>VWZL01002568.1:397754-511285 GCA_013396915.1 Stercorarius parasiticus | reverse complement strand
GTAGTCGGCAGGATTGCCATGGATAAACTGCTGCAAAAATATCATTGTGCCCCTTCCCAGGCTGGGAAGGAGTGGGCCCAAAAGTTTTGGAAGGATGAAGAGAAAGTGGTGGAACATGTTGAAGAGTGTCAGGCTTCACAGAAGCTGAGAGTAGGGAAAGGCAAGCGTGTGATTTGTGCTGTGTTAGGCGCCTGTTTATCTTGTGCGCAACAAGAAGCTAGGGAAACCCCTGCTCCTAATCTGATTTCAGCTGTGGAATATGCAACCCTGAGATCGGAGAATGAGGTGTTGAAGCCTTTCAAAAGGAGACAGGAGAAAAATTAAGAACTCAAGTTGATAAACTTGTGAGTGAGAATGAATGTTTAGGAAACTGGAATGCTCGACTTGGGAGTGAGAATCTCCAACTTAAAATGTTATTGGAAAGGGTGACTGGGCTCTTAGATAAAATGCAGCCCTTGGCCCAGGTCCAACAAATTCGTAAGTTAATGTGTTGTCCAAATTCCGGAACCCAGACTGGAGATTTTTAGTCTAATAGTGAGGATGAGGAAGAAGATGAGGAGGAAAGGACTTTTACTTTGAAATCCCAAGTCTTTCCTTTACATCCCCTGGTTAAAACTGAAACTGCTTTGCCCCTTTTCATGCAACAGAGAGGAAGGATAGAAAAAGCTATTCATCATGTCTTCTGTACAAACAAGATGTTGGGGAATCAAATTAAGGTAATAGGAGACAGGTTCGCAAGAAGTAATGAAGCCATTTTTTGTGCATCAAGTCACATAATTGTGAAATTCCTTGTCGAAGTTTATTGTGGATGGGAAGTTTGTATGAGCTTCAAGAGGAGGCTGGATAATTTCTAGGAAAATGCATTCACTGAGCGAGCCAGACACATACAAATCATGTTTGTTTCAGAAATAAATGAAGGATAAGAGTACTCAAAGCACCATGATCGCCTTCTTAACATCTACTTTTTGGATGCTGTCAGAGAAAAAATACTGAGCTAACTGGACTCTTAGACTACCTTATGGCAGCTTTTGTTGTCTCAGTCTTTTATGCTAAAATATGAGGGTAAAATTGAGTGGGTTGTTTTTTTGGTTGTTTTTTCCTTTTGACAAAGGAGGAAAACAGGCTTGTAGTGTGTTAAGAGTATGATAAAGAAAAGGATGGGCCAGAAGAAGGTGATAATGTCATACCACCCAAGATGTTAGTCTGACGCCTTATATACACAAGATTGGTGTAGTTTCCATTATTGCCAGTATTAAAATCTTAATTATTTTCATGATGGTTTTGAGGAATATTTTTTTTTAATCACTTTATCTTGAAATCAGTCTCCCTTTCTCATTTCTTCAAATAAATACCTTTGCATGTAAAAATGTAAAAAAACAAAGAAGAAGGTTTGGCTCAGACAGAATGGTATTTTTCAATGATTTTAATAGACCACTTCCTTCTGGTAGTGTTGACATTGACTTTGGTGGGAGACAGCACAGGACTATTAAGAATGTTTACTGCTTTTTAAATCACTGATTACTTTTCTTGAAACTGCTAATGATGTTCACACTGCTCAGCGTTGAACCATGTGGATCATGAAGTTCCTCTGCCAATGTCACTGGGGTCTCTCACTCTCTACAACTACAACAGGAGGGTTGTACAGAGGTGGGGGTTGGTCTCTTCTCCCAGGGAACAGGCCATAGGACAAGATGAAATGGCCTCAAGTTGCAGCATGGGAGGTTTAGATTGGGTATTAGGAAAATTTTTACACTGAAATGGTTATTAAGCATTGGAAGAGGCTGCCCAGGGCAATGGTGGAGTCACCATCCCTGGAGGTATTTAAAAGACAAGTAGACATAGTGCTTAGAGATATGGTTTAGTGATGTTTTTTGTCAGAGTTAGGTTGATGGTTGGACTAGAGGATCTGAGAGGTCCCTTCTAACCGAGACAATTCTATGATTCTATTCCCTTCTTGGTAGGGTGTTCAGACGTGTGTTCTCGGGATGGGCAGCACTGTCTTGGCAACCAGCAGCTTCCCGGGGCCAGTGTAGCGTGATGGGCTCCAAGTGCCTGCAAGGCCAGACATAAACTTTGGAAATAAATTTTGCTGGGATGATGAGGTGGGACGTGAAACTGGGAAAAGCAGTGGGTGAGTACTGGGTGAAGAAAAGGAGGCCTGGGGAAGTTCAGTTGATGAGTGTTAGTGCTGAATATAATATGCGGAGAAGTGGGGAGTGAGTAGATAAGGATAATGAAGTGCCGGATGTTTCCCCTCTGTTCACCAGTAGGTCAGTGTGTCCTGAGTCAGGCTAAACCTTGCCAGCTGTAGGAGATGGAAAAGAAGGATGACTAATTTCATTTGTTGCAGAAAGAAGAAAAATGTGTTTGGCTGCAGATTAGATTAGAATCTAATCTAATCCACAAATAAGATTAGAACTGAAGGTAGCGGTGGGATTTTTAGGTGTGCTGTTGGTTCTTTAGGTGTACTGTTTAGCTAACAGTATCTAACTAGATGGACATCTAATTGTGCACTTTATGTCATAATGTTAATTGTTACCAAACACGGAGAATGTTAAAAATTCATAGATAAGGAAGGAAATTATAAAATGCCCTATCTGTGAGGGAAGCAGCTTTCCCTATCAAATATCCTGAATTTTTTATATTTGTGGAAAAATTAGTTTTGTGCACGGAGCATCTTTTTGTGAGAGGATTGTTTGGCCTTTGAGCATACAATTTTCTGATGAGTTTGCATTATTAAACCATCCAGTACAACCCATCTGCTAACAGCTGAGCAGAACAAATTTCTTGGGGTTTATAAAGTCTGAAATGAATAAAGTCTGAGTTGGCAGAGTTAGTGTAACATAGGATACAAATTATTTTACAAAGACTGACTCCTGAAACTCAGAAACTCTCTAGTCTCTTCTACTCTGTTTATTCTTTTGCTTTCATTATAAAACAACTTCTGAGGGGACTGTCTTTTCTGAAGGAAATCTGAAGGCTATGATATTTCTAGTTTACCGCTATTTATCAGCGAAATAACTACTTGATATTTTAATCTGGAGACAGTTTGCTGTTTTAGAAATAAATTATGAAAAGGCCCCTGAAAAGTGATCAATTATTTGACTTCACGTTATATTTTAAATTGTGGAAGAACTTTGGACATGCAGTCTATTCTTAAATGATCCAGGATATTTATGGGTCAGTTTATATTATTTTCAGAATTGTATACCTTTTTTTATCTTCTGGGTAGCAAGGAAAAAGTCTTTTAACTTGAATATTTTTAAGACAAGAAAAAAATAATAAAGGGTTTTATTTGTCAAAATTTTTGTAAAATCTCTTGCCTGAATGTTGCATCCTTTGCTGAGACAATATAGTTGTGTAACTGCTTGGGGTGTGATGATCTTAAATATTTCATAAGCATTACTTTTTCTTTGTTTAGTTGTCACGGCTTAGACTTGCTGTATCAATTCATTGCTGGCAGCCTACTTGAAACTGAATGTCAGACAGCTTCTTACTGTGTTCCAGAATGGGTCTTTAGGCTGGCTTCCTTCCAAAATTCAGGTACACAAAACGAAATGTGGAAAAAGTTTTAATGGACAAAGTAAAATTGTGAAAGCATTGCCAAAAAAATCTGGAACGGTCCTTGTTATTTGACTTGATATTTTTACTAGTCATTAGATTTTGCATAAGAACATATACTAACTTTTATGGTCATTCTTCAAAATGCTTTTGGTTGCCATAGAAGATCCTTGGTATCCTGTTTTAGTCAAGTGAAAAAAAATGCAGCTTGCTTTATTCTCTAGGCAGTAGAATTTGTTTTTCATGAATTACAGTCCCCTTCACAAAATCTAATAACTCCTAAAACAAACATCCATCTACTATGTCGTGAAAAGAAATAACTTTCCTAAAGTATATTAAAATTCTTGTTTTGACACCACAGTTCAGTAATAAATCATACTAGAACCGCTTGTTTGAATTTTGACATAGTTTAGAAATATCGTATGTCACTGAATAATTTTTTTTAAGAAATGTTTGCCTATTTCAGAAAAAGTATTTTACTTTATACAAAAACTTCAAATATAGATGTCTGCACTATGGATTGGAAAATAGTCACAAAAGGATGCAAGTGAATACACCTTGGTATTAAGCAGTGCCCTGATTTATTTAATTTATTTTTTTGTGAATGTCAAGATTTTTGGAATCTTCATTGATGAGCTTCCTTGTTCTGTTTGTGGGTTGGTTGTTTGGGGGTTTGGTTGGATTTTCCTTTTTTTACACTTTATTGTAAATTTAGCTCAGGATTACCAGTTTCTATAAACTGTTTTTCTTATTGTTTTTATTTTTTAAACAGAGCTTGATTGCTTCACAAGGAGCTCAGTCATGTGGGAACATCCCTCTTGAGACTGATTAATGAAAGCTGATGTTACTCTCAGCTTACTGGATCTGATCTTTGTCATGATGATGTATGTAATCTATTTAACTGTTCCAACNTATTTATACATTTTTATGTATGTAATATATGCAATAAAAAAATAAGTTCTGGGAATATCCTGAAGTTCTATGGCTACATGAAAAAACTTTAGTGTCTGGAAGCATTGCCGATATTTAAACTATGCCAATGTGCACTTCTAATTCTCACCAAGGCAGTGTACTTCCACGTTCTACAGAAAATAGACCGCTACTCATTAAGGGGCAGGTAGGAGATACATCGTGTCTCAGAAATTACTTGATTGACGTTAAATCAAAGAGAGAAAAAAAGATTGCCAAGTGCTGTATTTTCAGCGTGTGTTACTGACATGACTACTGGATTTTTTTTTTTAAAAGCACACATAAAACATGCATAATCTCTCTACCTGGATTTAAATCTTTTTGACTTAGATCATAGAAAATAAGGAAACAAACTTTTAAAGGTGAAATATCCTCCACAAGCAAAGCAGAGACAAGTATTTTGGCTGATTGTAAAGTTCCATCTGTGCCATATTTTGTTCTCAATGAACAATTCATGAAATGGGAGCACAAAATAAATAGATCCAGCTCATCCTGACTGAAAGCACTATGAAATAACTAGCATCCTATTGCATTAATTAGGTCTGTTTTATTAGCTTCTCTGCTAACATAGACTCAGTCTGACTCCACACTCCCGTTTTCTGTATCAGCCAGGAAAGGTGGTTAGATCCTTGTTCCAGCCTCTGTGAGACTGCGGTGTTTTAAAGGAAAACGTGAGCAAACAATGAAAGCCAATTGGTATTTTCAGAAAGAAGAGCTCGTGTATTGGAGAATTAAACTCCAATAATTCATGTAACACCAACCACTGTCTTTCTCTAATTACATGCAAATGTTTCAGTACTAAACAATGCACAATGCTAAAAATGTAGGTTGCTAAAATAAAATATAAAAAAAAAAGGCAGCTCAGCTATGAGTACAAATTAATGGTGGGATTCCAAAGAGGCAGTTCTCCCCTGGTGCTTACGTGTCTTTTATTGCTTTAAACTTTTGGAGCTTGAAAAGCCACTGAATGAGTGACTGGAATAACTAGAGAAAAAGAAATGAGGGAATATTTTAAATAAAACCCAATGTCTACCTTTAAATGCTTCTTTACCTATGTTCATGGCTCTATTTTTCCTGTGAATCTACTAGATTTCAGTTCTGTGCCTTACTGCAGGAGGCTCCTTGTGCTTATTTTCTCCAGGGATTCTGAGACTGGTGAGCCCTGAGACACATCCGCTCCTTTTTCTTAGATGCTGTGTATTGTTTCATATCTGTGAGGTTTTTAAGGCTTTTTAATAAATGTTTGGGTGCCTAGCATTTGTAGAACAATCCATCCTCTATAAGAAATCTTATTGTTGTATGTTTACACATCTTTCCATGGCTAGTGTTCTGATTAGGGTATTATGCAGTGTGTTTTCTTTAAAGATGCTTCAATATTCATCAATATTTAAGTACGTGCGCTCATGTAGAATAAAGGTATAGAATGAAATCTCAGTACTGTAGTGATTGGCATCAGTGCCTTGAAAGATTGTAAGCTTTCTTGTCTTCTGATGTAGCTGTTCTGCAAAATTATAAAAGTTAACCTCCCTTACAGAGGAGCTCATTCAGCTAAACCAGACTTATATTGAAGTGAACGTATAAAATGCCTTTTGCTATTTAAATTAAACACCCATTTTTAAGGCTTGTTGGCATAAAAGGAATGAAATTTTGTTTTTTCCTTTGGAATCTGTATTACCATTCATAACTCGATGCTGGACCTTTCTTAAGTATTTCCCCTGGCTGACCTGACAATTTTGCTTTAGTCCTTTGCAAAAATAGCTACAAGATATTTTCATTGAGATGGTTAAATTTTTTTGACTCTGAATGCATTCAGTCTATTTCTCGTCCTCTACCTTGCAGTCTTTTATTTTGGTTTTCATAAGATCTAGCCTTTTTAACTGTCTTGTCCTTCTCGAAGTTATTGGTTATTTGTGAGTTGGCCTGATGGAAGTGTGATATAAAACTGACACTTTAGTGCTTTCCGTTAGCTCAGTTTTCTAAGATTCTCCCACCACTCCAAGAGTATCAAATGTCATGCTTAATATCCACATCATCATCACTTTAAGTAATTACCTATCCAACTTGTTCAACTGGCATTTGTTCCCATGCATTTGTATTCACTAAATTTTTGCCAAAAATTGTTTTCTGGATCTCTGTAGATTGTCCTATACAGTCGAACATTTGTAGACCTTAACAGCTCTGAAATATAGCTTTTCATATTTCTGTGAAGGTTCCTATGCGACTACACATGAGAGGTTAAATTTGAAATAATGAGTAATAAATAATGGATAATATTTAATTTGAAATATTTGGTTTATTTTGAAGTACTCTAATCTAGATTTTTTTTTATTTTTTTTTTAAAAAAGGAATTGCATTGGACAGTAAAGACTGGATTCGTCTTATCTGACCGGTACCGGATAAAAAGTGGTCAATCCCAGACTAGTTTCCACACTCCTCTTCTAGGCAACTGAGAAAGAAGCACCTCTGAGAAGTGATTACTTTTACCAGTTCTGGATGCTAGTTTTAGGGTAGGAATGAATCTTCATATGAAACTGCCCTTCTCTCCAACTATGGTGAAAGTCAAGTTAATTGCTACAGATAATCGGACTTTAAGATCGTTAGTGGTGCACAGGGGGACCTGTACAGTTTGAAACGGAGACAAGCACCATCCCTGGAGGTATTTAACAGATGTGTAGACATTGTGCTGAGGGGCATGGGTTAGTGGTTGGCTTGGCAGTGTTAGATTTACTGTTGGACTTGATGATCTTAAGGGTCTTTTCCGACCTAAAGGATTCTATGATTTATCTCTGTCACAGATAAATTAGATAGCTGTTGTGTTGCATCCTATAGTAAGAAGTGTTAAAAATAAATGTCTATATGATTCTCGTAGAAAGGAAAATGTAGCAGGAAAGAGGGGGGAAGTAGCAGAAGACACAGAACAGTGATTTAGCTGTGTTTATTCCTATCAAGGCACAGTTGCACCTGAATCTAGAGACTCCTTAAATTCTTTTGTTTTCATTTGTAACTATAAGAACTTCACTCACTTCAGAGACTGGAGCAAGGGGAAAAAAAAAGTCAGAAACAGTTGACTTTAAAAGCATGTTCATTTAAACTTAAAAATCCTTTTGCCTAATAGTAGACTAAAGCCAACTTTTCATGAAAGCTGACTGAGAAGGCAGCAGCTGCCACTGAGATTCCATGCCCTTTCCTGAACAATAGCTGTTCTGTGATGTTAAAAAGCACAGTAACAGCATGTTCTTTCATTTCACAAGTCCTTGACATAGTATTTAGAACAGGGCTGCTTGCATACATCATATAAAAGGCACTGACGTGTCTCCCCGACACCCACTCCAAATGAGTACAGATGGTGCAGTGCAACATGGAAACAGGTGGTTTTGATGCTTACCTAGGTCTCAGACTGTTTACAGCAGTAATATTCAAGTTTTGTTTTGTGCTTATTTGTCTGAACTAAACATCACAGAATCTCAGAATAGTTGACATGGGAAGGGACCTCTGGAGACTGGCCAGGCCCATCCCCGTGCCCAAAGCAGGGGCACCTGGAGAGGTTTGCTCAGGGCTGTGCCCGGCTGCCTTTTGAATATCTCCAAGGAGGACGACTCAACAACCTCTATGGGCAACCTATGCCAGGGTTTTAGCACCCTCAAGGGTTTTTTTTCTAATATGTAAATGGAATTTCCTGAATACCAGGAATACCTGAATTCCAGTTTGTGCCCATTGCCTCTTGCCCTGTCTCTGGGAACCCCTGAGAAGAGCCTGGTTCTGTTTCCCTTACCACCCTGCAACAGGCATTCCTACAACTGATGCTATTTCCCCTGAACTTTCTGTTCTCCAGGCTGAACAGTCTCAGCCCTTTCGTTCTCTCCTCATATGAAAGATACTTCAGTTGCTTAATCAACTTCCTGGCTCTTTGCAGCCCCCGCTCCTGTATGTCTCGGTCTCTGTTGCACTGGGGAGTCTGGAACTGGACCCAGCACAGCGAACACATCTCACTGGGGATGAGCAGTGGGGAAGAACCACTTCCCTCCACCTCTGATGTTCTGCCTGATGCATCACAGGATTCTGCTAGCTTTCTTTGCCACAGAGACTTGTTGCTGGCTCATGTTAAGCTTGCTGTCTACGAGGACCCCCAGGCCTTTTTTTGCATCCAAGGCTGCCTCGTCATCTGTCCCTAAGCAGAGGTCCTGCCTTTCCCTGCTGCTCTACCATGCTCAGGGAGACTCGCTCTCCCAGCCTGACCTTCCCAAAGAACCAGTAGACGGCCATGGTGGTGAGCTGTCCCACCACGTCTCTGCCATCCCCATGAGATCATAGCCCTGCAACTCAAGACTCTAGAACAGTCTAAATGTGACAGAATGACAAAAACAGAAATCCAGAGGAACGTCCAGATATCTGAAGAGTTGTTTGTGCTGTGGGAAAGGTGGCAGCAGTAACTGCAAGAAGGGAAAACAAAAACGTATTTGGTGAAAAATATCATTAAGGAAACTAAAAAAAGCCTCCTTGCAATGTTGTTGGCTTAGCAGACCTTTCTCATGAATATGTAGAGGTTTCACTTTGTGCCTTCAGAATCTGAAAATTGCCGTGGAGCAAATGGTATCCTACTATGTTGGTTAGAGTGTTAGTTTTAGTTTTTATTCAGGATATGGGGAAAATCTGTTATGTATTGTATGAACCTGCACGTTTGTATGTGCAAATAAAGAAGGAGGAGGGGGAAAAAAGAAAGGCAAGGAAGGATACAAGGAGGAGATATTGAAAATGTGTGGAAGATGGTTTTCTTTGGCAAAATTGTGGCAGTTGTGTTCACGTTTTTCAGGTGTATTTTTAAACAAATGTTTTGGTTTGGATTTTTATGGATTGTATGATAATGTCTTTATTTGTGTATATGTTTTGCATGTGAACTTCTATAGGAAAACAAAATAGATTTTGTTGTTAGCTTGTCTCTTAAATTAAAAAAAATCTATACTGGTACTGGCTAATTTAGACACTTCCTGCCTACCTAAGCATGTTAAATTACAGTCTGTTTGCTACAGCTGGCAGTGTTTGAGAGTTATGTCCGATGCATTTTAGAATTCACGAAATACATGAGGTTGTTGATCTTGTGATTCAATTCAGAAAGGCACTGTTTCAGTAAAAGTAAATTTTTTTCAAAAATTACCTCTTAAAATGTAAGTTCAGACTGGTATCTGACTGAAAGAATTGTTTGGCTATAGCTTTTCTTGCACAATAGTTTTTTTAGACTTTTGGGGGATTTAACAATGTTACAACAAAGCTGGAAGTAACACAGTTTGCTCAATAATGTGTTTTGCTTCTATAAATAGAAACAGCACGTGTTAGGGTTTCAGACTGTGTTTGCCAATATTTATTTGTAAACTTGTGTTTAGAAGTTACTAGTCACATTTGCAAAAAGTAGTGCAATGAAAAATAGTAGAGGTTGCTGTTTCCATTACTTGCTGCATGCTAATAGGTATCTTTACATTTTTAACGTGTGAAGTCTCCAAAATAAAAGAGGGAGGATGGGAAGTAATCAGAAATACTTAATACTGTTGGACTACACAAGTGGCAGTAAGATCTCATGTCCTTTTAGGTAAACGTTCATTTGAAGATGTGGCCTTGAAAAATCTCAAAGTTTATTGTATGTGATGTTTTTTTTTCTGAAGATTTTATTTGAATGGATTTACAGTTAGTCCTCCCAATCAATATGGCCTTTGGATATCAGAAAGGAGATTAGTCTAACACTACCACCAGATTCTGCCTCCAGAAATCTTATAAATCACTGGAAAGAGAACAATAACAATAGTTGTAAATTTTATACTCAGTCTATTAACTTGGTAGCAAACTCTGGAAGTCTAAAATCAAAAACTGATTCCATACCATGCATAAGGACATTATTGGTATTCCATGATCCAAGAGGTGAGCCAGCCATTTCCAGCCTCCCGAAGGTTTCTGTTGTTTTTGCGGAGGAAAAATGAGCCAGAATCAGGTTCCAACCCAGTTGTTTATTTCTCAAAAAGTAGTTGACATTTGGCATAAATTGATCTGCCTCTCAAAGTTAATCTAATACTTGTTACACAAAGCGAAGAACCAAATCGAAGTCTTTAATCACTGTGGTGACTTTTTGCATAACAATTAATCTGCTATTGAATTATTGACATTATTAATGGAATCATTTTTAAGAGCCTACTCTTATTCAAGAACATTTTATTTGCTCTCATTCTGTGTTTCTAAGTACTAGAATTGCAAGTGATTTTTACTTCATGCACTATCATGGTATGTAATAAAAGAAAAAGTACTGATCTAAGTATTATTTGGCAACATCTAAGACGAGACTCATTGCTTGGAGAAAAATGAATGATTCCCCCCACCACCACCTTCTGATTTCTTCAGGCTTCTTTCTTGACTTTTCTTTCCTGTTTTTTTAATGTCTTTTGTTGATTTTACATGTTGCTTGCCATTCTGCATTTATTATTTTAGCAATAGCTCAACTTTTGTGCCAGTATAATATTATAACAACAATTCAGAATGCTCCATAATTTATCCTCATTATATATTCATTGTACTAGGTCTCCTGGCATAGCAAACTCTCTTATAGAGCTGCCACAAACCACACCGTGTCAGCAGGCTACATTTTCACTGAAGACAATATTGATCATAGTGGCCAAGCAAGAAGTTCTAGGATTGAGTCACATCCTATGTTTCAGCTACTTTTCCATGGAAGACTTCCCTTTTTCCTTCTCCTTGCTATTTCCACAAGCGATGTGATTATTTGAACGTCTAGCATGGGTTGGGGGCTTTTTTATCTGATTTTTGAGTACTCAAGATAACTTTTGAACAAGTAGAATAGTCTTGCTACAGCTTTCCTAGCTGTTGGGGGAAGATGAGTACAGTCATTTTGGTCCTTCTTAGTTACAAAATGTAGGTTCATTTTGCAGATTGCAGCTGAATCCATGTTATAGCTCCCTTGAATACAACCCCGAGCAGCACTGGTTGGGAAGACAAAGGCTCTGCCGTTGTGGCCTTGGCCTCTGCTCCAACAGCAGCGAGGCAGAGCGTGCCAGCTTGAAGGGTTATCTGCAAAGAAGCTTGAAAATCCCTCCTAGCATAAACATCTCATTTGTGTATCCAACTGGACACAGCCTGGATTAACCAGGTTGTGCACCACCTGGAATGGTTCTGCAGATCAGGGTATGGCAGATGGCTTTGCAGAAGCAAAGAAAGCTTTATCTCTTTGCCTTCAGCACAGCCCTGGCTCTATGATTTCAAAGTCATTTGGAGCAGTTAGGAAACCTAGAACAACTGTGGTTTACCCAGCTCTCCTCCTGCTCCATCATCTTCAGATTATTGGATAGCAAGGTGCACTCTGAGGGCGGAGTGGATTAAAAAAAGCACTAAAGGAAAGGCACAATGTTTAGAGTACAGAAAATAGTTCAAAACATCAGGAATGTATAACAATCTGGTGAGTTTATAGCACTACCCAGACCATGGTTTTCTTTGGTGGTGTTTTCACTATTACTTTTTCTTTCCATTCTTGACTTCTCTAGGATTTATTTATAACTGTCAATTTTTCTTTTTTTTTTTTTTTTTTTAAAAAAAAGATCTGTATATCTTTATAAAACTACCTTATATCCTTTTTTCTTTTGTTTTTTTCCCAGGAATCTTCTTTCAAGTTCTGGCTCTCTGAACTTCTTACAGTTTTGCTTGCTGCTATAAGAATTTGACTCTGTTCTTCTCAGTCTTCCTTATCTTTCTCTTTTTCCTATCCTCCTCACTTGTGTATCAAATTGGCAATATCGTAAAGCATGGTGACTCCTCATGGGAATCACAATGAAGCGCTGTGTCTCTTTGAAAATAACATCATAATTGAAATCGATTTTGTGCAAAAACATACAATGGCAGAATTAGTGCTATTTAGCTCCTTTTACTGTGATGTTCCTGGAGTTCGAAGTCATTGGTTAATGATGAGCTGCTGATACCTTGTACTCGATGATAAAGAACAAAGACTACTTAAAGAAAGAGTTAAACTATGTTGTAGTGTACAAAGTGATTCTGAAATTGTTCTTTCTATTAAGACAAGATGTCAAAATCACTGTATCCTCCCCAACGCCAAACAGATTAAATCAGTAGTTAAAATAACTGAAAAAAAACCAACCAAACAAGCAAACAAAAAAAGAACCCAACAAAAAAACCCCAAACAAACCAACACAAAACCGCTACCCTGCAATTAAGAAAAGCCTTTTTTTCTTTAATTGACAGATCTTGCCTTTCCTATCTTGGGGAGGACTCAGTGTCCATGACAGTACCATAAGGTCACTGGATGTTAGTGTGATGGGTATTCCTTGATTTTTAGAGCAGTTGACGCTGTGGAAGAAATGAGAGCATGGCCAAATGCTATTAGCCAGGCTATTAGCCATTCCTGTTAGGAATCACGGTGATGCTAATTTTTATCTATGCTTTCAGACCTTTCCACAACATGACACCAGCACAGATGGCAATGCGATAACACAATAAATCCCATAGGAAGCTTGTTGCCATCGAATAGGTGAGGATTGCTGATCAGTACAGAAGGGTTGTCCTTATGTGCAAATGCCTCAGTCCGCAACAGAAGCTCAAATCTGTGAAACTTTTTTATCCGTTCATCTTGAGTCACTTTTAATGCTGGCTGACCAAACTCTTGCTCAACCTTCAGGGAAACAAACCATGCATACTAAATCTCTCTGATTATTCTGATGTACAAGGACCACAGGCCCAGATTACAAATACTGTTTTTAGATGCTTAATTCATATTGATTTAAGTAGGGCTATGTATCTAAGCAACTTTGACATTACAAACTTTCCCTTCTGCTGTTTATTGCAGGCAAAATGACTAGTGTCTTATATTCCAAGTGAGCTTGTACGGAGTAGAACATGAATCTCTGCTATTTTCTTTCTTACCACTAATAGAAGAAGCAGGTACAATTCTACATATTTTTTCCTTGTCCTTTTTAAGGAATCATTTTGGGTTCAATCACATTTTACACCATAACAATACTTTTATTTCTGAAGAATGTGTGATGGGGCCTTGATTTCCTGGAAATGGCTAAACGTCTGCCTGCTGATGGGAAGTAGGGGATGAATTTCTTCCTTTGCTTGTATGCACAGTTTTTGCTTTCCCTACTCAACTATCTTTATCTTAACCCACGAGTTCTCTCACTTTTACTCTTCCAATTCTCTCCTCATCCCACTTCAGGGCAGTGAGCGAGCGGCTGGGTGGGCCTGAGCTGCCTGCAGGGCCTAAACCACGACGACTGTGTAGTGTGAAGACTTTTGGAGTCTCATAAAAGTAGTTGGTAGTTAGTGATTTTGAAACAGTAAGGAAACCTGGCTTATTTTTTCCTTCTATTTTTAAAAGGAAAAGTCTTATTGCAGAGTACCCAGCACTTTCAACCATGGAGTTACCTGTGCTTTTTTAATATCCTTATCCAGTGCAATTCAAACTTTTTTATTTGCCATAAATAATTTCACATCATATTCCAAAACACATTATGACCGACTCAACCTGCTATAATGCGTTCCTCTTTAAAGATGCGTTCCTCAGCCTGATCTCAGAAAGAAAATAATCCATAAAACACAGAAGCATAAAATCAGGAAAGATCCACAGGGTGTTTAAATGAAGTGTCACTAACTGTCAGGAGAACAGGAAGCAAAGATAATTGCAGAAGGAAAAACCTCACAACGGTCCAAGGGAAAATGGGGAATGTCTGTTTTTAACCTTTAGAAAAAGCTGGAGTGACTTCCAAGTTTGAAACAGAATTGGAAACCACATAATGGGGTTTTATACTGAATGTTCATCAAAACTCTAATGATTTTCACTGTTCAGCTGTCTACGTTGTGAGAAAGAGGAGTATCCCTCTGTTCTCCTGTTCCCTGACAAGATTATAGGTAATGCTGTAGCGTATGAAGTCTCAGGCGTACAACTGATTCCCACTTCAGTTATATATGTGGTCAGACTTTTTAGAATGCGAAAAGTATTTTATTTCAATTCTGGTTCTTTTTCTTAATTTAGGGGAAAAAAAAAAGAAAGAAAAAAAAATCATTTGCTTTCTGTTAGAAGTATGGGAATGAACAAGTGAAATACCAATGTTAAATAAGGTCAGGAAAGTTGTAGTGAGGTTGAAGTTACTTCAAAAAGCCGTAAATATAGGATTTTTAGCTTCCTATGCTTTGTTGTTTTGCCTATTCCTTTTCTGTGTGTACATGTTTATATAAATAATGGCAGTAGTAACCCAGGGAAAGAACAGAGGAAAGAAAGGGGGAAAACAGTGGTGGGGAGATGGAGGTTAAAAGAACTGATAGTGAACAAGAGAAACATTGGTAACATCTTAAATAAAAGATGAGTGTAACAACATTGTTCTTGTCCTGGGAGCTCTATAAGCATGGGGCGGATTTGATGTGGAAGAAGATTGTATTTGCTCTTGGAGTTGTGGTTCCTGCTGGGGTCAGCGCTGAAAGATTTTTATCGACTCAAAATGCTTGTTCTGTCTCAGGGAACTCCTGGTTTTACCTTCGATTGGAAGGTGCTTCATGTTGGCTAGAACGGGACAGGGATGATGTTACTTCCATGTTCTACAGGGATGCCATTATCACAGAATCACAGAATGGTGGGAGTTGGAAGGGACCTCTGGAGATCACCCAGTCCAACCCCCTGCCAGAGCAGGGTCACCCAGAGCAGGTGGCACAGGAACGCGTCCAGGTGGGTTTGGAATGTCTCCAGAGATGGAGACTCCCCCACCTCTCTGGGCAGCCTGTGCCAGGGCTCTGCCACCCTCAAAGGAAAGAAGTTTTCCCTCATGTTGAGATGGAATTTCCTATGTTCAAGTTTGTGCCTGTTGCCCCTTGTCCTGTCCCTGGGCACCACTGAGAAAAGTCTGGCCCCATCTGCTTGCCCCCCGCCCTTTAGCTCTTGCTGAGCATTGATGAGATCCCCTCTCAGCCTTCTCTTCTCCAGGAGGAACTGCCCCAGGTCTCTCAGTCTTCTCTCAGCAGAGAGATGCTCCAGTCCCTTGATCATCTTTGCAGCTCTCTGATGGACTCTCTCCAGCAGTTCCCTGTCCTTCTTGAACTGGGGAGCCTAGAACTGGACACGTGGATGGCACTCGAAAACATTTGTCTGTTTCAGGTGGTGTCTGTGGT
This sequence comes from Stercorarius parasiticus, assembly GCA_013396915.1. Lineage (NCBI taxonomy): Eukaryota > Metazoa > Chordata > Aves > Charadriiformes > Stercorariidae > Stercorarius > Stercorarius parasiticus. The sequence goes on along the minus strand of VWZL01002568.1, from coordinate 495,592 downwards.
TACATAGGAGGAAAACTCAAACATTTTAGTTTGTAGTTTGAAAAGGAAAAGGTGCTTCTTTCCAGTGTTGGCAATAACTTTCAAACACCTTCCTACCTGAGCTGTTTGAAGCATTTGTATTTCAAATGCAGCAGTGATTGAAAGAGGATAAACATTCATGAGCTGAAAAAAATCGAGATAAGTTGTGACGCACGAGTTACTACATGCTTCATGCAGGGAGAGAAAATTGGACACACTTGATCGTGACGAGGCTCAGCCAGAGTTTCACACACAAAATATCGACTGCCAGATGCGCTTTATCTGTGCTAGATGGAAGGAGAATATAAATGAAGCCAAACACCTGTGTGTGTAAACTGGCATTTCAGATAACGTTTTATCACTCTGGTTATGTTTGTAGCATTTAGATTTGTCACTGGGAAATTGCATGACACCGCTAATGTGTTGTTAAAAGAATGACTTAGAGCTAGGGATTTTTGATTAATTATGTTACTTGTAAATATATCCCAAATCGTGTGTCCTGGAACAAAGTGTATGAAATGTAGGACTCGACAGCTGAAACATGGCTTTTGTTTTCTGAATGCTGAGGCCAGCAGTAACTGTGAATCTTTGATGCAACACGCTTGCACTTGCTCATCCTCAGGAGAAGTTATTCCATTTCCCACCCTCAAGCAAATGAAACCTGTGTTTCTGCTTTATAGGAAGGTCTACTATGGATTGGTTTGTGATTGATAAAATAAAGTATGGCATATGTTGGAAAAAGTAAAAAACATCACAGTGATTACTCTTTAAAAACCCAATTCCTATTATAGTGAGAGTATTTCTGTATTTTTCTTTACGTATTGAGTTTATTTACTTTATGAAGTATTAAAATTTTAAGCAAACTGTCGACGTAAAAATTTAGAAGTTCACATAAGTTATAATGAAATGAGAAAAGTAAAGGAAGAGGAGAAGAAACTAAAACCTGCCACAAGGAAGCAGCTTTTACTATTTTCACTGATATCAGTAACATTTGGCAAGACTCCAACACCATTCTGAGGCTTCACCAGCTCGTGCCAATGTGCTTGCTGGCATAAGTCAAAAAATTTTTATTCCGGAGACTCCATTCCCAATATCTTCGGCAAACTCAGTGTTAGAAAGCCAGAAAACTCCTGAAATGGTTGATTTTTTTATTTTTAGCTCTGTTTCCACTAGGAAAAGTGGCAAACCTTAGGGAATAAGAAATTATCACGTATAAACTGAATATGTTGAAACTATTTTAATAGGAAAGGTAGAAAGAAAAATGGACATCTATGAGTAAAAAAAGCAGCAGGTAGCCTAAAAGGGATTATTATAAAGGGACTTTTACCAAAGAGATCTAGCAGGATTTGTCCATTTCTGATTTTTAAGATTTTTTTGTTGTTGTTCTCTGAAATTGTCTCATATTTCAAACCACCTTTAGCCCTCAGCAGTACAATAAGGCTGTTATCAGCTCCTGTTGCAGGGATGGGCTGGAGAAAAACCAGTGCTTGTTTCAGTGAGACGATTGTTAGAGACACGATAGGCAAATTCAATATCTTTGGGATGGTGAGAAGGAGGGGTGCTTTTAAGAAGGGAGGAGTGAACTGAGGACTGGGTTGTTTGCGCACTAGAAAGCTTTGACTGGAAAGGAGCTTCTTCCTTTCAGCTTCTGGTAAAATGTTTTGCTCTCTATTCATATTGGACAAATGCATGTACATTTTTGGACAATATTTTTACATGTATCTTGGTATAGAAATATAATACTGAGAAATATATATATCCGTCATGTACTCACTGGTTGCAAAGCATAAAGTGAAATGACTATTTGGAAAAATTTTTACACTGAAAGGGTTATTAAGCACTGGAACAGGCTGCCCAGGGAAGTGGTTGAGGCATCATCCCTGGAGGCATTTAAAAGACGGGTAGACGTAGTGCTTAGAGATAAGGTTTAATGATGGTTTTTGTCAAGAGTTAGGTTGGTGGTTGGACACGATCTGAAAGGTCCCATCCAACTTAGGCAATTCTAGGATTCTAGGATGTCTCAACTGATAAAGCTTTTCCCTCATTTACTATATACAAACCATTTTTTGAAAGACACATTCGTTGTGTTTTGAATTTTTGAGATAGGGACAAGACTGAGAAAACAATATTTGAAAATAGTGGCAAGGTTCTACCGTTAAACTGTAGGGCAGGCAGAACCGTATTTATCGCTTCTAGAAGGAGTAATGTTCATCTACAGACGTGAGGCCTCACGAAGCCCAGAAATATTATGGTTCTACTAATAAAAAAACCTGCTGTCAGTTTGACTGCGATAATATGTCTTAAAACACAGGTTCTTCTTGCAAGAAATACTTTAAAATTGCATGTATGGGTATAGAGAGAATATATGAGGACAAAAATACCAGAAACCGGTAGAGAGTTTTTGGAGGCTGGTTTAGATGAGAATCCATGTGGCATCGCCCCTTAAAGTCACCTGGGCTGTGCAAGGGGGGGCGCAGGGCACCTCTAGGATGAACTTTGAGAAAGTAGTTCCCAATTCAGTCTGCTCTAGTGTAAATCGATTCTGCTACTGAAAAGCGAAGCCCCTATCTCCTCCTAAATGCAGCTGTTCATTCTCAATATAGGAATGTTTTTGTTCCTTTACAACACTATAGATTTTTTTCTACCTCTCGTTTGTGCAGGTTTGGGATTTTGCTTTTCTCCTTCTTTTGATGAAACTCATTTTACTGATACAAATTAAAAAAAAAAAGAAAAAAGGTTTATATAGGTTTACATAGGTACATGGATTTGTCCTTCCTTCTTTACTCAGAAAAAAAAATAAATCCCACAAGATATGCATTTACTGGTTTTATTTCTTACGTGACAGTGGGCTGTCAAAGTGCAGAGATTAGAAATAATTCACATTTTGCTTTTTTACAAATATAAGGGATTCCTAGAAAAGATGGTTGCATCCAGTTTATATGGCTTGTGAGAGGTCTCTTCTGGCAGCGTAGCAGGGATAGGCCTGGACTCGCCGTATTTAAACCATTCAGGGCTGGATTTTTCACTTGGAGATCAGTTGCATTTAGAGACACCTGTCAAGCAGCCGATGGCTTGCTCCTGTGAATGAGCTGGGACTGGAGCATGGGTTGGCAGTATTTGCTATGATGTCACTGAAAATACAGTATTTCCAACATAGATCTATTTGTATACTATGCTAATGCTGTGAAAAGATCAATTTTTCTACTCTCTGGCCCTAGATAATGCCTTTAAAGCAGGTTCTGGAAAATTACTTTTTTTTTTCTTTTTTCCTCTTTAAACCTTTTGAATTACGTAGGCACTTTGGTGGGTACTAAATAAATTGTGATCACTTAAGAGAAAGACATTGCCATCATTGATGATAATTTAATGAGGGTATTTGCTCAAGGCACCGTAGTGAGAAGGTACACCTTATTCTATAAATTCACCTTGTGTCTTCCGGTATGCTGCATTCCATTCAGGCTACTCTACAAATAATTGAAAACAAGGAATTAAATAAGATGACAAAAAAGGACAAAAAAAAAAAGAGACAGAACCATTCACTTTAGAAATAATAAAATGAATAATAACACTACACAGCAATGAGTTAATTCTACAAAGCAAAAAGGACATGAAAATGTGATTTCATATTGACTAATGTTATAAAATGTACTCAAAGCTTGAAGGCGTTTCCTGATCTAACACTGTGGTGCCTCTCCACAGGCACCTTCATTGCTCTTGGCTCTTCATTGCTATCAGTCTGTCTTGGTCAAATGAATTCAGCTCTGGTTCTGTAGTATTTTTGCAAAGCATGTCTAAAAATTTCTTAGTTGGAGGTTCCGTTGCACTCAGAACGGTTCTCAATAAAAAAAGGGAAACTTGAGGGTCAGATGTTATAAACAGTCAACTGAACATGCAGCTAAATAAGAGTAAACTTTAAATTGAGTAGTATAATTTTCTGGCATACCTTGAATGTGCTCTTAAAACATGAGTGTATTCTGAATTAAACAATTCTGCTCATCTTATCTTGTAGTTTCTAATCAAACAAAATGATCAAAGATGACAGGACAGCATTCTCACCTTCTCCATCAATGATGAAAAGATGCATGACTTCGTGAAACTTCAGGATCTCAAATCCATTTCCATGTCTTCTCTTTGCGCGATCTCCTTTGTATTACTATGTGTCTCAAGTCATCCAAGAGACTGACTTCCAAAATACATCTTTTTACAGTACAGTTTCCTTTTGACAAAAAGTGCGTATGCTTGAAATACAGCAGGGTCTACATCAATGTGCTTTTGCTAACTCTTTGGGAAAGTTTTTTATGAATAAAGTTTAGATACGAAACTGTGAATATGTAAAAAAGTACAACATCACCCCAGATGGGGTTCTGTTTTTCTCCCCTGTTTGGGAAAACTAAGCCAAACCAAAGTTAACCTTTCCTGAGTGACTCCTGTAGCAACTAAAAATTTCAAATAGTAAATAGAAATTCTGAATTGTCAGTATAATGTTTCCTTTTCTTGCTTATCAGGAAAGGTAATGAAATTTTTTTTTTTCTAGAGGACTTCTTGACAGAAACTAAGAAGTTCAATTTACGACGTGCCTTTCAAAATACCTGCGAAGTATTCACAGAGAGTCTCATAACAACTTGATGCAAAGTTCATTTAACTTGAAAATCTTTCTATTAATTATGTCTAGTTCTGCCCTCAGGTTTTTTTTTGTCACCAACATTTATTTTTTCCAGTTCGACGCTAATTCAGGAATACCAGGTGTAATTAAGAAAGAGTCCCTTGAACTTGCCTGTGCTGATTCCAGTGTGAGGTCTCAGCTTGCACAGCTGTGTAGTTTCCATCTTCTACTCCTCGACCAAAGACGAAGAAGCATTAAGTGTTTGTTTAGGCCATAGAGAGGGAAAGGAAAAGCCCTCTGTATTTGGCACTGAAGACATTTTTCACAATAGCTGAAGCCCTTTCTGCAAATTCTGCCTGAATTCATTCCTTCCTTTTCAGACAAGGTCTTATGGTGGGGTTTTCCTGTCCTCAGCTTAAGCTCTGTACAGCAGCAGTAAACAAGAGTTTACTGCAATAAATTTATATGGGCTTTTCTGTTCCTTGCCTTTAGCAAAATAGAAGTATGAGAGCGTTCAAAAGGGAAGATAAAGTAGAAAACCAAGGCTTATCTATTACTTTAGCTATGCAACAGGATCACATTTAATAACTGAAAAATCTTGCCCTTTTTATCATTTATAAACAGTCTTAATCGTCTTTGTATAATTGATATTGATCATATCATAATTGAACTGACATGTCTCTAAGCTAACTATAAATTGTAATTTATCATAGAAAAAGTTTAATTGAAACTTCGTATAACTGACTGATGGTTAGTCGTTATGAGGAGCTTTAATAGCATACTCTAAACTGTAATCAAAAAGATTCAAGCCTAAAGATAAATATTGATACAAGTCTTTATACCAGAAGCACAGACAAAATAATCTTGGAAGAAGATGAATTACTTCATGAGCATAAATGACGTCTATTATAATGAAGGCCTTAATTTGCATGTAACTGCAAAGAATTCATTGCTCAAAACTGATTAGATGGATTTTTATGTGTTTGCAGAGTTTTTCAAATTGGCCCTTATCAATGATAATCTAAGATAACATTTATTTCCTTGCTACATTTCCAAAGATGAACTGAGGTATTATGTTACTTTTCCTCTCTAGCTACCAACAGGTAACTTTTAACTGGGGAGGGGAAGGAATGACGGCTTTGCAGAAACAATTTCTGCTGATAAATTCGTGCACGTTTTCCACAGAACAATTGGGAGGAATGCAAAGGGATGAGCTATTAATGCTCTATCAGGCACAGTAATTGTTCTTATTTTTCATATATGTTTTGATTTGTACAGCCCTGATGTTAGAGAAGGCAACTCTCTTGTGATGAGTGGCAGAGTATTTCAAACATTTAAAATAAATTTTCGCTTTTGTGATCAAATGATAACTTTATTTAGGATTTTATTCAATTATGATGAAAGCTTTTGATGGATATACCTGCTCTGCTGAGTAAGTCAACTGCAGCAGAGCTCATATCTCCTATACGAGTAATAACTCTGAGCACAGGACGTTGGACCACCTCATTGGACTTATCAGATAAAGCTGATCAACAATGCTTATATTAATAAGCTTCTGAATATAAATTACAGAAAAAATGATGCGTCTTCCTCAAGTGTCCTGTCATCGTACTGTGTTGGATACATGTACACATGATCAATTATATTTAATCTTTTCCTTTCGTATTATAGTCAAAAAAGTAATCTAATAGTTTACTACACTTAAGTTTTTAAGACTTCAGGACAGCCTAAGCAATATTATTCAACCAGCTATATTTCTTTTATTTTAATATAAGTCTAAAAATAAAAATATGAGTTCCAGAGATTGGTTAAGAGTGCATCAAGTTCATGAATCCCTGTGTTTACATTGGCATTATCTCTGATTTAGGAAGTGGAGAGAAAGACTGGTTGCCCTCTGACTGTCTCTGCTACTTACCATAGCTGCTAATGTTCTTCTATCATTATTTTTAGACGTGCTGTCATTATTCAAGACCTTGGCAAATCTTGACCAATAAGGACAAAAAGCTCCCCTGTCGCAATAAGAAGACGCACTTCGATGCAAATTTATTTTCTTGACAGGACACCACATTTCTTACTACTGAATATATAAATGTTATTAAAACTAGACAAAAAGATGGTGTTCATTATAGTCTGGCTCATGATGGCTCAGAGTAGTTCAAAAGGACAAAATCAATTAATTTATTAATTTATAGCCGTCATTTAAGAAATTTGCTATTGATGTAGGCATTTTCCTTATTTTTTTTATACAGTAACCATTTTGCAGTACTTATGTTTCCAGTAATTAGTGTATTCCACAAAGAATGGTATCATAGAAAAGTAATCTTTAAACTTGCACAAACAAGCAGTGCCTACAGACTTGTGAATCAATGTGCTTTTGTTTTCCATTTTCAACGATTACTTGAATTATATCTCAAATAGTCTAGAGGTTTTGACTGATATATCATGTTAGACCTCTAGAACTGATAAGACAGATAAGACTGTGAAAGCAGTTGTGATGCAGAGTGGGTTTTATTTCTCATGTTATACTCAGAGTATGTGAACTCTTCCTAATTTGTGATGTGAAAAGGAATTTCAAAAGCCAACATAATCACTTTGAGAGATTTCAAGTGGGATACTTGCTACCACTAATTCCACTGCTTCTCCCGATGCTTGTATAGGGATCACTGCTGACTCTGGACTCCACTTTTTGAGGGATTTGGGAGTTGGAATAAACACCTAAGTGATGGAGAAATTGATTTTCTGCATCAAATGTTTCTGGTACTTGGGAAAGGAGCATATTAGTTCACACTAGATGATTCTGGTTTTTGATATGCAAATAAAACTGAATTAGTCAAACTTAGCATCATCATCTTGTAGCTTTCTAGAACGTCTTGCCAGCTACAGGCAGTGCTGACTTCATTGGCTTTTGGCAGTAAATATTTGAATTACTACACACTAATATTTTTTTTAATTACTACAAACAGCTGCATTTTTTGAAATTAAAGATGTAGGAAGACATTATATCCATAAAACTTAGTGATTATGTGTATGCAACTGGGAAAGCCTCAACGTATTACAAACAATATTTGTGATCCGCTTTCTACAGGTATTCCATCTCATCAGTTCATTGGCAGAAACGTTCATCAAATTTGGTTCTGGACCTAATGCTGTTCACCATGCAAAGATGATTTTCAGTCTGTAAAGACAAGTATGCCAGTTGGAAATGTTTTGGTCCTGTTCACTTACCCATCCAAAAAAAAGGAAATACACTGTAAACGGCTGAATATGTCTCTTCATTGCTGATGAGATGCTGAATAATATATACCAGTTAAAAAAAAAATGTACTCAATGCATACGAAAGATCTATTAACTTCAAAACAAATTGAGACAGAATGTTGCCTAAGAGACAAACTCAATAAAATTGTACCCTGGTTACAGACAAGTCATTGGAAATGAAGCTTGAAAAATCCATATTATATAATTTCTTTATTATCCAAAATTGAGCATAGAAGGATGATCTTGTGATTAGGGCAATGGACCAGAAAATAGGCAATTCTAAGTTTAATCGCTGGTTCTGCCTTGCCCTCCATGTATGATATAGACAAAATGACTTCTCTCCTGGTTCTCAGCTACATAAAATCACAATTTATAATAAGTTTTAAATTTTTCATAAGCGTAAGGTGCAGCCAACTGATTCGAAATATAAATTTTGACTAAGTAACAGCCACAACTTAAACTTTGGTTCTCAATGAAAGTAACTATGCATGAAATAATAGTTCTCTTTTTTGTATCATGGCCACCCCTCTGGAGGGCACAAGAAAAGCATACTCTACTTTGGTAACCGATGTGGTGATTTTATCAAAACGAAAATATTTACTGATAATCTTCTAGAAACATGAAACTTTTAATTTTTATATTTAACAGGTTATTGGGGGAGTACATCTTATATAGGAAGGCAAATAATATTGTTAGTCTAATTAAAATCTTAAAAGTTAATTAAAACACATCAAAAATGTATTGTAGTTAGTCCAGTTACAATGGCGCTAACATTCCTCATCCAAATTACCTAATTAACACAAACCAAAACTCATTAACAATACAGTCATAAGTTGTTATTGGGAAGTTTGTTAATACATACACCTCTCTGGTGTCACATTCTGACTCTTCAGGTGATGAGGCTGCTGGGAACTGGCTCCTCAAGGGTTGGAGTGAGTCGTCAGCATCCCCGGTTCTCTGCTAAAAGTCTTGTAATCTTGATGGAAAGAGGATATAATTGAGTTTTTTATCAGGAGTGACTGGCCTTACTTATATTTGACTTCTCAAGTGTGGCACCTATAATTTGAATACATGCAAAATATAGCGTTCCTGTTAAGTGCTCAGTCTAAATTATTTCAACCTGTTTTCAAATTTGTAGTACCTTAGTGTATGCATTTTATAGAATTAATTCTGTTTTATGTAAGAGTTTCATCAATAGAAATCAATGCCAGGACGAGTCAAAACCTTGCCCGTTTTCAGTCTTTTTCTCTGTAAATTTTGTCTGAATTTGGATTTCAGAGTTTTGTGTTTGTAATGGGGAGTTTCCAGTGTTCCTGTCTGTGCCCCCTCAGCGGGTAGCAGAGGTTGGATCCAAACTTATAGCTATTTCTACAAATAAGATGATGTAGGTATAGATTTTTCTAATGTCTGTGTTCAAATCCACTGAGCTCATGTTTTCATTGTTGTACTCAGAAATCAATTAAAAAGCGTATATCTATTAGCTCTTACACATTATTGCTCTGTCTCTGCAGTCATTCTGCTGAATAAATAGTGGTGTAGAAAGCAGGCTAGAATGGATGAGAAACTTCACTAAAGAACTGTGTGCAAGGTATTTAAGGCAGATGTACTAAAGCTAGACAATATTGTTTCTTGACTTCAGTAGGTTGCTTTATATTTATTTTAAAGGAAAAATCTATAAAACTTTAATTTTTGTGCAGTAACTGGAAGACTCGGAGTTAAGAGGATATTGAAATTGATTGCTACCTTGTGTGCGTAAAACTATTGACTACTATTAACCATTGGATACTTATTATTTTTGCAAGACCGAAAATTTAAATGAAACAAAATTTCATCTTTTGAATGTTTGTTTTCTATGCACAGACAGAGCTGGGATCTGGATTCCCAAAAAGATGGCCGTGTTATAAGCCATGTTTTTACCAAGAATTTGCTTATTGTACAAGCTAAAAATAACACAACATAGTCTTGTTTAAAACAGTGTGGGACCTTCAAATTAATAAAACTCATCCAATGAGCATAAATATATTTAAAATTTACACTGCATTTGAATATTATTGGCAATGGTGTAATAGTTATGGAGGACAGCAGCTGCCAGGAGGAATAATTGCGCTGTGCCAGGTGCCTGGTTACCAGATGTTTTAACCCAGAAAGCCAAGCTGTGTCCCTTGGGTGGGGAATGCCAGGGTCCATGAAATGGTGATACTGGTAAGGGAGCTTTCACAGAAGATTCAGGAGCCAGGATGGAGTTAGCTCGTCAATGGAGAAGCAAAATTTAATTTTTTTTTTGTCTACCCTTCTAAAGGCATCTTGTGACATAGTTAGTTGTGCTTCAGGTGGTTCATGTCTGCTCTGAAACGAATCTTTTTTCATACAGTACCCTTGTTGAACAGTGGTGTGAAATCACAGCAAATTCAATCCTATAAAACTATTCCTTTTTTTCACTACTCTGTCTGTTCGTGGCTCTGTTTGTCAATTATTTATAGCAGCTCCAACTTTTCTTCTACTTCCTATCCTGTTGTTGTGTTGCGACCAAAGTGCTGACTGGAAGACGATTGGAAGTTCGGGTGTGGAGATAAGCACCTCAATTCAGAATCTGGAATGACAAGCTTTCTTCTATTTTAATTTTTTTTTTTCTTGGAAATGTTAAAATAGTTTTTCCAGGCATTTTGGGGATTTAGGTTTGCAATGAAGTATATCTGCAGGGTTTTATTCTTGTGCTTTGAAATTTGAGTGGGGGGAGCGCTTGAATTTCCTTCTTAAATTCCTGGGTGAGGTGGCCAGGTGAAGGAAGTGAAAGATGGCAATTTTTTCTCAGTATTTGTGGTAACAAATCCACTGTAGATATCCCATTTTGTGTTCCTAGTTCATCACAACAACGACTTTTTAAAAAAATCTGTAGGCAATTTTTATGCAGTTTTCTGCTTTGCCAATTTGGTTCTTGTATAATTTTGAAACAATTAAGTGACGGATGGGAAAATCTTGCCATAATCCTCCACAGAAATGTCCAAAAGGAGATGAAGTAAATGAAGTTCAGTGAAAGATAAGGTCAAGAAAGTAGAGACTGTCTCAAAAACAAGCAGAGAGCGGCCAGACACGCTGAGGATCGGTTTATCCAAGGTGGGGAAATGATCCCAGGATACAGGTGTGGGCAGAGCTCTCCCACCTCGCAGGTGTGGGGCACATGCTAGTGGTTAAATACAGATGGAAAATTGGCTATTGCAATACTGGACTCAGCCTGGTTTCCATTCCGTTACATATATATACAGAGAGAAAAATATATATTCCATACTATACCTCACTGCTACTGCCTAGCACATTGAAACCCCTCCTAAACACTTCTATAAAGTTTTGTGAAACATAGCTCCGTGAAAAATAGCTGAAAATCACACTGTGATTTATTTCAGATGTAGATTTAAAACTCGGAAATATTAGCTGCTGATACCTCTATCCAGACTACGCATCCTCCTGTGTGGACTGGCCATCCGTAACTCCCAAGCCTGAGCTGACTCCTGCGTATTCTGGTGGGAAGTAGATGGGGTAAGGTAAAAGCAAACGAGAATTTGTCTGGTTTTCTTTCACTGACTGATAATCTGTATGGAAGAATCACGTATTTGAGATATGAAAAATACAATAACCACTACCACAAGAGTTTCCAATAAACTGTTTTGTAAATGATTGTTTTGTCGTGAGCAGTTGCAGAAATTTAGTGAGGTAAATGTATTTCTGTGAGAGTTTTGGTTGCTGGTTGTTTGTTTGTTTGTTTGTTTTTGAGATAAAAAGGCTTATCCCTAAAATCACAGATTCAGTGAAAAATAGAAAATCGAAAAAGTGTTGGAATTATGGATAAATACACATTTTTAACATGTTGCAATTTTTCATTGTGAATGGTTTCAAAAGTTTCATAAGCTGAAACAAGACAATGTTTTTGATTTGAGATTTGTTTTTTATGTTTCGTACGTGCCCTAGAGGTCAAATTAGATTGTGTTACAATTATGCAGATTGAATTATCTAAAATGATCACCGTTGGAGCTATTATTTGTCACACTCAGATAGTACAGTAGGTAATTAGATAATGAATATTACAAAATAAACTATGATGAAAATGTTTGCCTGTGGTGTGGGGCACTATTAATTGAGTTTTGTCAATCATAATATAATTACATATGAGAAGATATCATTTAGCTGCGCAGTTTTGACAGCTGTTAACCATAACCAATAGGAGCTGAAGAAGGATGGGGCTGTAAAAGAAACTTGTGGTTGCATTAAATTTTCATGTGTGCTGCTAGAACAGATATGAGATTTGAGTTGCCCATGGCAACAATTGAATCTTCCTGAATCTTGTGGTTTCACAGTTTGCCTTAAAAGCACAGATTTCATTGTTTCTGCAAGTGTGCCACCAAGCAACCGATATTCTGGGATGAGAAAGAACAGTTGTCCCGTTATTACTATGAATATACTCAGACTTGTACCTCTATGCTTTTTATTTCTTAGCTGGATCAGGAAAATTATTTCCTGAAGTTCATCTGTGGAAACATTTTGTCAGAGCTGTTGTAGCGCCATCAGCCGGCAATTAGCCTTTTCCTTTCTCTCTATAGGAAGTAGGTACATGGATAAAGCCAGTTATTTCATGTTACAGAAGGCCGACAAAATGGAAGCCCTCCTTAAAAATGAAATAACTTCATTAGAGCAAGTTTCTGCAACCACTTTCCAGATAAGCCAGTAAGTGATAAGCCACAATTGTGGTATGAAACAAGAAAACAGCACATATTAGTGGATAAAATACAAGGTAATCAGCCTAGTTACAATCAAGGCTGGTGTTGCTAGTGATTGTATTAAACTTGGCTGTGTCTGATGGCAAGTGAAAGAAAAAGAAATTTGATCATGTTTGATAAAATGACTGCATTTGCAGTTGTATCTTTATTTTTCTTCCCCAGAATTCTATTCATATGTATTACAGATCTATATAATTTTTTCCATACTCTTATAAGATATCAGAAACATTTTTTTCCCACTGAAGACCTCTTTTTCTGGTGTAAGACCAGTTTCTTTCTTTGCCTAATCTATTCCCAGTCCAATTTGTTTATTTGATTTCAATGATTTAGATCGTAGGAACTGTCAGATACTAACATTACTGTATTTGGCAACCTCTGCTGAGCGCAACAATGATTTCAGTCTCATTCCTGAGAGAACCCACCACCTCTGTGAGCACGACTCTTGGCCTTAACTGTAGCCACCAGAGATCAAGATGAAAAAGTTACGGAGAATAAAAAAAAATTCTCAAATCTGCCTGTGCCTCTTCAGGAGTCAGCATGACAGTACAGGAAAGGTTATAGACATTTTCTAGAACAAATCTATTAACAAGAGAAGTGTAGCAAACTCACAGGACATGATTATTCAGGATGACTAGTATGATGAAACTATAAAACTTACCTATTTCTGCCTGTACACGTTTTTGTTGTTCCACGGTGGGTAAACACCTTTCAGTACACACTATGACAGAGTTTTGCCTTTTGAAAGAAAAGGAGGACACAGAGAACCTGCAACATTAGTAAATATATTTAAACAGATTTTCCTCTTTTTATTTTTTATCCCAATGCATATAAATAGTCACAGAATATCTGCTGACCAGCAGTATAAAGCAACAAAAACTTCTGAGAGGATCTCAGAAAGTTAAATTGACTGTAATCTGTTGATGTAATTCGTTCGGACATGCTAACACCTGTTTTGGTCAGACAACAAATGAATTTTATGGTGATACTACAAATAAATAAGACTGCAATTAAGCACCTTTTTATGAAAGCATGTTCTGGTTTGACCATTTCTCATGAATTTTATTTGCTAGTTTGATATGGTTTTAGCACCCCTGAGGTCTGCAGGATTTTGAAGTAAGTGTGGTCATTGTTTAAATAATATGTAGCACCTGCTTTGTGTGTGAAAACTCCTGTTTGGGTAATATGTGGAAAGTCCTATTTTCCTTTAACATAGATCTTCACCTGGAACAGTTCTCTAAGTTATGATAATTTAATCGGTAATATATTTTAAAAAAACCCCTGTTTTTGGAAAAGGCTGTTTTTATTTAATGGAAGACTTTGACAATATCTGTAAATAGCATAAAACAGACAAGCTGCAGTGCTTTCAGAAGAATTTACGGAACCGGATTGTTGAATTGTCTGTTTATGCCTTATACACTTAGAGAATTATATATTGCACTTCTTTGTCTTTAAAAACAACCTTGCTATCTGTTAAGATACATGACTGGGTGAAATTCCCATTAAAGTTAACGGAAAGCGGTGCTCAGCTTTTCTTGTTCAGCTTTGGACTGACTTAAAACAGAATTTAAAAACCACGCAACTGGCTAGTTTAATTCTTCTTGCTGCCTATATTTTCCCCATATGGTATTAAAGCAAACATCTTCATCCTTGCATGTTGTAAAATTTTAGAACTAGTGCTATATACAATTAGTCAGCAGAGAGCTACCATATTCTAATATTTTTATCCTCATTGATTTTATTCTATTGTTTTTATATCTTGAGAGACACGTATGCTAAAAGAAAAACAATTAGGATATTGTGTTTGTGAACATTTCCTCTTTTCGTTTATGTCTTAATAGCTTCTGTCAGTTATTTTTTTTTTTTTACTGGGGATCTGTATCTGTTCAAGTTTTCCCTTGAAAATGTTTTTCCCACTGACGTGATGTCCTGGTCGGCTGAAGACTGCAAAATGAACTTTTCAAATGGAAATGAGAGCTTGCTGCGCAAATTTAGTTTCTGAACTTGCTTCCACCAGAGTCAACAGAAAAACCATTCCTTGATTTACTGGATCAGGATTCCAGGGCTGAATTCACAAAAGGGGATAAGCTCAGACCCCACGGCACCAACTGCTCCCGGGGACAGGCGCTGCGTGCGCGGTCTGAGGTGGTGGGCACCCAACTCTCCCCCTTCGCTCTCATTGCCTGTCTTGCCCCTGCCCCCCTTCCCTGGTGAACGGCCCAGGGTTCTTGTCCAACCTCTACAGAAGAATCAAGCACCTAGAAATGCAAGTAATTTTCTGAACAGCACACTGAAAAAAATTACAATCAGGAAATCAAAGAGCAGAAATGGAATGAATGGAGGCGGAAAATTACATCTCATTGAGCCAAAAGTTTTGCTGATGAAAAAGATGCAGAAGCATCAACTTTAGGCTGGAAGATGATTTCCACCTTCACTTGAAGTTTTCACCTCTAAATTCTCTCTAAAGTGAATAATGTGTCCCTTTCCTACAGAATATACCGGGAAACTCCTCACTTGGATTGTGAAAAGCACAGGTAAAAAAAAAAAAAAAAAATTAAAAAATCTTTCTTTTGCTCTCAGAGACTTAACCGAAAAATGTCATACCTCGATGCCAGGCTGTAAAATCGTCAGGTGGCCCTTTTGCCTTTCCTGATGTGGTTGTGTAATTCATTGGGCCAGAAGGAGTAATGACCCCTAATTCCAAAGTGCTGAGGCATTCGCTGAGAGAGATCGTACTTGAAGAGCTTTTCAGTGCTCCCTCCCATAATGCTTCCAACTTTTCTCATTTAACATAGTAATTTAATCTGATGGAACGAGCACTAACTTAAATGTACGTTGTTATTTTATTTATCTGGATTATGTCTCAGGATTACAAAACAAAATAATTCTCAGAAAATTCACTAAACAGGCCAAAATTCAACAATCATTTTCACCTCTGTCTGTTTTGTAGTACATTCCCTATTCCTAGTGGTGATGCTACTCTTTGGGGGTTCCTTACCTAGGCCATGAAATGATGTATTTTGTAATTTAAAAAAACCAAACCAACCACACCGGTAATAACTTTCTAATATTTTTTTTATTTTTTTTATACTAATAAATATATATTATTTATCTCATTGAAACTAGTAACATCAATCGATGGTCAGTAAAGAGAAGAATGAGGCTGGTAAGCACTGAACTTACAAGTACAGATGAAATCCAGTGTGGTCATTTTTGGGTACTATATTAAGTCATTAATTTATGTTGTCTGGTTTTCATTTAAAGTGAAAAAAACCCCATTTTTATTCTGTTGGCATTCTTATAATCTTCTTCAGTATTTTATTTGCTTAAGGACAGAAGTGCAAAATTCAGTTCCACTAAACAAAAGCATGAATAAAAACGCCATTTCAACATGAAATTTTGGTAGCATGTGACCCCTTTGGGAATCACATATGAGATCTTAATTCTGAATTTTTAAGTACCTACTGGAGTTCAGCTACAGAATCAAGTTGTAATGATGAATAATAATCTCCAAGCTGCCCTTGGCTTAATTTTGATATCACGCTTTAAAGAATCCACCCCTATAGATATTCTGGAAAAGTTGTCTAAGGCTGCCTTCCAGCATCTGCTGCCTCGTGTAGCTGTATTGCCCTGGAGGAAGGCAGGTGTTTTCTAGACATCAGTAAAGCTGCTGGGATGAGAACCAGACTGAACAGTTCATTACCCATTTCCGTGCCTGTGTGGAAAAGAAGTTGCTGAAACGCTGCAATCCTCTAGCATTTTGCACCTTCTTTGCTTTCAGTCCTTGCAGGGATAAGTGGTTACACAGGGCGCAAAGGAGCGACGACTCCAGCCTGGAGCGTTTCCAGATGGGGAGAGCAGCACCAGCACCTGAGGGACCTCACGAGAGCTCCTGCTTGTGTTTCCAGACACTAGGAGTTCATACACTTTGGCTAAGCTCCAGATAAGCACGTTGACTTTGCAAGCCTCTCCTCTATCTAGCACAAGTTCTGAGCTATTTAAAGCCTTTGTTCACTTATCATTTCTTGTTTCCCCTTTTTACCCAGAAATAGGAAGCATAAAATGGGAAGCGTTTTACCCAGATGAAAGGAAGCATGTACATTTGCATACAGGCAACAGTTGTTCCTTATTGCTGGTGTGAAATATCTAGTAAGGGAAGGCAAGGAATCAGCTTTATGAAGTTTAATGGCTTTGCTTTGTTTTGGCTTTCCACCTTTATTTGCAATCATTTTCTTCATTGCCTTGATGCAGAAAGCGTTCTCCTGGCCTTCAGCTAATCAGAATTAAATCTTCAGAGTATATAGGAAATTTCTTTCTAGTTTAAAGTTTGTCAATACTTCATCACCTGATGTTCTTGCTTCGATTCACAGAACGGCCTCTCATGCTATTTACCAGCTCTATGTGCACCCATTTTCCCAGAGCTGCAACAAAAAAGTCACAACGGGGCAATTCTGTTTCTGAAATTTTGTACCAGATTTCATCGTCCACGTAAGCCTCCTTTCCCTGTTTTAATTTAAGCATACCTACCTGCTACGAGGCTGGCTTGGTGCTTTTTTCCCCATATGTTCCCCATTTCTAGCGTGTTTCAGCATTTTAGCCCTCAGGCCTTTACTTTGAAATGTAGAAACTGTAATCTTTGGACTGCCTCTCTAATCTTTATAGTCCCTTCTGTCTTCTCCTGTATCGATGATTTTCATACTATATAAAAGCGTTTTCACTGAGATCTTGACACACTTGATCATATCCATGAGGCCAGTAATGATCTTTGAAAAAGTGCAAACAGGAAAATGTTAAAAATAACAAAAATTAGAAATAATTATCTATACTTGTGTTATCTCATGAAAGTTAGAGGATAAAATAGGAGAAAAAAAGAGAGAATCTTACGTGAAACTTAAAGTTTAATTAGGCATATTAAAAAAAAAAAAACCAAACCAAAAAAACCACCAAACCCAACAACAAAAAATAACCCACACAAAAAAGCCCCAAACCTAAGTAATTTGTCTCCTGAACTAAAAAAAAAATATTTCATTTAGCATATGTTCTACTCAGGTTGTTTATTGTTACACAGAGAAATCTTATGGTTCCCATCAATCCCCTTCTCTGCAGGGATGGAAAAAGAGTAAAAACTCTACCTTAAGTTATTAACATGAAACTGTGCAGTTTTAAGGAAGAAAAGGAGTAGCACCTCCTCCCACTTTGTTCTATGAGAAAAAAAAAAAAAAGAAATTGTCTTGTGAATGTAGATTCTCACCATTTTCAAGACTATTCACCCACATCTTTATTACAAAGCTGGGAAGGTTTTGGAGATTGATAAGGATTTACTGGGGTTTTTTTGGGTCCTGCACACGATGTGGGATCAGCAAGGTTTTGCCAGTTCCCGTCGTTGCTCCTAGCTCAGGATGTAAATGCTGTCACCGCCCCCTTCTCAGATACTGGATAATGTACTGCATCCAGCTCTGGAGTCCTCAGCACAAGAAGGACATGGACCTATCGGAGCGGGTCCAGCGGAGGACCATGAAGATCCAGAGGACTGGAGCCCCTCTGCTGTGAGTACAGGCTGAGAGAGTTGGGGTTGTTCAGCCTGCAGAAGAGAAGGCTCCGGGGAGACCCTATAGCGGCCTTTCATTCAGTACCTGAAGGGGGCCCACAAGGAAGGATGGGGAGGGGCTGTTTATGAGGGAGCGTAATGATAGGATGAAGGGGAATGGTTTCAAATTGAAGGAGGGTAGATTTAGATTGGATATTAGAAAGAAACGCTTTACTGTGAGGGTGGTGAGGCACTGGAACAGGTTGCCCAGAGAAGCTGTGACTGCCCCATCCCTGGAGGGGTTCAAGGCCAGGTTGGACGGGGCTTGGAGCAACCTGGGCTGGTGGGAGGTGTCCCTGCCCAGGGCAGGGTTGGAACTAGATGACGTTTAAGGTCCCTTCCAACCCGAACCATTCTGTGATTCTATAAAATAACTCTGTAGTATTAGAGATGGATTCAGGGTGACCCAGCCTGCCTTTGCATTTTGTTTTAGTGAACAGGCTCTTGACTTTCCCTGGTCGCTCTAGTCAAATACACTGCTGAGCTGGAAGCCACACAGCCCTGCTGTACTTCACCTTACTTATCTCAAAGTTTTGGAAGCATTTCAGCTTTTTTGCAGAACATTCCCTTGTTTCTTCTTTCTATGGGCAGAGCGGGTTTCTTCTATTGCAAAGAAGTTTGTCTCATTCAACTTCCAATGACTGGAAACGATCAATTAAAACCCGATACATTTTATGTCAAACTTCATTGCAAATATGCAAGGTATTTTTAGTGAATTCCTCATTTGTGAATAGTGTGCAAGAGTATGATAGATTCTCCATCACTTGAAAATTTTCTACTCTTTCAGTCACAATCAGGTTTTAAATTATGTGCTTTGTTTTCACTATGAATTCACGCCTGATGCAAGAGCTACTACGTGAATTCTTGTTATATCGTGACTTAGAACAGATACCTCAAACTCTTGTCCTTCTTGTTTTCAAGTCTGATGTAGAGCCCGATGTAAAATTACTCTTCATTGAGGACAATTTCATTTTGAAGTTATGTCTAAAATAATAAATATATAAACATTTGTGTCAGGATGGTGTGAAGCTACGTCATGGGGAGAGTTAATATTCTGTTGCCGTTTCTCAACAGTACTTGTCATGGTCTTACTTTAAGTAAAAAGTTCATATTTAGGTTGTGTACTAAAATCTGCTGTGGCAGGGTTGTTAGCCATTTCATTTATCCCTAACAGTCTATCTCTGTGTTTCATAACAGATGCTTAACTGTCGTCTGTATTAAAAATCCAAGGGCTAATCATGTAGCGATCTTAATAATTTTCTCTCTGTTATTCTTTGCCACTTGTTTTACTGTTTGTAGAGCTGGGGTTGGTGCATCGCCCCTGGCCCAGGGCACTAACCTTTTCAAACACCGGTTGTTCATGTGAGTGCTCTGCTGATGGTCTTGGTCTGCTGTTCCGTTGGTTGTGCGTTCTTCCACTTACCTTGTGTTCTGTAATGGATATTGCTTGCATTAAAAATGCGCTGTAAATAGATATTTTATTTTTTTTTCTGCTAGGAGTCATATCTACAGGTGCACTTATTTGTGGGGAGAAAAAAAAAGGCAACTAGATAAGAGGCTATGTGAAATTGATACATATCTCAAAAAAATATACTTTGATATATGCTGTCAAGGTTTTATTTTGCATGACAATTGCACATCAAGGTGCAAAGGAATGTGGTTTTTTTTTCCCTCTTCAGCCTGCGCCTTGACAGACTTTTAATATTTATTCCCATGAGATCCTATAGTTCTACCTATTGTTAAATCATTCCTATAAGATTACTGGGAAGTGCTAGGACAACACCTTGAGGAGAAAAAAAATATAATAAAAATGACACGAGTCTTATAAACACACCACCTGTAATTGGTACACATCTATTTGTCTCTTCACTGATCTGGTTCGGCACGTGGGAAGGACACGTTGAAAAAGACCATCAGATGATTGTATAAACTGGTTTCTGATATCTGAAAAAGGTTTATTTCATTTTCTTGCCAGGAAAGGCAGTTGAGAGATTTATGGGATTAAAGCATTCAGATGAAGACTTAGTGTGCTCAGCTCAATGCCTGACTTCAGCATTATTTTTGCTAAGTCATTCTCTTTAACCAAATTTTATTGTCTGAAAGATGTTCAGGTTAGAAACGATTGCATTCTGTATTTTCACATGGCCTGGAACAAAAGAAGTTAACTGTTACTGAAACGCCACCAGTGAGACTTATTTCTACATGAGCTGAGTCAATAGTTTTCTCCCAAGTTTCATGTTTAATTAAAAATTCTGGAGAATACATTTAGTTGGGAACCTTGAAATAAAGAATCTGTGTAATTTCTGAAAGGTCTCCTGCGAAATAGTAGTGGTGTGCCATCTCTGAGCTAATGGGTGTCAAAATGGGGGGAAAAAAATCACTAACAGACATTACAGTTCATCTGAGGTAGTTAGGTTTTTAATTAGAGTATATAATCACAAAAAAATTTAGAATTACAATTTTATAAATCTATTTTCTGATATAAATTCTGAATACTGCATCCCCTGACTTTCCTAACTGTTATTTATTAATTTCTAATGACGTTGAAAATCCCGTTTTTCAAAATTAGAGAATTCAGTAATTGTGGAGAAAATGTTTGCCATTGGGCAAGCAACAGAAAGGAGATGAAGCAATACAGTACCTGAATTGAGAATGTAGAGATATAGGCAGAGAAATTAGTTTTGTACGTGTGATTTTTTCAAAAAAAAAAAGCAAATAGCACTGAACTTTGAAGTTCAGAGTGAAATGTCTAGATTGATACATATCTCAAAAAAATATACTTTGATATGTGCTGTCAAGGTTTTATTTTGCATGACAATTGCACATCAAGGTGCAAAGAAAAGAAATTCTAGAAAACTAGAATTTAACATGTGTGATGTTAAAATTAAATATGACTCAGATAATTGAACAGGATCAATATTGATGGTTTGAGGAAGGAATCAGTAACAAAGGATTGCCCCACAGTTGAACAAAATGAATGAATATCTGTGAACATCTGAAAAAGCCATATATCTCCAAGGTGTGTGTGTAATGTCATGAAATGCTAATAATGTTGAACTAATATTTTGTTTTCAGAAGCATTTCTCTCCATCTTTTATAGCAAATAACTGGAAATGACTTTTCCAGGTCACACTTCTACATTTCTCTGTCCTGAGGTGAGGGCTGGCTATTATTGGCATCGCTCGTAAACCTTGACCAGAAGTACCGCAGTAGCACCATAGTCGCTTGTCTGTCATTGCAGAGTTTCATCATCACCCGTTAAAAATCTGCTCCGATAGTCATTGCTATCACAGAATTTCCCATTCTTCACCCTACTGCATGAAACTTCCTGAACGTAAAATGTCTGTGCTAAAATAACTGCTACTAATAGAGATACAATAGGCTTTAGTACAATGTTTTAATTTTTCAGTAATTTTATTCACATTTTCCACTGATGCTGGTAGAAAGGAATGGATCCTGCCTGTGGCTGTGCAGCAGCAGCCCTCTTGTTTTTATTCTGCATGATGCTGTAGAAGTCTCACCTTTTTGAACAATGTTATTGTGATACAAATGAGAAAGATTTTACAGTACAATATATTTTTTTCTAGGCATTTAAATTGCATGTCTTTTTTTAAGCCCCTACCTACATTATCTCTCTATTATGTAATTTCTTATCGAAAAAATTGCTTCACTCGCTGGGAAATTACTGTAAAACTTCTCCAGACCATATTTTCAGGGGACAGCAGCGTCTACCTGCATGAAAGAAATCATCCTGTTCTCAGTAACCACCCAGGATCCCTTATGATCACAGAAGTTGACACGTTGGTTGGAATAACTCTCTTAATGAACTGTAGGTAGAACAAGCATGACAAGCAATTTGTTATGAATTAATGAGAGAAAAATAAAAATGCAGTAAAAAAAAATATATATACTGAAACACAAATTATTGCAAATAAAATATCAGAATAAAAATATAGTAACATTTTCTGGTAATTCAGCAACTGTTAGTTGGGTTGCTGCTGCCCCTGGGTAAACTGACATTTTCATACGCACTAATTAGCAAAGAGGTCAAATAAATTTCAAATAAAATAGTTCATTTGTGGTGTTTTGCCTCTACGGAGCAACTAATCTCAAATAAGCTCTGGAATAACTGAGAAAGTAAAACCCTAGGTGTAACTGTCCTACCTGCCAGGACTGGTTATTATCTACATCTAATTAACTGCAAACAAAATGGAGAAAAAAACGTTTGTAGTTTTTTCAAAAATTATTTTTATTTTTTAATGAAGGCTGAAAAGTAGCTGTGTAAAGGAGCTGTATGCTGAAGTAGGAGTTGTTGCCACGCATACATACACACACTTGCTTGTAGATATAATCAAAGGCTGGAGCGTGTAACAGCAGTGCCAGGGCTGCCCTGTGAACTAAGAAATGGTCTACCATCCCTTCTGCTCTCTCGGTGTGTCTGCAACGCTACATATTGGGCTGGTGCTGGCAGGGAGCTCTTTCGCTAATTAGTGCATACAGAAATACCCAATTACGTGCATACAGAAATACCCAATTACGCAGGAGCAGTCGGGGCTTGACTAGAGACAGCTGAAGTACCAGAAGAAACTATAAACTGTATTTCCAAGCCAGCCACAACCTCAATTCGTGTTTCAATCACAGAATTCCCCTGTTAAAATTTCTGGCTGATGCAACAATTATTTTATGTCCATGAAAAATGGAAGAATAAATGACTAAATATTTAGCAATAGCATCATCCATGCTCTAGCAACCAGTGTCTACAAGACCAGTGCTTATAGGATTATAGAATACTCCTACCTAAAACAGCAACATTGTTCTGTACTTTGTCATAACGAAAAGCCAAAAGATTTTCTGATTTCCCACAATATGTCTCGGTTCCCTGGGTTCTTCAGCCAGAAGATCATACATGTTTATACACGTAAGTGGTGCTAAATTACTGCAAGATAAATCCTAACGCTGCTGTTAAGGTTAGCAAAGCTGCAACTCGGTAAACTACAAATTTTTACACAATTAGTTTTGAAAAAATTATATCTCCTCAAAATACTTTAAAAAGAAGTACACATTTGAAACATTCACTTAAACAAAGATGATGATTTTACTTTTTTTTAGTTTCCATTGAAATAAATCATATAGCCATAATAGCATCGGTTACATTTCTTTGCAAATTACCTTATATATAAAGTTGATATTTACGATGTGTTAAGCTCTTTTTGCTCAGTACTTTTCGCTACTTAATTATCTCCGTTTTGTATAGATGGATTTGCTTGTCAGTGCATAATGATGCATTTTCATGTATTCACACATCATGCATTATTACCGTGCGCTGTTTCAGAATATAAAGGTTTCATGAGGATGAACTTGGCAGGATGGTTTTCCACATAAAAGTTAAATAGAGGCAATTTTAACTCTAATAAAGTCAGAAAGGGAGGTGTTTGTCCATAAGAGGTGGTAAAAGGTTTTATATAAAGAGGTGGAGAAAACAAATTTTAGAAATGCACAATTTTTAAATGCTTATATTGACATTTTTCATTTTATTCTTTACGAAGAATTAATCTTGAGCAAAATTGGTAATAACATTGAACTGTCATCTGGTACTTTTGAAATACCCTAAAACAAACCAAATGACTTTTTGGTTTTTTTTCCCAGAAACAAAGGTAAACTCTTAGTCTCCTATTCAAGGCTCCACGAAAACTAAACCAAGTTCAGCTTCCCCCTTTGTGAAGTTCGGTGGGTGCGAGTGTGGGCTACTGAGCAGTGTGAAGGTGAAGGAAACATAATAAATGCAATTAATTTCTGGATTATTGGTGCCATATGTTCTTGGCATACATGTTCATTACCTTATTTTGTTTCAAAGCCTATGTATAGCATAACATATATGTGCATGTAATTTTTCGGTAGACAAAATAAATCATCAGAGGTCTGTTGTGATCTGTGGTGTATATATAGTGCAGGCAGCGTAGCCGTTTTTCACTGCTTTCTTTGGAGTGCTTTGTCTCCCTCTGAAATCACGGAAAAGATTTTCTCAGTGTTAAGAGTTGAAGTATAACAGAACTTTGAAATTTCTGAGATACAGGAAAAATTCTTTAGGCCCTATCTATTTTACTTCTATTCAAATGTATCCCGAAGTGACACATTTGAATGAATCCTTAAATGTTGTGCTGTGCCACGTGCACTGGAAAAGAAGGTTTTATTGTCCTTCAACTTTTGTTCTTTCAACTCCTGTTGCTTTCTTTTCAGATCGTTAATACTTCATTAAGGATACACACAAGGCTTTCGTAGTAAGTCATGCCCTTGTTTTGGCTCACTGCTTCTAGAAACATCTAAAAAGTGGAAAAGTTGTGAGTAATTTATTATTCGTATCTAAAAGAAGAGATGGTGTTTATTTTATATGTTACATAGAGGGCAAAGTCTTGGCTTCACTGAAGTCTGTGGAGAAATGTCCACTGGAGCCAAGATTTCCTCCGAGAATCCTAATGGCAACTGCTCTGAGCACTTTAAAAGTCATTCTTTTCTACAATGACCTACATTTGTTTGTCAGGTAAAACGCGAACAAACCTGTCATCTCTACAGGAATACGCTTCTAATTAAACCTTCAGGACTGTGTTTTTTGGTTTGCTTGTTGTTTCTTTGTTTGTTTTTTAGATCAAATTGGTAGTTCCAAAAACATTTTTGACAGCTGAGTTGTTGGTATTTACTATTTCCTGATATTAACACTCCTGATATTACACAGGGCTGCAGTCAGCTTTCAAAATACAGAATTGCGATATGGATGGTAAACAGATAATTTTCCACATTTGTTTGTTAATGACTGTGCTAAACTTTGTAGGTAAAAAATCTGTGACAACGGTACTTATATTGATGCACTCGTCTCACTTTTTTTAGCAAGTTAATAAAAGGAAAGGGAAAATTCAGCTCGGAAACTCCTAATGCACAGTCAAGTGTTGCAGTTGGTTTAAGACCCATTGAGATGGTGAACTATGGATCAATTTCTTTTGTGGGCCTGGAATATCTCCTGGGTACATTGAAAACAGGCTCTGGTTTTGAACAGAGGCGGTATTTGGCTAACTGCACTGTTACCAGCCCTCGGAATTTGTTTAACAATGCTTTCAACTTACCTGATGTTGCAGTTCTCACCTTGGCTGCTGGCCGGTCCTCTGGTTGGTGGGAATGCCAGAACGTTGCTTCTGCTGCCACCAGGCTAAAGCCCCGATAGTTTTGCTGCCAGCATCACAAACTATCGGCTCCTAAAGTACAGAGATTAACTAACTGTTAAGAGTTTGGGGATAGCATACTTGTTTTGAAAAAAAAAATGCAAATTGGCTACTGGAGTGTTGCGTCTGGCTGTTAATTAGTTATTGCCTTGGAGGCAAGCTCATTTACTGAAATACAAGTTTGCCAGGCCTTTAAAGTGTATTTTCACTTCTACATGTTACATGATGAAATGATGCCTCAAGCTGTGAAGAGCAACTGAAAATCATTATTTAAGAAAAATATAATCTAGGCTGTGCAATGAGCAGGACTGTAAGGTAGGGGAGGTTCAGTCTTGCAAATGCAGATTTAGAGAAGGTAAATTCTTGGGAAGCACATAAAAAATTCAGTTGGACAAGCTTATTCCTCTGAGATGTTGCTTTTACCAGCACTTTGGTTCCTGTAAGTGTTCTTTATTTGCTATGTTCTCTGAAAATCATCAGTATGGAAAAAAAAAAAAAGGAAAAAAATATTTGCTTACTGATTCGTTCAATTAAAAATACTATAAAATAGTTGCGGCAATCAGTGGATGGGGAGTAGGTTTTTAGAGGTATAAGCTGATAATAGTGGTGTCATTGACTTATCGTATCTTTCCTAGAGTTACCTGAAATTTGTTGCAAATCATGTTGTAAATTTATAGACATATGTCGATAAATTGCAGATAAAAGTTCTTCAGATTTTAGTCAATCATTGATAAGCTACCACCTAATCGGACTCAAAATAAAAATCTAAATATTTATATAAGGTAATGTCATGAATACATACAATTAAAATCTAAGTGACTCTTATAGAAAATGAATCTAATTTAAAATTTTATGCTCCTTTACATGATGTTGGAGCGCTGATTAAAAAAATGTAAGCATTAGTTTCACACTGAAAGTTTTAATAGATAATAAAGTGAGATTATGTGAAAAGACTATGCTAATTTTCAGTAGTTGCCACTGGAGTTATTTTGGAAGCTAGAAATTATTGTGAATATAGTTTTGATATCCACAGATGGAAAAGTTGGTGTATGATAAGTAAGGGAAAATACCCAACAATCCAGTTAAAATGGATAGAAGTCCACTTTGTTCTCATGTGGTGGTGAAAATCATCTCTAACACACCCACAGAGGGGACCACAAAAGACACGTCGTTTCCAAAAGTACACTTTAATGTGGTTTAACCTTTGTGCTTCTGTAAGCTGAGCACAGAAAAATTTTAAATTTTTTTCTACATGCTTGACACTAATTACTCAGTCCTCTGACCCTTAGAGGCAAGAATGTATATTCATTGAGGTGAAATGGAATAGTGAAAGACAAATTGCATGTGTCAGGTAGGTTGAACTTGTTGAATGCACTGGGACATTTAGGAATGACATACAAAATCACTTTTGCTAATCATGAGGGGAGTTAAATCTTTTGAAGGGGGGATGATTTGCGGAGGGTGCACACTTCTTTCACAACTCCAATACTATCACTTTGCCTTCATGGCGAGGGGACCAAGGCAGCTTTATTGTGAGCTGTGTGCACGTTCTCATATAGGGGCTTTGGGACAAAAAAAGAGGAAAGAATCAGTTCCTTCTGGTCCAGCCAATTATGGACAATGTTGAATTTACTCTTACACCAAAACAGGAGTTGTTCTGAGAAAATGGGGTAAGAACATGCAATTACCCAACCTGGAGCTCAGCGTGGTCTCGATGAGGAGTGGTGGCACTCTGAGATAGTTGTGTGTCCATGGCACTTGGTAGGCACATGGAGGGTTTTCTCTAGCAATGAGCTGTGAAACCAGCTCTGCTCTCGCTCAGCTGAGCAGATGGGACCAGACTGTGGAGCCTCCTGAAAGGGACACCAACGTTCAATGGGCCCACAGATATCTTTTGAAACCTCATTCCAGTTTTAAATTAGTAGATGATGTACATAAGAAGACTACTATTAAATACAAGCATACAAACAATAACTTAATTAGAAAAGGGAAATGGAACAGAGCTCCATATGACTCCATGCTTAAATCAGACTATGGAAAACCACGTTCTATAGAACAATGTTCAGTCCTCACTTATGATAAAACGTGAGTCTTGAAAACTGATAAATAATTTTCTTATTGAAGAACGTGGCGTGAATAACACTTGGAAAAACTATCCCTTACCTAAATGTCTGGTATTCTTAACATGATTTCAAGACAGCTTTTCATTGCTTATGTCATGGATTAGAACCAAATGTTACAATCGGTAACTCAACTTCAAATCGGAGCATCTCACACCTAAAATAAAAGAAAATAACTTAACTTTGTTTTAAAAATTTCTTATGTTAACTCTTATCTATTCATTCAGAAGTGGAGTATTGCCTGTGAACTTGGCTATTTGTATAATGGTACCTAGATAAAATGCTGAATCTTGATTGCCTAGACAGTAATTCCTCCTCATCTGAAAACAAGGAACTACAGAAGGGTTAAATGAAATCCTTTGCTGTAGAGTGAAGAAGTAAAAATGTAGCTAAAAATAAACCCTGTTTCAGCTTGTGAGGACAGGAGGAGCAGAAGAGAGGGTTAGTCAATCCAAAACCAGTCTCCTTATATCTACGAATTCACAGAAAAGGCATACTTCCTTTTACATGAAAATTAGGTTTTCAAAGCAAAACGCAGAGTTATCCAAAACAACAGCACTTTTTCTCCAAAATATTTGACTGTCAGAGGATTGTATGAACAGTAAAAAGCTGCTTTTCAATATATAGATATTTCTAAAATAGCCACAGGAGATGCTTCCTTTTGCTAGAGTGTTACTGATGGTCCGTTTTCGGATGGCATTTGTGTTACAGATAACCTCCTGCTGTCCCAGGGAAATCACACGTAAGTGGTGTTACCTTTCAGAGTCGGGAGCGTGTTTATACGAGCAGTGTATCTGGGTACAAAAATCATTTTACAATATTTTCCTCTGCAGGGCTCTTGCTGCTTTCCGTCATGTAGGATGTTTCTGCCGTTACTGTGCGGTGACACTTTAGGCTGGGCATGTAAAGTAATGCAGTGTGACTGATAAAAGCTGATGTTACACTTCACAGCACAATGCTTCATAATCTGTTATGTCAATGAGAGCGTTTAAAAAAAAAAAAAAAAGTAAGTAATTCTCTAGAAAGAACTAAGAAAAGAATCCAAGAATAACCTTCCTTCTCCCTTCTTCCTGTCTCCCACAAAAACCACTGAGATCAGAAAGCAATTTATATTCGACACACAAAAATAACTTTTGGAGTATCCATATTAGTAGGTCGTTGTATAACATACCTTTAGCTGAATTAAGAAGGGAAAATAATTTGTATTTTAAAAGTCTGTTTTTTTTTCTTTATGGAGTGAAATTTATTTCACAGTTATGATCTTTACTGGTTTTTTTAGAGGAGTAAGAGTAGAGTATTTTAATGTCCTTCAAGCCTTCAAACGTTATAAGCTTTCCCAGTTTGTAAGGCAATATGTTTCTTCAATCCCAAACAGAAATACCGGTTTTAGCGAATTTTCTTTAGCTTTCAATTAATTGTATATTTCTTTTGATTTTGAACTTTTATGTCCATTTTTGAAAGTATACTTTTTATTTGGTTTTAAACCTATATTTTTCTTGAAGATCCCATCACCATACTAGTGTGGTGTTTTTCCCATGTTACTGTAGGCCTGTTGCAAATTTTTTCTGTGGGTTATCCTACAATTCGGAAATCTTTCCATCTTCCTCTAAAACTCAGTGTTAATACATCAGACCTCTTAACCTGACTTCTGATATTGATACCAGTTGAATGTTTAGGCACCGTTTTCTGCTGGTAATTTTTACCCCTAACAGTTGTTCGGAGTTTTGCAATCTGTGGTCAGGGAGAGAGGGACCCTGTCCTGTAGCCATGGAGCACACACAGAACTCAGTGGGTATCTTGGGTTTCTTTGTGCTGGTGCACTCCACACTTTTAATGTGCAGCTTTTCAGTGCCTAGAGTCTGCATATGTGTTAAATTGGTTAGATGGTATCCAAGGCTGGAAATCTCTAGCTTTAATGGTGTGTTACAGTAAATGTAGTATGTCCAGAGAAGGGCAACGGAGCTGGGGAGGGGTCTGGAGCACAAGTCTTGTGAAGAGTGGCTGAGGGAGCTGGGGGTATTCAGCCTGGAGAAAAGGAGGCTGAGGGGAGACCTTCTCACTCTCTGCAACTCCCTGAAAGGAGGGGGTAGCCAGGGGGGGTCGGGCTCTTCTCCCAAGGAACAGGCCATGGGACAAGAGGGAATGGCCTCAGGTTGCACCAGTGGAGGTTTAGACTGGAGATTAGGAAAAATTTCTACACCCAATGTTTGACAATCTACGACAATTGTCAAACACTGGAAGAGGCTGCCCAGGGCAGTGGTGGAGTCACCATCCCTGGACGGATTTAAAAGCTGGGCAGACATGGTGCTGAGGGACATGGTTTAGTGATGGTTTTGTCAGTGTTAGGTTGGTGGTTGGACCTGATCTGAATGGTCCCTTCCAACATAAACAATTCTACAATTCTATGATTTTATGGTTCTATAATTCTATAAATATCAAGTTCTCTTCTAAAGATAACCTTTTATCACAACGTATCACACAACAGCCTCTTGTAGGCCACTTGGCTCTGAGAAGAAACTGAAGCCATTCCTATGAAGTTAGAGCCAGGACCTGAGCAAGGCTGGTGCTCCCTTGCATCGTGAGGAAGGCTGAAGTCAGTGTTGGCTGCAGCCTGCCATGCTAACGGTGTGCTCAGGGAAAAAACAGAGGCACACAAGGGCTTGGGCTGCCAACTTCGGACTGAAAAGCAAATGGACATCATTGACTTCTGCGTGAAGGAGGCAGAGAGGTAGAAGGGTTGGAGGGAGTCCATGCTCTTGGTACTCCAGCACAGTATTCCATGCTTGGCAAACCCAAAAGTCACTTTGGGTGACTTCTGAAAGTCTGGATAGGCAACTTTTTGTTCCCTCAGGACAAATGCTAACTGTAAGAGACAAATGCAAGAAAGTCACTGAAATAAGCAGGTAATGAGAATTGCTGTTGGGTTTATACCATTAGATGTTAGAACTGAGATCTTACTAGCAAATGTGCGTGTGGGGAAAAAAAATAATAATTCCAACAAGGAAAGAAAATTTCTTAAACTGGTCAACCTTATTTTGGCCTGAAGGTTAGAAAACTTTGTTGATAAATCAATTTTATATCACCTTTCACAAATGAAGCAAAAGAAGTTCAGAAATCAGTGAAACTTCAGCATTTAAAATAATGAAGAAGGAGGAAATAAAAATGTTAGTACAAGAGTTTTTTCTTTTGCAGACCGATCTTTTTTATTCCAGGAGAAAAATATATTTGCTCTTTTTTACTAGAGCCAGATTGTTATTTTGTTAAAATCATTATTTTATTCCCCAAAAGATTGCTTGTCTGTAGATCAATTTGACGGTAACAAAAGGATTTAACCAGGCTGTCTCTTTATCAATAAATCTCAACTACCCAAGGATTATCCGCTCAACCCAGGTCATCTTCCAAGACAAATTGCTTTTAATCTCAGTCTCCATAAAATATTTCTCTTCCCCTTAGAGTTGCAGGTGTGACCATACGCAAGCTAAACAGCTGAAGAATGGGGAACACTTTTTCATCTTGCTGGGCATCAATAGTTCCAGTCTCATTATACTCTTATTTAAGCAAGGTAAGAGAGTGAAATAAGATGCTAGTTAGTATAATTAGCAATTTTGGATAATAAGGTCTTCTACTGAATTGCCTGTACTGGGAATGTGCCTGGCTATAACAGCTTAAATTCCACAAATGATCATTAAATTGCCGAGAGAGATGTCAAAACACAGAAGATGTCAACACACAGAAGGCCTTCTAAGACCAACCTGTTATTAAGAGGGAGCCTCCTTCTTTAAAAGCATAGTTTAATTTTTTGATGTGGGCCACCAAACCCACTGTTGCTGTGGGCCAACCACTGTGCCGGGGTCTCACACTCTGCCTGTACGCAGCTGGAACGGACCCAGGCTCTGCTCCAAGTGCCAGCTCTGACAGTTACACGCTGTAGAACAGAACAGTTCTTAGGCTCTGTACAGAACGTTTCACAGGAACTGCAGTTATTACTGGAAGGTGGCATTAAAACCCACATGAAAACAGACTAAAGGTTACAGCATTTGGCGTTACAAATGTTTTACAGACAGCACGTAGTCCTCTTGGGGTGGGGGTATGGAGGTAGGAGCAAGTGTTGCAACATGAGATCTGACATCACCTGATTTATTCATGTGCTTGAACAGTGGGTTATGTTATCTATGTGATTCGTCATTTAAAAAGGATGTTATTATAACTGAATTTTAGCCATAACCGTAAAAAAGAGGGATTCAGCTTGGAACAGACTACGCTAATATTTGAGTTCCTATTGCAAAATCACTTATTTGCACTTCTTTTGGCCTATGGATGTACATAAGAAAAGATGGTGATGTGACAATAACTGAAGATCTCTGTTTTCTTTTCCCTGAAAGCATCAGAGAAGGGAAGGTTTCTGTTGAGGAGACATGGAGTTACGTAGAAGGAAATTAAGACATCGTTATAATCCGCTCACAGCTGGAAGAGCCATGCCCCACCAGGAAGCTACTTCATCATGATAGCTTATTTTTATATTAAAAAATATCAAATATTTAAGATTAAAACCTCCAGTGGTTTAAGATTTATTTTTGGGAGACCAGAGGGAGACCGTAAAAAACTGAGCACGCTCTACCTTGAAAACCGAGAGTACTTTCCTATTCTTAGGCCATTGAAGCTGAAAGCATCTATACTTCCACACATTGAAGAATGGCAGTGGGACCCCGTGCTCTTCATTTTGTAATGGTAAGGCGTTCAGCGTTTCCCCCTAGTGCCAGGTAGTGTTAAGTGTTCAAGCACCGTACCTAAATCTAATAGAAAGCATTAATACACATATTAATATATGCTTGTCGTTAAAATAATTTGAATTGCTTTTAAATCTTGTCTACCTGAATGAATTTCTACAGAAATGTTTTCAGGAAAGTAATTCGCATGGGCTGGAATGTCTAATCACTCTAATCCATTCTCTCCAGATAATATTCCTCTGGTAGGGAAACTGATAATTTATCCACATACTTCTATTGTAGACCTTTTTTTTTTCCCCCCCAAGAGTTATTTGAAAGCCAGAATAATAGCTGCTGAAGATTTTTGTTTGTTTATAGTAAAAATAGTTCTTTTTTTTTTTTAGAGGGAAAGGAGGTACCTATTATTGTGTCTTGTATTTTGGAAAATGGGAAAATGGGACTGCGTTCAGAGTTTATTCATAGACACTATGTAATAAACAAAATCAATAATCACAGTTTTAATTAGAATAATATATTTTACAGCTAGAAGATTTAAGAATACTTGATAGACATTATAAAGAGGTATCTGTTTCTCCGCTTACAGCTGGTCTGTATTTTTGTTATTTTTTTTTTAAATTTTATTTTTCTGTGTGTGTTTAATATTTAATTTCAAAACTTTGAGCTGTTTTGTTAGGGTTTGACCCTGTACTGGCAGTAGGACACACTGAAAGGAAATGGTATTTATGCAAGATCACGAGTCCGTGTTTCTTAGGAAAATTATTCCTATTTATAAAAGTAGGGCACTTTTAAAATTTTTGAAAAAATATTTGAAAAGGGATAGAGACAGTAGAAACTGTTGTGCGAAAAGGAACGGAGACTAATAATATTAATTTTCTGGCACTAAGGTGGCCTGGAATAATTTGGTTAAATAGGCAACTAATCAGGTTCAATTTTTAATGGAGAACTAACGTTGAGATTTTGGCTGGGGGACTTGAGGAAAGTATTTTTTTAAGGACACTATGGATGTCAGTGATGAACTGAAAGGATAAAGGAAAAGGCTCTTCGTCTAACTGACTATGCATGATGTGGAAAACTAAATAGTGATGCCCACAGGGAGAGACCCGACAACTCACCACCGCTACCACCACCCCCCCGCCCGGCACCTTCCCGTCTCAGAGCTCTTCTCTCGGCTTTGTTGAAAGCAGCGACGGGTAAGTTCAGAGAGGTCTTCCAGTTGGCGAGGGTATTGTAACGCAGGAAGGGAGGCTGGTGAAAGCTGATGTTCAGCGTAAGCAAGGCTCGGGAAGTTGCCTTAGGCAATGCAACGGCAGCAGCAGCAGAGGCGGCCAGAAAGCCTCAAGTGTGTTGTTACTGGAGGGTCAAGGAGCTAGCTTGATCTTGAAAGAGAAGAGATGGAAAAATATCTGTGATGGGAGGAACTGAAAAATGTTTTCTAAGATATCAAATGTGGAAAGTGTTGCTAGTCTGTTTAATTGTAAAAACACGCTGCAGGAACTTTGTAATTTGTATTTTTAATCTATATCTGTTACAATTTGAATTTGTACCTATAGAGCCTCACAGGGAGCTAGATTTTGGTGCTTGCCAAGCAGGGAGCTTCCACTTGAGCTTGCAGCCCATGCAGCAAGGCTTCAGAAAGGACTCTTGTACTCAGCAAGAGCGAGGAGAGAGAGCTCATGATACAGGAGAAGGGAGACAGATGTCTCCTGCACTTTGCAGACACTCTTCCTTCCTGCTATGCCAATTCCAGAATTAGCTCTGGCAGGAAAGCGAGGACGGAGTGAACAGTCCTGAGCCTCTCCATGCAGTGATGCTGGGAACAGCCCTGCCCTCTTACAATAGCCCATAGCTACTCCTGACCTCCTCTTACTCTTTCAGCATCTTTGTACGTATTTTCAGGGAAGAAGGAAGGACAAAATGCAGCTTCCTCACCTGCTATTCAGAATTTCTTATTTCAGTTCTGAGTGAGCTGTAACTGTAAAGATCAAAGATTCTCACAGAAGGCTCTGTGACTACTCTGTATTTCATAGAATCACAGAATGGTTTGGGTGGGAAGGGGCCTTAAAGCCCACCCAGTGCCACCCCCTGCCCTGGGCAGGGACACCTCCCACCAGCCCAGGTTGCTCCAAGCCCCGTCCAACCTGGCCTTGAACCCCTCCAGGGATGGGGCAGCCACAGCTTCTCGGGGCAACCTGGGCCAGGGGCTCACCACCCTCACAGCACACAATTTCTGCCTCACATCTCATCTAAATCTCCTGAAATACATCCTAGTAGCAATGCTAGCCTTGATTAGACCAGATAAGGTGTTGGATTATGCAGTTTTGGTATAGCCATGTGCTTGTGCTCAAATGCTTTAACATGTTAGCTAGCTTCGCTTTAGTTAGTTAGTTAACTTGTTTGTTTTTAAGTCACTCATTAAGTCCTGATTAATGGTAAAATATTCCAGACTTTGAACCTAGATTGAAAGCATACAGTCAGAATTCGTAAGAACTTGGTGGTTAACCTGGGTCATTAAAAAAAATATAGTGGTTCCTCTTATGCAGTCCTGTATCACCAAAGTATTTAAAAACACATAATTCCAACTGCAAGTGCAGCCTGAGTTCGTAGGAAGCCAGGTCTGAAGGTAGGAAAGTGTGGTTCCAGTATGCACGCAAAATTATTTTAAAATTACTGAATTTCTCCTCAAATGTAGTTTTGGGGTTTTGTTTTGTTTTGTTTTTTTCTTCTTTTTTAGCTGAAAGCGTATTTTCTCAGTTTGAAACCTGCATTAAAAAATAAAATTAATGATAGTAGATATTGTAGTACACATTCGTAAGTGAACAAAGTCCTACTTGACGGGATTTATACATACCTGCTATCCTTCCATACAGCTTTTACGGAGCTGCAGATTATAATTGTACAAGAAAATCAGTACAGTACCCAGCCCCTATCTCACTCACCTGGGTATGAAAAATGTCTCAGCAGGAGCTCCTAATTACCGAAATGGGTAGAACAGGAGCTATTTTATCCTACGCTACCATTTTGTGGCAGAGTAGAAGGCAAGAACAGGCTGTGTTGAAAACGTTAAGGATTATGGTAAAGGAAAGAGAGTATACTGTGCTGGTGAAATAAGGTCCAAGGAGTGCTCTAAAATAAAGCTGTCCTAGCATGGATAGTACCATCAAACGTAACACAAAATAGGAGTAAGGAAGTGGGTATTTTTTATGCCTAACAACTCTTGCATCTTGTTGCACTGTGTTGAATTAATAGCTGTAGTCTTTACCGTGGCTTTACTATGTAGAACCAACAAAAAGATCTGTAACAGAACAACTTCTGAATCTCTTGATGAAGTCGTTTAAGTACTAGAGTTGTATGGACTCAGAAGAATCCATTTTCCCAGAACTATATTGAGTCTCTTACGCTTGACTTAGAAAACCAAACCCTGAATTTGGAGAGCACCTGACAGACGAGAGTCCAGTGTAGTTTACAGAAGTTATTTTACCCTTATTATTTTGAGTATTCCCCTTATTAGTCTGAGGAAAACACTCTACAGTTAAAAAAACCTGATGCTTCCAATACCTACAACCTCTCATCAAAGTGCTGCTCTGCTGTCTCCAGAAATAGCAACGAAGGGCTTGCCATTCTGCATCGTTAGCACATACGTCAGTCGTTGGTTGGGAAGCAAATTGAGTTAACTAAAAAACACTGGCATTGGTAGTCTTGTAAGAATGAAATTATAGAAACTGTTGGACTTCCATGGTAAAAGAAGTCAAGAAATAAATTTATTATGAAAATGATATTAATATCATGTCAATCACTTCAATTTCATAATTGAGTCTTACTTAACAGATGTTTTACTGAAACTTGCATAGTGATGCTGAGGTCGCTTGAAGCTTTTCCTCCAGCATATGTTGGTGTAGGCTTTTTTAGGTCAGCGATTACCATACAGATGAATTCCAAAGAAAAGAGTATTCCTACTCCTTTTTACTTTATTTTGCTGATGTTAAATCAAAGGGCGAGATGAAAAAGGTGACCCTATCTTCTAAAAATCAGTCTCCCTGTCTCACTGCTGCTATCATATGAAGTTATACGAAGCTTCTAGCATCATTCAGCAGAAGACCTTTCCTTAACTAATTATTAACCAAAACCAGAGTTACAAGCTTCGTAAGCCCAGCTTGTCAGCCACAAACATGTCTGCCAGAGTCGTGATGAACTTAACCCTTCTACAGTTGGCAGAGTCTTCCTTTGGTATCCAGTTTTGATCTGAAAGCTTCAGATTTGTAACTTTCCAGTCTAAGCTAATAAAATAGGATAAACCGAGGTCAATACTTGGAAGAAGGATCTGCTGTCTCACAGGGTGATCTAGTAGCAGCAGCAGATAAACTCTTATTCCTCATTTAGCTCTGAATCCTTGTCACTGCTCTGCAGCCAGATTTGCTGTCTTTTGCAAAGACATCCAACATAAAGATCCAGCTTATTTGCTGACAGAAAAAAAGAATTTAGGCATAGACATATCAGCCTCAGTCCTGGCAAAAATCCAGGCTGCATATTACATTCTGCTTGTTTAAACCTTTGTTTGTTTTTTTGTTGTTAATTGAGTGGAGGAATTTTATATTCTGCGAAAAGCAGCTATCTCATTTCACTGCCATTGACCCTGAATCCTAAATTCCTTTACAGGTAAAAGAACAGAGTTATTTATTTTATTTTGAACGTGAGAATTATCTGAAAGTGAGATAACTATTTTTAATTTTCATCGTTCCTACACAGATCTCAAAGCACTTCACATTCTGGGAAAGAATCACTATCCACAAGTGAGAATGAGGCATTGCAAGTGTCAGGAGGTCACCCAAGGAGAAACGGCAGAAGAGAAGGTGTGCCCTCAAAGCCAGTCTGATGCCTATCCACGAGCCAAACTCTTTTGCTGGAGTAAGAGATTCTGCTTACCGATCAACCAGTGAGTTGTTCAACCCCTAAAATATTGGAGGAAGATATGGAACACCACCCAGAAGTAAACGCAGGGCTGGCAAAATTCAGAAAACCAAGTTAGAATACAGCAAAGAGGTTAGAGTGAGCAAATGTTAGTTTAAAATGTGGTTGGAGAGAAGTGAAATACAGGCAAATTATAAGCATCCAATGAATAATGGTAATTGCTTTTTTTGAGTTGATGAAATGACTGGCATCTTCAGGCTAGCCTAAGTTAGTATCCAGTGCTCATAATCACAGACATAAGTAAGTAGAGACATGTAATCGAGATTTGTAGCTACTGTAATTATTGTAGGTACTCTTTTACAGAAAAATATGTATTTATACTTAAGACTTATTAGTATAATCAGGTTATGAAAGATGTGCTACATGATTTTCATCACCTTTTGCAAACTGGAAGGTCGAAAATCCTGTAAGAGTGTATTATATGTCAAGGATATAGTGCAATTATTTTTTTCTAAAACGTGTTGTCACAGTAGAAGAGCACGGGGCTAGTTCATATAGTAACCATCTAATAAAAGCAAACAAACCCCTCACCTTTTGTTGGAAATTTTTTTAATAAGCAGGAAATATTCTCCTATAAGCAATACCCATATTAAAATATTTCATTACCTAGATGCTACACAATATCTACAAATTTTCATTTGAAGGTTTTTAACCTTGTAACAGGTTATAAATCTGTCCCCTCATGCACTGGTAAGCAAGAAATATCAAATCACAAAAGTCTCATAGTATCTGAATAAATTACTAGCGTACACACTATTTTATTCCCTCTCTAGACTGTAGATTGTTGGGTTGATATGACTGTTTGATTTTGTGTTGTTTTGTAAATCCAAAGAATTTAAAGAACTATTTCAACACATGGTACACATCAGAACATACTGAGTCCGTATAACAGTCAATCAATCAAAGTCTTTTACGATTCAGTTTAAAATGACTCTGTGTCACATTATTCAACACAGGACAGTCTCAGCTGTGTTTTAAAAACAGGTTCATCTTTTTAAACTCTAAACTTAAAAAGCTGGTAAATAGCTAAAATTATCTGAGGGAATGAAAAGGTAGAGTTGTTTTTAATTGCCGATTTATGCTTCTTATGTTAAGATATTTTCTGGAAAATGTGTTTTTAAAAATAGCTTTAAATATATTTCCATTAAGTAGAAGTGAAAACATGGTGCATTCTGAGTGAAGTCAAAGAGAGCGGTGACATTTAATGATGGGTTTTAAAGGAGGGTTAGACAAGTTTTCAGCCTGGGTTTCCAAATACATAAGTAGTTTTAGCAGTTGAAAGCAGAGCATTTAAATTCTTTTGACATTCTTAATTGGATGTTCCCTTGCTCTCTCGCCTGCCTTGCTATTTGCCTTTATTTCTCCCCAAGTTTTTTAGAATATTCAAAATGTTCATCACCTTGCAAAAATAATGCACTTAAATATTGGTAATGCGTATGAGGTCAAATTGTGTGCACAGCACAGAACCATTAGAATCAGTGGAATTATACCTGGTGATATTTTACCCTCCACGTTTATCAGTCAAGGCAGATAAACAGATGTGTACACTTCTTTAAAATCATATTTTTGCCAGAGGTTAGATATGTGAAGAATCAAACTGACAGTAATGGAGATTTAGGTACAGAATGGGAGCAGCAGGAGCTCTGCAGTCATGTCCATGTGTGTTTATATGTGTGTGCGTGTGTATGTATATGTGTGCCAGTATATATTAAAAGCATTTTTGGCCAAATTTTTTATCCTAGAAACTTGAATCTTCAGTAGTTTTTTGGCCGACGTTTTTATATCACATTTGTTTGTATGTAATGTTTGTATTTGTTTGGATGTTGGAACTAGATGATCTTTAAGGTCCCTTCCAACCCGAACCATTCTATGATTCTATGTGACCACCAAGCAGCTATCACGGAGCATTCAATCACAAAAAACCTGCATGTGAGGGGGTAAGGGAAGTATGGTCTTTACTGTGTTTAAAAAAATATTTAAAAAAAAGGGAAAGGAATAATTATGGGAGGAAAAGAAATCAAAAAACTCTCACATTATTATGTTCATGTGATTTATTCCTGGTCTTAAAATACTAAATACTGTGTGTAGATATAGTCCTCCCAATTAAAAAATTACATGGTAGAATAGGAAACAGCTTAGAGAAGAACAAAAAGTAGGTATCGATAGTAATTGTCTCTTCCGACACAAAAATTAGAGAGTATCAAATTGAGGTAGAAGGTGGCAGGTCTAACACATGTACGAGGACTTTTAGACCTTCATTCAGGAAGCTGAAGGTGCCAGGAGTTGACAAGAGTTTAGATGGGTACTGGACAAGAAAATTCATTAACGATAAAAAACCATGCCGTGAGTAATTGCAGCCAGTGTGCAGCTTTGCTGAAGTACTCGGTGCCAGATCCTCACGAATTTTTTACCGATGACATTTGTAAATTTTCACTGTGTATCACTGCGTTCTATGCTTCATTTTCCAAGGAAGCAAACCGTTCATTTAAGCAGAGCAAAAAATGAATCCTGTGGGAGCAATGGTCGGCCCTGAAGCTGAGAGGTATGAATGCCATGGGACTGCCTTAGTACAAAGTTCAATCTACCACAAAGTGGGTGTTGCAGGCATAAAGAAAAAGCCAGACAGGTGGGATTTCTGAAAAGTTGGCCTTTTTCCAATCACCTCTACTTTTCATATTCTTCTGAAAAATTGTTATTAAGTGGATCTTTTTTCCGCTTGTTTTGGGCTTATAATTTTAATCTTCTGAAACCGGTATCACCGACACTTTAAATAACGTATGAACCTTCTTACCCTGATTTATTTATTACAAGATTGAAACATTTTTATTGTGTTGATGGTTTAGCACGGAAGTGGTCAATCTAATCTAAGCGAACTCAAAATTTTCAGGTTTTTTTGTTTATTTTATTTTACTTTTTTTTCTTTACTTCATTTTTTCTTTATTTTTCTTTATCTTAATTCTATTTCCCCACCCCCTCAGTTATATAACTGTGTTGTGTTGGTTTTTTTTTCCCAAACGACTTGCTTCAAAACATTTTATCTGTTTAGCACAGTACATCCCAAGCTATTGAACATATCAGCAAAGACAAAATGTGGCAGCCATAGCCTCAGGTAACTCACAAATGGGCTGCGTTCACAACTGAGAGTGTGCAGGAAAAAGCACCACTTGTTCTGCTTAGCGGTAACTGAGTTAATTGTTTGCTGACATTGATATTGCATGATAATTGCCACTTTTCACAAGATTCCACAGAGATTCAAAGGTTACCTGGTGATTAACCAAACTAAAAGACGTGAAATCAGGATGTTCATGAACTGCAGATTGCGGGAAACGGTATGGCAGGAATAGTGCCAGGAGCAGCTGGGGGAGCTG
Source organism: Stercorarius parasiticus (assembly GCA_013396915.1). NCBI lineage: Eukaryota > Metazoa > Chordata > Aves > Charadriiformes > Stercorariidae > Stercorarius > Stercorarius parasiticus. The sequence goes on along the minus strand of VWZL01002568.1, from coordinate 454,972 downwards.
GGGGTGTTCAGCCTGGAGAAAAGGAGGCTGAGGGGAGACCTTCTCAATCTCTACAGCTCCCTGAAAGGAGGGGGGAGCCAGGAGGAGTCTGTCTCTTCTCCCAAGGAACAGGCGATGGGACAAGAGGAAATGGTCTCAAGTTGCACCACCAGAGGAGGTTTAGGATGGATATTAGGAAAAATTTCTTCACTCCAAGGGTTGTCAAGCATTGGAAGAGGCTGCATAGAGAAGTGGTTGAGGCACCATCCCTGGAGGTATTTAAAAGACATGTAGACGTGGTGCTGAGGGACATGGGGTAGTGGTGGACTTGGCAGTGCTCTTACACCTCCCATAGATACCTGTTCCTGACCTCAGACAGAGCCAAGCACTGGGTTCCATGTGACTTTGTGGCCATCCCCGGTGAATCCCAGACATGACTGTGGCACTTTCACTGTGAAAGTGATGCACAGCTGACAGTTGAAACCACTGAAACCTCACACATTCATAACATGGCTGAGTCACTGAGTGGGACATTTTTATGGCTGTGGGTCTGGCTGAGGTGCTGACCACCTGGAGATCCTGGACCAATCCATGGCAAAACTCCCTTTTGGTTGTCTGGACAGGAGGAGAGATGTTGAGAGGAAGCGAAGCTCAGCCACCAGTGATAGGACCTGTTAAGAACTGAGCACCTTAGGCCATCCAAAAGCAGAGGACAACAGCTAGCAAGAGCTATGAGAAGCAAGGTTTTCAGAGTACAATGAGCAAGCAGCGTAGGTAGGTGGGGCTGCTGCTGAACAACAGGTTGTGTAGTAAGTTATTGATCCTATGGAGGGTTGATACATCTATGGCTGTGATGCACGAAGTTGAGGTGCCTTTGGCAGGAGCAGAATAGAAACTAAGTAATCTAGGAGAGCACTGGGATAGGTCTGCGGGGTGAGGAGGGAAAGCACTAGTGAAAAGGGAAGGAAAGATGGTGAACTGCTGTCCCAAATGGTGTGCGGTCTGATCCAAAATCCTTATTTAGGAGAGGGTAAGGATATTACTGCAGAGACAGAGCCAAACCACGTGAAAGAATAGGCCACTAGCTTAAAAAAAATCAAAACCTTACATTTCACAGAATCACAGAGTGGTAGGGGTTGGAAGAAGAGATCTTCAGAGATCACCCAGTCCAACCCCCTGACAGAGCAGGGTCACCCAGAGCAGGTGGCACAGGAACGCGTCCAGGCGGGTTTGGAACATCTCCAGAGACGGAGACTCCACCACCTCTCTGGGCAGCCTGTGCCAGGGCTCTGCCACCCTCACAGGAAAGAAGTTTTTCCTCATGTTGAGATGGAATTTCCCGTGTTCAAGTTTGTGCCTGTTGCCCCGTGTCCTGTCATCGGGCACCACGGAAAAAAGTCTAGCCCCATCCTCTTGCCATCCGCCCTGTAGATATCGATAAGCATTGATGAGAGCCCCTCATTTCTATGAACACGCATTTCTAATGAGAATTGAGGCATCAAGTACAGAGCTGTCACTTAGAAGTACAGATTTTTTCATGTTTGCTATCCACAGTTGAGTATTTCAAAGCTTCCTGGAGTGGGGGGAGGGGTACGTTTCGCCTGTGACCCTGCAGGCTGTTACCCCCTTGACTGTTCTGTCTCCCTTTCTCCATGGCAGCAGAGTAGCCAGGCAATGGCATCCACTGCTTGGCCACGTAATGGGATATGGGAGCAGGATCTTGGAGTCGCTTCTTGTGCTGAAATAAATATCCGCCTCTCTGTTCCTACGTCAGAGCCATGAAATAAAGAAGCGTTACAATTATGCACATAAATGCTTCTAAGGTGTGAAACTTTTGTTTCTAGCCCCAGGAAAGTCAAGGTTATTTTGGGGATTCTTGCAATTTCTGTAGCACAGATGCAGGAGGAGAAATGGATGGGCTAGTGGCTGTTAAAGACCTTTATCCATGCCACAGTAGTGTGATTTTCTCAGGCAATTATCGGAAATAAGGAGAAATAGAGTTTTCTAAAGCACAGGTGGTTATGAGTGAAGCAGGTTGAAAAACAAGTTTTGTGCAAAGTACGTTTTGTGCCTTGGGTGTCTTTGTGTCTTGTATCTTTTACCTTTGGGTAAAAATACCTTTTTGGTTTTTTTTGTTTCGTTCTTTTTGGAACACAAGCAATTTGGAGGAAGTGGGTTACATCTGATTTTAGTACCTAAGCAAGCTAAAAAAGTCAACACAATCCGCTGTCCCTCTGCAATGACTTAAAAAAGGGCCAAATGTAATGACCTGTATTTCAGACTCTGTTCAGGACAAAAGTGGTTTGTTTTCCAGAGTTCCTGAATGCTGATAATGAACAGAGTAATAAAGAATGAGTTAATTATTCAGAGTGCGGGATATGGGGAGAGATGATGGGCAAGAAGATGAGGGCAGATGGGGACAGGACTTCTACACTGTCGGTCACAACCTTCTTCGCTGGTAGTGGACACGGGTTCTAAGATAGGAAGGGACTTGGTCAACATGGTTTACAGTCCTCAAGGTGAAAGTTGCTTTCTGAATTTGAGTGTAAAGAAGCTCAGTCTTCACTCCTGCCCATAGCAGAAATGAAAGAGGTTTTTAATTTTGACTGTGCTGTTGTGAGAACACTTGACGGCCCCCTCGTTACAAATGTTTGTGAGTAATTTAATTACTACTGCTTGCTGGGCAGCATCTCAGAGCCTGGGGGGAGGAGGGGGCTCAGCAACCTCATCAGTTTCTCACAGCTTTCTCTAAGGTTTGTATCCTCTACCCTTTGGTTATCTGTCATTGTTGACACTCTCAAATTACTTTTTTAGACTGATTTGTTAAAGATAAGGTTAGTAGTCTTGTTGGGTTTTCCCCCAACAGTGTCTCTCTGCTTTCCCGGACTGTTGTAGGAGGTGTACGGTTAAGATGATGACAACTGCAGCAACACTATGACCTGCATGTTTTTAACGGCTCTCAGGTAATTTCTACCGGTTTACTACTTTTGCTACTTCGTTTACTATTAGTGCTGCTTCTTCTTAGAGCCTACAACGTTTTCATTAGAATGAGAATGTTCATCTATAATTTAGTAGCCTTTTTTTACCATAAGACATGCTGTGTTTGCTTAGATGTTAAATGCAGCCCATACAGTACTTTAGGTAACTGGTGTCTCCCAAACGCACTAACCACGTGCTAACCCATCTAGTAAAAAGAAAAGGCATTTGGAATCAGACACCTTTTCCCAAGAAAATTCCTCTGCTAACTAAAGGAAGATGTTCCCATTTTGCCTGTGTTCAGCTATTTTGGGCTTATCCAGAAACAAAGAAATTTAGCAGGCTGGAGGGAAACAGAAGTTGAAAGAATTCCTCAGCCCCCCAAGGTCACCTTAGGCTCTGTGTCATAGGTAACGCCTTTGTGCACCCCATAAGTTCTCTTTTCTTAACTTCTCAACCCATCCCTCTCTTAAGAGTCATATTAGTTAATAGAAATACAGTCATATAACCAGACATGAGGAGACACACACATCTGTAAGGTTAGACTTCTGTTGACTTAACCCTCCTACATCCCGAACACCCCCATCAACCCCCATCCCCGCTTCTCAAATGTACGTAACTACAGAGGAATAGTTTCCTCAAAGGAAAAACTTTAGTTTTTTTAGAGTATTTTAAGGCAGTCAGCAATAGAGAAGAGTGAGAAAAATTAAACAAAGGGTTGGAAAATCTGTCCTCAACTTGCTTTCTGGAGTAAAATATTAGTTATTTGAATAAAGGGTAAGAAGCATACCTTTATATTAATTTTTCAAAATATAACTTTGGTAAAATCATATCCAGACCCAAGACTGTTAAAGAAGCATCGATTTTCTAAAAGACATGTTCTCAGAGAAAAAGAAATAGTGCAATATGATGCACTAATAAGCATTACATAAGTCGCAGGTCCTTGAAATACCACATTCTGCTTTCTATAATGAAGATGACCCTGAGGCCACAGCCCGAGATATGTGTATACCTGTAACAAATTATCATACCCAAAAGAAAAATATGCCAAGGAAAACAAACAAACAAAAAGATCGTTTTCTACCTCTCCAAGTATATCAACTGTTCCTGTCACATCTCATTTTCTTTTTTTATGAGCAGAAGGATGTTGTGGTTTGGGGTTTACTTTGAATCAGCAGTGGTACATTAATTTCTGGTGACATTCATAAGCATTACAGAACTTGAAGATTTGTAAACCTCAACCTTCTTTTTGATTATTTCTATATAGGGGATAACGGGATCATCTGACCTGGACATACCACGTACCACTTGCTGCAGGTTCCCTGCGCAGGCAGCTCTTCAGCACCTCAGTTTCCTACAACACGCTCAAATTCAATGCTTAACCACTATCCAAATTCTCAGGTGCTCAACTGTTGTAAGCTGTAGCAAAACGCCTGTAGCCATCTGTACAAGGTGTGGAACCCCCTCCAAAAATTTCTCCAGTGAAAGATAGTGAGCATGCTGCTGGAGCAGGTCCAAAGCTATTACAGAAGAGTTCTTGTTGCGGGGGTTCCTCTTATTTTGTTCACTTTTGTCCCATTATCACGTAAGGAATTTCAGTGTCATTTTTAAATCCCATTTTTTCTGAGTGTTTTTGTGTTAGTATTCTTCAGTACTGTATTGGAAATCTTTCCTTGAGAAACAAACAAAAAAAAACCCTACCGGCAAACAAAAAACCCCACCCAACAAACAAACAAAACCCCCCAATCTGGTGCACTTACTTTGACATCCCCCTGGAAATCAACTACCATGTTGCAGCTTTACCTTTCATTAGGCATTAAATATTAAATAATCTTATAATCAAAACAGTATTATACCATTTATATAGAGGATTGCAGAAAGGCTATATGCTTCCCTTGGGGCCCATAATCAAGTCTTTTTCTCCATAGTTGAGAGAGGTTAAACAGCTGAGAGTCATAAAAAAACAGGAAGAATTTTAAGTGGAGAAATTAAATTTGTGCCAGTTTTTAAAAATAAGTCCATAGAGTTTTCTTAAAATTGAATGACGAGTCCAAGAATGGAGAAAGGCAGCCATATAGGGGCCGGGAAAGGAATAGTGACATGGGATTCTTGATGTGGGAAAATTCAGAAGCTGCGTGCATTGTGTCTGAGGGGGTTAATTTGTGTTACATGCTTTTCAGCTGCGAACATATAAACTTAAACCCCCAAAGATAATGATGTTCTTCCTCTGTATCAATCACAGTTAGAGCAAAGCTTGCCCACCGATCCTGAGAGGATTTCACTGTCTAAGAAATTGCCTCATGAAAGGAGGCTGGCACGGAGACGAATGCAGACTGCAGCAGGCTCTGCATTATCTTCAAAATCCGTAACACCAATGGGCAAGTAAACACAAGCCAGTTCTTTTCTTTACTGTTTCACAAATTTTTTATATTTATGTTTTTCCTTATTTTGGAGTCAAATTGAATGGTACATCACATCTCATCTTTTAAAATAGGGGTGAGTTGCACATAGTGAACACTTTTTTCCACTGCTGTTTTTTTTCTTACTTACTATTTCTTCCTGGAATATTATTTACAGGAAAATTCCTAAAAAATTCTGGAAAATTATTTACATTATTTTTATCCTCTCCAGAACTGTGATTTTGAAAGCTCTGAAATTCCAGTTACACAGGTTACCTAAAACCCAATCGATTAATGGCGATCACGGTACTTTTGCTCTACTTACATCAGAACTGTAGGGTTTTAAACACCGACGCGTATCGTCTTGATGCCAACCGGTTGCTGAGAAGGCATTGAATTAGGAGAAGTATCATGTGACGGATAAACTTTGTCTATTAGAAACAGCCTGGTCATTCAATAGTTAGTCTACAGTTTGGTTCCTACCTTGTGCAATCATAGAATCGCGTAGGTTGGAAGGGACCTTTCGGATCATCTAGCCTAACCATCAACCTAACTCTGACAAAAACCATCACTAAACCGTATCTCTAAGCACTATGTCTACTCATCTTTTAAATGCTGCAGCATGATCTTAAACCCAGCAGATGTTCGCTCTAGGGATGGTTGCACTTCATTTGTGAACAAAGTGATTCCCATGTCTCATGAACAAGGTATTTTTCTCTGTCATACCTTGAAGCTCAAGCAAGTCCAACCGATGTAAAATTGACTTGAATAATTGAAACAGAATTTGACCTACGTGTTCCCATTTTTAAGCTTTATAAAGCATTTATGATCCATGCAAATGAAGACAACTCATGTATATTAATGCAGTGCTATTATTCTAATTATCTTTGCATATGGCATAGTAAATATTGATACTATTAATAAAGTTAAAGCAAGATGGAATTGAATATTCATAATTGAGCTCACAGTACATTACAGATGTTTTGTGCTGAGAATTAATGCTGTGTGAAGTTATATATAACTTTGATAGGTTTTAATTTGACTGTTTATGTTATCCGCCATATGTCTATTCTGTCCTTGATTATAACCTTCTGGCAAAAAAAAAAAAAAAAGTAATAATTGTCATCTATGAGGTTTTCCATAAGAAAAAAACCCCATGAGCTATAAATGAAAAGATCTTAAGTTAGTCTGATTTTGAAGAGCCATCACATTTTTCTCAAAGGCTTTTTGCTTGTTTCATCACTACTATAAAAAAAAAAAGCATTTGTGTGTTGCCTCCACTATAGCTGATTTTTCCTCCCCTATTTTTTTAGTGTGGTTTCAGCATTGCAACTTGCTGTTGATTCTTCATATCTTACTCCTCCTCCTCTCTATTTTGGGCCTTCCAGATTCCTGGAATTTCATCTGAAAGACCACAGAATCATAGAATCATAGACTGTGTTGGGTTGGAAGGGACCTCTAAAGGCCATCTAGTCCAACCCCCCTGCAGTAAGCAGGGACATCTTCAACTAGATCAGATTGCTCAGAAATCCTGTGTAGAGTCCCAAACCTTTGTTTGAACTCTAGTCCTTGTGAATTGAGGTATCGTCTCTTGAATCCTGCTGGCATCTGAGATTCAGTCTTTCTAAACCTGAGTGTAGAGCTGCCTTCTTTCAGCTTTCTCTTTACTGCCTCATTTCTGTTGAATTATTGTTATTCCCAGGCTTGCATTTAGACTTCTGGTCTATTTTTCCCTCTTCTTCACTCTGACAATTAGCGCTCTGTCGCCTTCTTCGGTTCAACTTCAGCAAGTAGTCTTTGCTCTCTCTCATGCTTCTCTTTTTCTGAACTATTGAAAAAAAATTCCAAGGTTTGAAAATACTCTGAGAAAGGGGATTCACTTATCTTAAAACTAAATAACTCCACTCCCTTTTCACCACTGTTTATTTTCCTTGGAACCCCATTTCTTTTGCTTCTGTGTGTGGCCCCACGCAGTTGTTGCAAGTCTAGCATTCCTTTTGTTTCCCCTTGAAGAAACAGTTTTATATAGAAAAACAGTGTCTTGGCATAATCTGTTCTCTAGAGATAAGTGGCCTGGGTTTGTTTTTTTCTTTTTCTTTTTAGCATTTGTTTGTTTCTTGCACTAGACCAGACGTGCTTAGAAACTTGTATGTTATCTTATGTATTAGCAACTTGTATATTAACACAACTGCATTGGACTTTAAGGTCTTCGAAGCTCCTGCATAATTCAGTATACTTTCAAGAGCAGCTACTGGTTGGTTCATATATTGTAAATATATTTTGTTGTATGCACATAAAGTCATATATGTATGAATATAAACTAAGCCAATGAAGGACTTGCTATATGTCTGCTGGTCCTATTCACTCTTCAGGCAGAGCTGCTCTGCCACCAAATGATAAACAGAAAGGGATTAAAATAAAAATTAGGAGTTAAAAATAATCTTCAGGGAAACCCTCAAGTACGCCTTAAATCACGTTGATCAAGGCATATTTCAGCAGATGCTTAGCTTGAGATAAATTAAGAATAAGTCTAATTCATCAGGGTATGAAGCTCGCAGATATACGCTCAGAGTGCATTTAGCTGAAGTTTATCTCTAAGTGCTCTCCAGTTTTGCACATCAGGCCCCCAGGATCGTATTTTCTGGATGCCTGGTTGCATTATCTGTGCCTAGCACAAAAGTACTGACCTGAAAGTCTTGTTTAAGTGACCATCCAAGAATGCTTTTTTAAAATGAGTCACAAGCGCGGGCAGGATCCTTTTCTCTAGAGCAACATAAATTATGCCACTTTAATTACAAAATATTAATTTTTAAACAGTTTTCTGCCACATTTAGAACATATCTTTCAAGAAATATCTACAAATCTTGTGGATTAATTCACACACACCCTTGCTCCTGACGAATCAAAGTTATTTTGAATGGAATGAGGCAATGGTGAGCATGACATAAGAGGAAGAGAAGGGTAACCCTAGATGCAATTGTTTTCTTAAGGACAGTAATTTTTAAACCCCATCTTTCGAATTCATCCAGTAGAACCACAAATCCTTTTATTTAGTGAATCAAGGCCTACCACTTTCTGAAGAAAAATTTCATTAGTATTCTCCCACTCCACCTGGTACTAGCTAGAACATTAAAAAATCCACAAAATCACGCCCAAAAACTCAACAACAAGCTTTCAAAATTAATAACATTTACATGTGGGTAGCATCAAATTATCGAACACGTAATAGAGATAGTAAAGTAACAGATGAACTAATAGAGCGTGATTATGAGGCAGTTCTAGTGCCCAGCATGCTGATTATAGTTAATCCATGTATAACGTACAGTATCTCTAAACATCCTCAGATCATTCATTGCTCTGGTACAACCATACTCAAGTTTTCTTGAAAGCAAAATGTTTCTTGTAGTTTAATTGTTTTTCTCTAATTAGAATTTGATTTTCTTATTCCAGTCACAGTCTCATCTGTTCAGAGATTCTGATAGGCCACTGAATTTGAATTAGACCTTGATTTCAAATCAAACATTTTTGGATAAATTTTTCATTTTGTATTCTGAATTAAATCCATGTTTCTTGTGTTTTTTATTTCTACAGAATAAGATTCTTTTCCAGCTAAATTTATTTCTGTAAACTGAGCAAACTGTCCTTCAAAACAAACTGAATTTCAGCAAGATATATGCTTTTTTTTTTTTTTTTTTTTTGCAGCAAGCACTTATGTTTATGAAAGGGTTCTAGGCTGTGAAACCCCAGTGGAGAAATAAAACACTTTTTCTCTGTGTTTCCTTTGGCTAGATTAAGCAGGCCTTGATTTGGCTACAGCCAAATCCTATCGTCTGCTTTCTTTTCCTTTCTTTCCTTTCCAACATATGGAGGGGAGCACATTACTCACGCTACTCATGCTACCTCACTCCTTGCCAGCTGCTGATATAAAACGATACTGCTCTCTAGGGAGACTTGTTTTACACATGTTTTTCCAAAGATCAGTATAAATTCTTCCCCTCTCGAGTCTTACAGGCGTTCTGTCCAACCGCCGTCTAGCCTTACCTGCGTTCTTCTGCCCTTCATGCGTACACAGCTCGTGATGTGGTCAACACAAAAGACCTCCCAGTCCCAGCTCTCAATTGCTTGGGTTCATTCACCACTATTTCTCATAAGACTGCAGAACAGTTCTCCCTCGATAACCTTAATTCACATAGAATCACAGAATGGTTTGGGTGGGAAGGGACCTTAAAGACCATCCAGTGCCACCCCCTGCCCTGGGCAGGGACACCTCCCACCAGCCCAGGTTGCTCCAAGCCCCGTCCAACTTGGCCTTGAACCCCTCCAGGGATGGGGCAGCCACAGCTTCTCTAGGCAAGCTGATCCAAAACCTGTTCAACCCTGCTGCAGAGCACACTCAGGGCTGGCCCAACCTTTTGCTGTTCCCTGTAAAGCCCCAATTACAGAGTGGTTATTCTCCAAAACACGATGTGCACTTGAGAGGTTATAAAATGATACAATAATGCAACACTAAATTAGATTCGACATTGAAAGCGTCTGGAATATTCTTTCCATTCTAGTACCTTTCGTTTCACACCCTTTAATTTAAGACGTAATTTTTCTCTGGCCTCCTCTGTGTATATATGTATATACATATGTTTGCTATGCACATACAGTAAAGCAAAGGGGCTTTGCAAAAAGCCAGTTCCAAGTCTAGCTAGGGCCTAGAGTCAAAAAATAAATTGAGTCTCTGATTTCACAGTGGCTATCTGATCACTATGTATAATTTAAAGGGGACTATTTTCAAGTATTTCATTTAAAGAAATCTATATTTTCAAGTATTTCATTTAAAGAAACCTGTATTTTTATTGAAGTCCTTTTGCAGATTGACTAAATATGTCCACTGACGCCCTTTTGGTCTGAAGCAGTCAATGGAGAATTGTAGTAAAAACTTGCATTTCTATTTAGCCACAAATATATTCATTGTTAAACGCAACAATTATGAAGAGGTCGCCAAATCATAGGTACACAAATTAAAGCTTTTTTGAGTTTTTCATCATGGTTTCCCTATAGAAAAAAAATGCTTGTCTGATCCTTCACATACTTCTTAGCAAATAGTATTAGGCAAACTAAAGTTGCAACATCAATGAAAAAAAATGTATTATCCACAAACTCTAAGAAATCATACTCCCAGGTGACTTAAACTGAATTAAAAAACAAAAACAAAAACAAACCAAAACAAACAAAAAACCCAAAAAAACCCCTCCAGAACCCAAAATAACAAATGACCTTTACATTTCTGATTAGACCAATATGTAGATGTACTCATTAAGAACTAAGTAACCATAGTTCTTGAGCTGGACTTAGCTGCACTGTGGTTGGTTATACTGTACACCTACATGCCTCTGATCATGTCCAATGGCTAAGAGAGCAAGTATTTGTGTTGATCCAGCAGAGAGGAGGAATCATAGTATGAGATTTGCAACTATCGTTTTATGTACTTTGAAAATTAAATTTAATGAAGTTTAAGGCATCCATTTTAAACAGAAAACATTTGGAGAAAATAAATTTGTATTTTTCAGGGTTCGGATGTCTCAAGTTAAGCATCATGTTCCGCTTTTGGATTTATTCTGGTTTGGATCAACAACTGTTTAACTATTTTATGCAAAGAAACTTACTTACAGTAGAGAAACACAAGTGAGTGAAGACAAAGAGTCCTGTTTCAAACCAGGAAAACAGACCTGAGAATGTTTTTTCTGCTTTTCACTCCAAGACTTTGGGCTACAAGTTTTTCCTCTGTTGGCTTATTTAGAGGTCTTTCTGCTCTATTTGTTTTTCTAAACTGTGCATGCAGTAAAAATGGGGGGAAAAAGCAGAAGCACAAATTTAGACAGTACAGAAAAACTAATAGAAGGAAAATCCAACATCTAAATATATATATATAAACACACACGTATCTGTGCAGTCCATGGGGATTTACTCATGACTGCCTTTATAGCCCAGAAATGGCGGAAGAGAAATACTGTAGGTAGCATTTGAAAAACTTCACGTGCTCCCAGAAAGTTCCATGTGAAAAAAAAAATGAAGATTGCAACTGTTAAGTTTGTTAAAAATGAATTGGATTACCTCTTGGAAAAATTATAAACAGATTAACAAGCGTTTAAATTTCAGTGAAACGGGTTTCCGTCTTCGGGGTGGTAGGAGGGAAAGTTCACCTTGAGAACCAGATAATTTTACATCTCTCCCTGGTTGATATGACAGCAGAGGCAAGTCATGTGGCAGCTCTGTCTAAGACTCAGGTGAGTTTATTCCCCTCGGCAGCAGGTAGCAGGATGTAATGCGGTGGCTAACAATGAACTCAACCACATTATCATGGCTCTTATGTACTTAGCTTAATGGGCGGCGTGTGTTGGATATCAAACCTTCTCTGTGTCATAATATACACCAAAAAGAAAGGTAATAAAATGCAACTTAGTGTTCCACTCTTGTCTTATAAATACTTATCAGACAAGAAAATGATCCACAAGTGCTTTCTTGGGTTTCTTCATCCATCAAATATCATGACAATATGTTCAGCCCTTTATCACAACGTGCGTAACTAACATAATTTCTCCTTCACAGAAAGTGAAATCTCCAGTTCTTATTCCCATTTTTATTGAAACAATAGTTTGAAAATACACATCAGGCACAAGAAGATAATTCCTGTCAGCAATGATTCTTTAGTACGATTCAGTGTCAGTGACCTCGGCTAAGTTGTGGAATGAAAAGAGTCATTCGGCTTTTTTTTTCCCTGTTTCTTTTTGAAGGGCCCCGGGGAGCAATTGTCACCACATTTCTTGCACTTACTCTTTTTTCCCCCCTGTTCCTCTCACATTGTTCTGCCTGCTTATTTTGTTATTTAATAAGCTTACTGGACAAGAAGCATGCCTTTTTCCTGAACAAGAAAACACTTCAATACTGCAGGTATTATTGCAACATACGATTAACATTATGAATAAAGGAAACTTATTTAACAACAGTAATCTGCAGAGGCTGGTGAACTTGTGGAGCTACAGTTAGAGCATTTTTCAAAATATACAAAATCAAACAAAGGTGTAATTTGCCTGAGCAGAAGTGATTCATTATTATCCAAATTGTATGGTTATGAATTTTACTTGGTTTTAAACTTTAATGCCTCTCTGTTCTGATCCCCCAGCATTTTGATATTGTTCATTCTAAAAAGCTTTTCCAACTATAAATTGGATACCATTTTTAAGGAGGGGGAAAGAAATAATTCGGATTTTGTTTGATGGCATCATTTTTGTAGGAAAACCTTCTCCTTTCTTGAAGATGTTGCATAAAATATGAATGCATTCTTTTCACCTCTGGGATCTTACCTTCAAGAGCATTTTAGAAATGCAGCTCTCCTTTATTTTATTATGTATTAAAACATTTGATTTGCTCGAACGTATTCTCTTCTATGCAGGTTGGTGTGTACACTGATGGGAACCTTTAGAATAATTCAATTAGAAAATGTAAATAAGGTCACTTTGTCTGAAGGGCTATTATATAGGAAAAGAAGAAAATTCGTGACATCATTGGAACAGTATCAGTTGACCGGCTTCGAGCTTAGAAACTGATACTTCTACACAATGCCCTCAAAGAAATAGATTTTCTGGTATTAGCTTCATTATGACTCAATCCTGAGAAGGAAGCTATAACACACTACTGTTAAGTTTAAACGTAGTTCACTTGTTTATTACAGCATTGTCCAAATGATCATAGAATCATTTAGGTTGGAAAAGACCCTTAAGATCATTGAGTCCAACTGTTAACCTAAGACACCAACTTGATTTGATAAAACTATGGCAAAAATTGTTGGGAACTTTGAAGTTTTATGGAGTATTTATAGCCTCAATCTCAAACAGATTCTCAGTTTACTAGAGGCTTCTTTCACGTTTCACAGCTGGATGCAATATAAGTATTCACCTAAAATCTGTTCATTTCTGAATATCCCATACTGAAGATACTCTACAGCGGAGCGCTGTTTATCTCATTAATATCAGAGAGAAAGAAGATCTGTCCCAGAGCAGCCGTAGTTCTGCAGATTATTTTGCTTTTTATGCAGGGGATACATTTCTATGTTGGATTTTTCTTGATGTCAAATGATGCTACTACAGTTTGTCAGGCTGTCACAGGTAGGTAGGTATTTTAAGTGGAATCAAAATGTATCACACAATACAATAAGGTTGCACACAAAGGAACATCCAGAAGACTAATTTGATGCTTGCTACAATTACCGTGATCATGGAAATGATTCATTTGAATAGCTCTGCTCCGTGTTCCTTGTGGTTCATCCTGTACTTTTGTGAGTTTCAAATCAGGTTTTTTGGCATATATTTTATACTCAGAAAATTCTGAATATAAATTTCAAATATTTCTACTGTACTGAGGAAGAAGGGATGCCAGCAATTTGAAGAGTAGATTAAAATTTAGATTTTGTAGGTTATTTTTTATATTAGTAATAACGCCCCTGACTCTCTGGCAAGCCAAAACTGAAATAAACAAACAAACAAACAAACAAAAAAACAACAAAAAACAACCTATGTTTAGGAAGGAAAAATAAATTCTCTGATAAAAAGTAGTCTGGTTAGAATAAAAAGTAGTCTGGTTAGGGGTGGAGGATGGGGAAAAAAAATTGAGATTAACACCACTACTACCACTTGTCCCCAAGATTGCCTCTCAAAACCTGAATGAATTGACAAGCAACTGGTTAATAAGAACATGTGCAGAACTACCAGCCTGTTTGGCAGTAAAGTGGCGGCTGGTCCAGAAGTACAACTATTTCTAGAATCGCATTTCTAAAAAACATCTAGAAAAGCTGGGGAGAGTCCCAAGAAGAGCTAGATGGGATAAAAGACATCTAGAAAATATGGTGCATTTAAAGACTTGGATATTCCCAGCTGGGGAAAACAGGAACATATAGTTGGCTTAATTCCTAATGAGAAAAAAAATAAATAAAAATTAGTTTGATAAACTGAAAAAAAGCCGCAATAGTAGAGTGAATTAAATATTAATACAGATCAGCTCAGTGGTTGTAGAGACCCTTTCATTGTAGGTGCTTAAAAAGAAAAGGTAAACTTTGTTCTCAGATCTGTTACAAATGGTCTATGGAGACATCATTCTGCTTCACAGCTGGGGAACTCTCCACTCTTCCTTCCAGTTCTGTTTTTTTTCCATTATTATTACTATTATTGTCTTGCAAAGCCACTTGTACCTCTTAGAAATTATGACTTTAATCTGGGACCTCTAGATTCTATTACAATGCAATTTAACGTAAAACTCTTTTTGGTTTCAGTGAATTGGGAGAGAAATTAGTTTAATACCCTGGGCTTCTGGAAGCCAAATAAGTGAGAACATAAGAGATAATGAAACCTAGTTCTTATGCAAGAACCTAGAAAGAAATGAAATAACATCTAGTACCAATAACATTTACAGATTCCAAGGAACTGCTCTGGTAAATTGAATTTTCTAGGCTTTTCACAAACATGCATTTATTTCTGAAAGTTTCAACATTAGCATGTATGAAAATTTACAGGAAAATCTGTGTTTATTTAAATTGGCAGGAAATTAACAAATAAAGCTATTTCATGACTGATTTTTAGACAAAAAAACCCTATCTGTGAGCTAAGTAAACAATAATGTTAATAAAGTTTTCGCTTTTAATTTAAATCCAAACTTTACAAAGGTGAAAAGTAATTTCCTGAAGGTCAAACATTTCTTGATACTGCAAGACTCAGTTCTGTTCAGTATTCTAGAAACTGGAGGAAAACATGAAAGTGAATCTACTGCTTTAGATTAATAGGATCTGATTGTGGCTTTTTTGAAGGTCAGTGGCTTTCGAACCTATGGGCGACAGCAGTAACTTATACATAAACTAAATCAAATTCAGCAGCGATTTTATAGCCAAATTTAGAAGAGCTAAACACAGCTTGAGTTGATTAATAGTGGTGAACATTTACTTTATTCCAGAAGAAAGTGCCTTTGAATGATAAAAGCTGCTCATAAAAGAGATGTGTCATGGGATGTCAAAAGGAGTGCCTACAATGTATCCAGCCTTTTCCTTTCTCATCCTGTTGAGAGCTGGTTCCTGAGACAGATCCACAGGAATTCAGGTTGGACACTTCCAAAATACCTATATAAAGGCTTTGGGCATTAGCTGGGAGGAAACTAGTAAGTCAGTGAATGAAGCTTTTATGTTGTATCTGCCAGCATTAAAGTCATAAAACTGTAACACCTGTGGCCTAAAGACTAAATATAGACAAATATCAAGCTTTGCTGTACTCGATGTGTCCTCTGTAACTGGTTATCAATATGACATATGAATGAATTTCTGTTTGGTTACCTACTACGTAATATCTGACAGACAGAAGGCACTGATGTCAAAAGGACTACAGAGCGATCTGTGAAGATCATTATGAAATGAAATTCAAGACATACTTTAATTCTAGATAACACTTCAATATTTCAGTAAATTACAACGATAAACTATTCGGACTTTTTTTTTTTAATTTAAAACAAGCTTTATTTATAGATTGGAATTATTTCTCTTTGACTTTTCATGTGGGAGTGTTTAACTTCACAGACGTTGTCATCTCTCAAATGTTTTGGAAAATGCCTTTGTGAGTTCATAGCCTACAATCTACCAGTTCCTTTGCTATTGACATCAATTAGGATACATCTTTTCAAATTAGGGAAGAGAAGATTTCAGTTGCAAGGGACCTACAGCAATCATCTAGTCCAACTGTCTGAGCACTTCGGGGCTGACCAAAAGTTAAAGCAAATTATCAAGGACATTGTTCTAATGCCTCAAACACCGACAGACTCGAGGCATTGGCCACCTCTCTAGGAAGCCTCTTCCAGGTTTTGACCACCCTCTCGGTAAAGAAATGCTTCCTGCTGTCCAGTCTAAACCTCTCCTGATGCAGCTTTGTACCATTCCCATGCGTCCTGTCCCTGGATCCCAGGGAGAAGAGCTCAGCACCTCCCTCTCTGAGTCCTCTCCTCAGGAAGCCATAGAGAGCCATGAGGTTGCTCCTCAGTCTCCTTCTCTCCAAACTAGACAAACCCGAAGTCCTCAGCTGCTCCTCACAGGACATTCCTTCCAGCCCTGTCACCAGCTTGGCTGCCCTCCTCTGGACACATTCAAGGACCTTCACATCCTTCTTGAATTGCGGTGGCCAGAACTGCTCACAATACTTGAAACTGAAGACATAGAGAAAGAGAAAAAAAGGAAGTGGGGGTGGGAGAAACAAGAAGAGTATGGTCTGAAACTGCTTCTAATATCACTTTTTTTTTTCCTTTTTATTTTCTCCCCCCTCTGGCTTTTTCTTGTTGCAACTCAGCAACAAATATTATAAGTATGTGGAGAAAAAGCCGTTATCTTTGCAGTCTTTTTTGGTGTCGTTCTGCTTTTTTTTTAAAACCAGAATATATCTACATACACATTCCTCTACTGCTGCTTTCTTCCACCTGCAAAGATAGGACTTTTCCTCCATTTTCAAAGGTTCCTAAAATGCTCTGATGCATCACATAGGCTGAACTACCCAGCTCTATACAAGTCACTAGAAATTCATATTGCCTTGGAGAACTTGCAAAATATTTGCTAATACTAAACCCTTCCTTTTAAAAAGTAAGACGTTTAGGTAAATAGCAATCCTCTGTACTGTTTTGGCTTAGTGGAAACTTGTATGTAACTTGAAAAGGTTTAAGGAAAATAACAAGTTTGTCTCTTTACTCTTGTGACAAATAGCTTTTCAAATAAAGATTGTTTAAATTTATGACTAAGGAATACTTTGAGATTGTATCTAGAATTCAAAATATAACAAAAATTCTTATTTTGCAATCAGAATAAATAAATAGATTAGCTGATATTGCTAGGAGGATGAGAATGTATTAGTCACTTTGTGGATATTTGAAGTCTGTAGCAAACACCAAAGGAAAACTTTGTTTTCCTTATCCTGTCAGAAGCTCAAAACGCATTTCAAAAGTAATTAAACATAACTCTGCCAAACTTAATTCACACTCGTAAAACTTCTGTCAGGTGTGGAGTTACAGGATTCCAAACGCAATGCATTCAGAGTTCCTTATAAATGAAAATGGAATAAAAGGGATTTTTTTTCCATGCAGCACAATGAAATGAGTGAGCGGTTACATGAACTAAACACGCACCGGTAAATGCGTTGCCCAAGAAAATTATTCTTAGCATACTATAGCTCTATCTAAAACAATAAAAATAATAAAAAAACCAGATTTCTTGCAAAATACCTTGCTTGCTTGACATTTTACTGTCTTCTCTGCATAACATTCATAGCTAGTTTGCCTATTATCATTCAATAGTTAGAATCATAGAATTATTAGGGTTGGAAGGGGCCTTAAAGATCATCTAGTTCCAACCCCCCTGCCCTGGTAGGGACATCTCTCACTAGATCAGGTTGCTCAGAGCCGCATCCAGCCTGGCCTTAAAAGCTTCCAGGGTTATTTTGCCAGCTCATGTTGAGCTTCTCATCAACCAACACCCCCAAATCCTTCTCCTCAGGGCTGCTGTCAATCCATTCTCCACCCAGCCTGTATTTGTGCTTGGGATTGCCTCAGGCAAGTGCAGGACCTTGCACTCGGCCTTGTGGGACTTCATGAGGTTGTCATGGGACCACCTCTCAAGCTTCTTACGCCCTTCGGAAAAGCTAATAAAAAATCACAATGTAACAATACACATTAATTGCTGATATGGACAACCAGCTTATCTAAATCCATTGCAACCACTGGGATAGGGAAAAATAAACAGTTTAGAGCATGCTTTGCCTTGTAAAGCTCTCACTACTTTAAGCAGAACTTTGAATTTAGGTAGAAAAACATCACTCATATAATAGATACCAAAACACAAAAAGCTACCTGTGAGAATAACCTGATTTTAACAATAACGGGGATTCCCCCAGCATAAATACTATGTATCAAAGCAGCATAACAATCATGGCAAAAGAGGCTGCATGTTTAATGTTACACGGTTGGCGCAAAGGCTTCTCCAATATATTTTATGCAGCCTTGCTGATAAAATCTTGAATAGGCTATCTTATTTAACAGAGAACTTCAAGATAAATTAACTAGTCCTTTTATTTCTTTAAATGCACATGTTGTTGTTTCCAGCACTTCATTTTAAAGGACTGTAAAAACATACTACGTACTGCCAAGAAAACATCTTTCAGCTTCCAACTGAAGTTACTCATGAAAAGCATACATCTGGGAAGGTCCAGGAAGGACTTGTCTCTCTCTGTTCCTTTCATCGTTACAGAACTCGCTTATATTATAAACTTCAAGATCATTTGGAGATAAAATTAGCATAACGAGTGAATAGTATCTGAACCATATGAAAGCAATGAAGTAGATGATGCCCTTAGCACTCTGGCAGAAGGTCAGCAATGAGATTGCTAAATCAGTTTACTTTTTATACTCTTTAGTAACTACTGTAATTAAGTAAATTATACTGGTCCGTGTGCTGGAGTGGTTGCCTGCCGTAAAAAAATGCAAACAACAACAAAAAAGCCCACACATCCCCACTCCCCCAAACCTACGAGGTATCCTGAAGATGAAGCAAGCTCCTTAGTGCTCGGAATCTTTGTTTGACAATGTTTTACATTATTTAGTGGAAAAGGATTAACAATAGGCTATCAGCATGTCATGAATACCATTATCCTAAAGAGAGCTAGTGCAATAGATCACCAGAATTACGTTTTCAAATAAATTCCATATTATTAATATAACAGACTTTTGAAAAATGGGTATTGACCACACTAAATCCACAAATGTATTGCAATGACTGGCCATCTGTTCAATTTTCGTTCTAACGGAAAGCAAGACCGTATCAGAGCGCAGTTAGGTGGACGAAGACTTAGAGAGAAAATAAGGTGATTTGCTCAAGGCTATATTTATTGTCAGGGCTGGGACTGAAAACAAAGAGAAAGCAACTAGCGTAGGTCTGTTGGCACGCTTTGTAGATCTCGTATTAAGGCAGAGGTTACTATTTTTCCCCTCTAGTAATAACTCCAACAGATAATAACTTCCTTCCAGTCACTTTGGGACGTTAGCTAAGGTGATAGAGGTAATCTGAAACATACAGAGAGGTGGAATAGCACATTTCTTTTTATTTCTGTCCACACCCAGATAACAGGGATAACTGTTCTCCAGACTTGCTTCTGAACATGGGGCTGTCTGGGATATTGAAAGACCTGAGAGCAAACCTTCTGGCTCCATAACCCATTCTTGCTCATAAATGCTTAGTGACTACGTACAGGAATTACTCATTTGGCTTTTATCCTTTATTTTTAAACCTCTGTCCAATACAAGAAGTTACATATTTTTTAGAAAATGTTGTCACTTAGTCTGTATTCCCTCCCACTGTATTTCTTTTTTTACTCCAAATAAGGGAACATTCTTCTGTTTGAAAACTTACATATGTTCTAAGAAGACCATTTCAACAGTTAGGGTACATGTGAGGAAGCCTTCTGATCTTAACCAGGTAAGACAACAAAAGATGAAAAGACTTCAGTGTAGTTTGTAAGAATATTATGCAAGTCTTACACTGCAAATCTCCATTGGTTTTATACTAATTTAGCATCATGTCTTAATTTTATCATAATTATTAACGGGATGGTCTTTCTATCTTTTATAAACATTCACGTGCTGTGTTTTCATGCAATAACTTAATATCAACAATACATTTTCTTTTATGTGCAAATATAGCTGCCAATGAAGGAAACTTTAGAGTTTGGGAGTGGTACCTTGGTCCTGGGAGTGCAGGCAGAGAATACAGAGCTAAAAGACCTGGTCAGCTATTGGGAAAAATGGATTCGGGGGTAACCTTCACCTTGTATTAACCACGGTCTGCTGAATTAGCCAGTGCGCTTGCTTATTTCTCCAGAAAACCCACAGGCTATGCACATGAAAATACAGTATATCTTCAATTTTTAGGGCTTACGTTAAATAAAAAAATCAACAACATGTGCTTAGGTAAAAAAGCGAAAGCCAAAAAAAAAAAATCAACCCCCCCCAGGCAAAGTCTTAAAGGACAATTGTGCTGCTGCAAACCTATTACGCACCAAAAACTATCACAGCTCTCAAAACATTTTATGAAGAAACTGTTCCACCTAGTTACGAGAAAAAGGAGAAGGAATCTTCCTATAAGTGCTTTTTGTGGTTTTATGTGTTTTATTTACCTACATAATGCTGCAAACACACATTTCAGGAAATTTTATTTAACAACGTCAATATTCACTATTCAGCGAGCTTCCAACAATAAAGGTATAATTGCCACAGCAACTAGAAGCATTTCAAGACTGCCTCAGGAGTATTGCTCCAAAGCTAAACCCTGTTGGTTTTTTGGTTTTGTTTTTGGTTTTTTTATTTATTTATTTTTATATATGGCATCTTAAAAACTAATCTTTAAACAAGTATAATCTGAAATCTGAATGAAATTAAAGAGTCCCAGAAATAAAATTATTGCAACTGCCTCGTTGATTAATACATTTCAGGGCAACATCCAAATGATAGTGATTTATCCACTAGATCTACTTTATTCCTGCCTGCATCTCACCAGAACCAAACCATGAAGGAGTCAGTCCTATGCCATGGTGGTGTCCTATTTTAGTAAAGCAATATTGAGTATTGAGTAATAGGGCACCCATCCATTTAAATTCATCAACTATTTAGTTGGTCGTATTTCTGTCTACAATGCAAAAAGACCATCGTGATACTTTCTGTGTCTCAAGTCTTGCATGTCTATCATTGTCTAGTTAGGACAAAATAGCATTGTAGAGCAATAATGGGCACCAAAGCACAATGGTTGCTATTTCTGTGGATTTCGATAATTTTGTAAGATGTTTGCATTCTAAGTCAGAAAATCTTTTGTGTGCATTTTTTAGCAACAGTTCTAGGAAGTTAGAAAATTGCTCTTTGGTCTACATTTACTATGTAGAAAACAGCTCCTTTTCTGCAACCTACTAAGTAGAAAACAGCTCCATTTCTACAACCTAGTGCTTATTACAGAGCTTCTCTTTAAAAGGATTCTCTATTTCTAAACTACCTCTCATGATATCTGATCTGCCCTACTCAGACTTAGGGTGTATTAACTCTGTACACTTGAAACATCAGGAGAAAAGTTTTTTTCTGCAAACCAACAGATGTTGATGTTATGTTGCATTAAAAATACAGCGCACCCTGACGCTTTCATGTTACCAAAATGTCATTATTCTGTGATAAAATGATCGTTTCATAAATTAGCATGTTTTATACTGCCGTACTTCCTCAGCATTTTGAGTTTAAAAATCTTTTATGGACAATTCACCAGAAAGAAATGAATACAGGCTGCAATTAGAGTCTAGATCTGTTTTGTCTGTCTTCAAGGGAAAACTACTCGCTCTTTTCAATACTGAAGCTAAACACTAGCTGCCCATGTTTCAGATTCAAAGGACTAATAAGATGTGTTCTTCCTTGTCTATATTTAAAACGTGGTTGTCCTTGGCATATGAGATTCAGTGGTCAAGTCTGGGCATTTGTTAAGCCTGAAAGAGACCTGGTTGCAATTCAGAACACATACTTTGATTTTTGAGAAATTAACATTTTAAGTTAAGCAAGTAACAAATTTAGCCATACAAGCATAACATGTTACAGTATTTTGTAGTGGTTTATTTTAAAGCTCAAACACACTATTTAAGAGAAATTAATTGACAGTCTTTAGTAAAGCAATATCTTTTCCCTTTTTTATAAAGATTTTCTTTGCTGGAAAGAGTTACCCATTGCAATTAGTAGAAAAAAACTTCTCTCGAGACATCTGCTAACACAAAATTATTAATATACTGTGACCCCAGGAGCAATACAGTATTTTAAGAAAGTATGAACTCTGTTTAATGGTAGAATTTTGTTGAACGAACTGAAAGTTAATAACTGAGTCTTCGAAAAACAGAGAGAAGTGACTCACCGTTGGGAGCCAAAAGCTGCAAATAGTATCTTTGAGAAACAAATATATGACTCATTTGTGAAGCAGAGAGCAGCTGGTTTTCTCGATCGGAGCACTGATTGGCAAAAGAAAGTGGAAATAATACTCTGGAAACGAAACACCTGTACATTATATATATGTAAAGTGGATTGACACATCAATTAGAAAACTGAAGTCTTCGTATCCTGTCTTTGAACTTCTACAGTCTTATCCACTTAAACCATAAAAAATCGTTCTGCCTAGAGCAATGGTATCCTTTAAAATATTTTAAGTTCAAGTAGAATCTACTGGAAATAGGGCAATATAGTTGAACACTGTTACAAGTGGGATCAACAGAGCTGTCACGCAATTGGCCACATTTACAATCAGTGAAAACCTGCACTGCAGTCCTCCTTAGGTTGCTCTCCGGGAAGTGAGCGTGCTTCAGTGCTCTAACCATTCACAATCACGAATGCTTTTACTTGTGTTATTATGATTTCTCTTTACCTGATTATAAACTCCCCAATCACACAGAAGAGCTACAGTTCTCTCAAACCTGTTGTAACTACCACGCTCCTCTGTACAGGAACTGGATCCCTTTCACTAGAGAGAAACAGAACCCTAGACACGGCTCCGATATTTTTTTTTTACATTAAGTTCTGACTTCTGTATGAGAAACCTGATTCACAGAAAGCCTCTCAATTGAATGATAAAAGAAACACTTGTACTTAAAGTTTTTAATGGTCTGCATTGTCTTTGATTTTGTCAAACACAAAAGAAATGAAATATAGTCCTGAATGGAAAGTAAAGAATTTTTAAAAGTATTTCTTTCTGTAAAGCTCAATTTTGAAATAGAGAAGATATTTTTGGTATCATGAAACACGATCCGAGTAGAAACCCCAGACACTTGAAAGTATTAACAAATGGAAAGTTGGACAAATATAATAGCCATGAAGACAATTTTCCTACCACTCCTCACTAGAAACACAGTAAATGGTCTTGCTTAGCATTCCCTGGTTACATTTGCACATGATAACTCGGTGTACAGTCACTACTAACACGGCATCCGAGACACGATCATAACACCTTGCCTTTTTCCCAAGCAATTTTCTTATGAACATGAAGATCAAAGTAAATAAATGGTACTATTTAGGAGGAGGAGAAACTCCAAGTCAAAAATCTGAAAAACCTCAAATTTTCAGATCCCTAGGGCAAATATAAATATTTCTGTATGACAGTCTCGTTGAGTCTTGAAGAGACATCTGGACATAATCTAGTCTACCCACCCCCCGCCAAGAGATGACTTCAGGAAATCAAACACTACCCCAAAATCAGTCTTGATTAGTTAATGGAAACATCTTGGCTCTACATAGGTGATGATTCCAATTTCACATCATCTCTGTTTATGTAAGCATTAAGCAGGCTGTAGGAAAAACAAAACAAAACAAAACAAAAAACCCAACAAGCTATAAAGCCACACAATCAACTATGCTTTTCAATTAAGCTGGCAATAACCTCCCCAGAACCATTGACTATTTGTCCATAACATATCTCTTTGGGAAAGTTTCTGCTCCTTCCTCCAGCCTAAAAAGGGCCTCTAAGGGCTTAGATGTTCCTGAAACTGCCTCCTCTGAGTCATCTTTCCTGTTCAAATTTTATGATGTGGACCTCCCTCTCTCTCCCCTGAGTGGCCAAGATCTGCATATGATTTTTCCCACTGTAATACTTACCCTAGTATCTGCTTTGTAAAAAAATTATTCATGTGATAAAGAAATGCACGCACTTCCTTTGCATGTTGTTTTGAAAATTACAGAGAGCCATTGCAACAAAGGCATACTTCAGCTCAATCTCGCACGACTTTATGGTCTCAGTGAAGTACCCATGGATGCAGGCCACTAGAAAGTAAATGGAGTCACCAGGTCTCCAAGAATCTACAGTATCCAAGGAGGTAATATTAAAATATAACTTAACACATAGAACAAGGAAAGGGGGAGAAGGAAACTTTCCAAGTAAACTTCATAAAAAATTCAAAAACCCAGCCACTTGAAAGTATTAACAAATTGAAAGTTGGACAAATATAATAGCCATGAAGATAATTTTCCTACCACTCCTCACTAGAAACACAGTAAATGGTCTTGCTTAGCATTCCCTGGTTACATTTGCACATGATAACTCGGTGTACAGTCACTACTAACATTATGAATTCATTTGCAATTTGAAGGAGTGCAATGCAGAAGAACGTACATCCGTATGAACCTACTCTACACGACAAAGCTTATATTTGTCAAAATCTATTAATTTTAAACCAGAAAATTTTGTTACCTAAACTTCAGAGCTGGTTATCTAAACTTTCCCACTCCTCCTCGTTTAGATTCGGTACTTGAGAAAATCAGTCTGATTTTCATAGGGTACTAACTTGTGAGAGAGAAAATAGGCCAGTTTTATTTATTTGCACAGTATGAATAACGATAATTCAACTTTTAAAAATTTTGTACTGAAGTTTTCCTTGTTATTAGAAGATAAAATATGACGTCCAGAATGGGTTCACTGTGCCCTTAACAAGTCAGTTTATTGCAATTGAATTTCCTGTATGTGTTTATATATATCAATTTTATTAATCTCCCAACTGTGTAAAATGAGAGTAGATTCAGTACCAAGACACACAGCGTAAAATCTAAGTAGAAAAATACAGTAGGCTTTTTAATATCTGCCAACTAAAAGGCTTTTTTCTTTCATTCTGAAAGCATGGATTTACTCTCTTTCACCTCCCACGTTACAAATAAGACTTCCCTTCTTACTTTTACTGTCTGTGTTTTGGGATTAGATATTTAAATTAGTTGCTGGAGCATGAAAGCACATCAGTATTTTACCTATTTAATTATAGTGTCACTTTTAAAATAGATGAGATTCTTGCTAATATTCATAAACAGATTCTTTGGAATTGATGCCAACATGTAACCTGTGTCTTTGAAAACCAAGGAGTAATTTAAACTATTTACAGTTGCTGTGAAATGCTGAGCTTAGTAATTTGATGGACTACCTGTATAACAGGAGAACAACCACTGACCCACTAATTAGCTCAAAATTGCACATCAGTATATTTGCTGTTTCATTAAGTTTCCGCTCTATAAAAATGCATACAAATAGGATTACAAGTGGGATTTCCTATCTGTTTTTTGACAATAATTCTCTCTTGCTGCAAACGTTTATGCTTCCAATCCATTTAGAGTCAGTCCACATCAGGTCAACTCAGCTTTGATTTCATTAGGGATGAACATACGTCAAACATTGTTGCCTGCATTGAGACTCAGATTTTCAAAGATCCACAAAATCTAAACTACAGTGACCTGAAGTAACACTGATGCTTGTCACCTCCAATGAAGATCACCAAAGGCATCGGTATGGCAGAGTTTAGAAGGAAAGCAAAAACTCTGTTGTTATGACTAGGCAAACCCAGGGGCGTCCTGTTCTGGGTTGGATGCAGACTTCTGTTAGATTGATCATGTTTAGTGAGTTGCCTTCTAAATTTCCTCTTGGGTCATGAAGGGCCGAGCCTTGACTACATTTTGACTTCTTGCTGTTTCATGCTACGTATTCACTGTGTCTCTCTCAGCCATTCCAGGGTCAGCCTGAGTTGGTGTGAAAATTCACAGAGTATATAGAAGGTGCATTACAAAGCCACAGGCTAAGGTTTTTCACTGTGTATTGTTAAATAAAGACAATTCAGCTTAATGGTCAGTGTTGATCACTAATTATCAGGCACAGACTTGAACATAGGAAGTTCCGTCTCAACTCGAGGAGGAACTTCTTTACATTGAGGGTGGCAGAGCCCTGGCACAGGCTGCCCAGAGAGGTGGTGGAGTCTCCGTCTCTGGAGACATTCCAAACCCACCTGGACGTGTTCCCGTGCCACCTGCTCTGGGTGACCCTGCTCTGGCAGGGGGTTGGACTGGGTGATCTCCAGAGGTCCCTTCCAACTCCGACCATTCTGTGATTCTGTGTTTAAACTTTTCTGGATGCTCCTGCTCAGAGGTAATTTCACGTACCTCTCTAACTGTCCTCCCCCTCCCTCTCCAGAGACCCCTCCAGTTTTCCTGACCTGAGGTACCTCTCCCACACAACAATGTTCATCATCGTTTATTTCTCCCCTAAAGATCTTCTCTCTCCACCATCCTGCTCTCAGTTCTTCATTCTATACCCATATTGCTTTGTTCATGAAGTCTCTTTTGGAAAATAGTTAACTACCTTCTGAAATTGCATTGGTTTTTTTTTTCCAAAATCAAATCTGCCCAAAACAATAAAAAAAAAGCCTCAGCAGCCACCCTGTCAAGTCAGTTTTTAACCCTGCATCACCTTGGCAACTGGTGAGATTCACAGCGTATTACTTTGATCCATTCAGGTCACACTAGCGTTACTTTATAGAAATCTCTGTGACAGTTTTTAGGTATGTGCACATATTAATTTTTCAGATAACTCATAGTCAGTCAGGGTTGTGTGTCGTTGCTTCCTCTAACCAGAATAATGCTACAATTCCAGACACGGGTATTAAAATTGAAATACAGTGTGCAAATCTTAAAGAAAGAAAGGAATGCTTGTGCTTTCCTCCTGAGGAGGACAGAGAAGCCAACCATTACATACCTTAACTCTTTAGTCGCGTAATAACAGTCTTCAGTCACAAACCTTATATCTAAATGCAGCAAATGTCAAGGTAGCCTGAATAACATTTTAGGAAACACAAAATGTTTGAAAGAGAAAGATCTCCTTCATGAGAGTTGAGCTGGAAGTTGCCTATAATTCAGGCAACAGAACTGAAAAAGGCATCACCAGCCTCTGTGTAATATTCAATTTTATTTAAGAGTAGAAAAAAAACCTGTAAGTGCAGAAAAAGTTGCACATCTTACAGACGTATAACAGAAAGCACCAAAAGCAGATCCACTTTTGGTAATAGTTGTTTTCTTGTTTCAGTTTGTAGCAATATGGAAATGCATTTTAATTATAAGGATCTAATGGTACCTGAGAGTTTATTAGAGAGTTAATATCTTGCATTAAATTTGAAGTGTCCGTAAGTTTCCGTTTCTTCATCGGTATCAAACCCGCAAATATCTTGATTTTCAGTTCCTTTGAAAAACAAAAGCCACATTTAGAATATTTAACATATGATACAAAACCAGACAAACAAACACCCAAATCCACTCCCTACAACCTTCCCCAAATATTTAACATTTTTCAAAACGTTCAGAAAGATCACTACATTCACACAAAATATACTTTTTGAAATTCCTGTTTTAATCCTGTGCCTTGCAGGGTTTCCTTAAAAGGACCCTTCTTTCGAAGGACTTTGTACTTTTCCGACTTCTGCAAAGTACAAGAGCACTCTTGTCTGTTCTTTGTGGGAACAGGAGTTCCCTGTTCTGAACAAAGAATCGCCCAGCAGTCAGGTTTACAGCCTCGTGAAACAGGACATCTTTCCCTTAGTCTTCTCTCTACTACTTAACGGAACAATGTTGCTTCCAAGAAAAGTATATAAAATATCTGTACACATGTTTTGTATTATATTCAGACTTGAAGGAAATTAAATGCCAAATGATGCACAAGTTGCTATATAAAATTCCTCCAAAGGACTTCTGATTTAATCATTGCGTGTGCTCTTCCTGTCTTTAAAAGTCACAGTTTCTGACCTAATAAAGCCTTTGTAGCTAGACACAGGACTGAGTGCTGTCTTTGAACGGTGCCATTCAATTTGTTTACAAATTTCCGTTGGTTTCAGTAAACTGAAGTATTTAGGTTGACTTCCCCAGCGCACTCTCTGGGTATAGGGACTACCCTAACCCAGAAGTGGCTCCAGCCTCTGTAGTTTCACCAATTAGCAAACTATGTTTTTGACTTAGGTCAGAGCCATCTAACAGCTACAATATCATGTGCTTCTGCCATTCTCGTGTCTCATTTTTCTTCCAGAGGCTCCCCACCCCTTTCTCCCTCATAGGCTGTTTCTTCCTAAAATAAGCTCCTTATTTAGAAGCTCCATGCTCTGAGGTGAAGGCCACCTGATGGGGCTATGTCCATTCCAGGTGATCCCTATTCAGCCCCATCACATGGCAAGGGAGCTTGTTTTTTCTCCTTAAGAGTTGAGGACAAAAAATAATTGTTTTGCTTGGTAGAAAGATTCCATGTAAATATTTACATATGATAGTTCTTAACTGTTAGGACCCCTCTTCTTTCCTTTTTCAATCTCTACTCCTCAAAATTACAGTCCAATAGAGAGGTAGAGACACAATTCTATTATCTCCCACATTCTATTTTGACTTTTTTTTTCCCTGAAAAATGAGTTCAATAACTAGCATGAAAATAAAAATCCTAACACAAATTTATTCAAATAACTACAGACACCAACATGTCTTTCCAGCATTGAATTTCTGTTAGGAGAAGTTTTTTATATAGTTGGGACATGAAGGTTTGCGATCATCTTTTTTTTTTTTGAGTCCCTACATATTTTTCCCCTAACGTAATAGGTCAGCAAGATCCCAAATAAAAATTTGTACATTTGCTTGTATTTGAATATTTAAATGATGAGACAACACAAGAAACATCTTCTTGCAATGTTAAATAGCAATGATCATACACCCAGGTGGATACTGTGGAGGAAATTGTTGCAAGCGTATCTGCTTTCATAGTAATCTGTAGTTAATAGAGCAGCAGTCTAAAAATAGTCATTAAATGCTTTTTGATGAGGGTAAAATGAAAATGCTAGACCCTAATCTTGACCTGAAGCTAAAATGCTACTTCTCTAAAATATCCAGTGCAATGTGAGCCTACATTGTAGAAATATTTGAAGTACCTGAATGGCGCAAAACCCAAGCATCCTCCTATGAGCATTCCCTTGATATCTGGACCTCCTTTCAGTAGAGGTGACCACAACCCAACGAGAGAGAAATCCCAGGCATCCAGACTGGTGTGGATGCGTGGGAGCAGCCCCATACCTGCGGTAGCAGCAACCTGCTGGGTCATTGGTCTGCTTTCTAGCATCATTTTAGATTTCCTTTATACAGAATAGAATCCATTTCCTTGTTCTGAAATCTTTAAGAATGCTGAAGAAACCCAACTGTCTGATTATACATTGTGCTACAATTTTTAGCAAGCCTTTAAATCTTCTCTACAGCTGTATGGCTTCATGCACTTTTATTCCAAAATTAAAACGAGCGTCTAATCTGAACAATAAATAATAAACTAATTTAAAATCGGTGTCTAAACCCAATATCTTGTCAGAGGATCACTTCCATACACCACAACAAATGATGCAGACATCTACTGCCGCAGCAAATTTTTGTCCGTGGCTTGTGTCTGTATTTGGATGCAAAAGGGAAGACAAGAAAGGTTCCACTGTTTTCTGTTCCCTGCAATCCTTCTGCCTTAAGAAGAAAGGTGGAAAACATGTACCTTCCTACATGTAAATAGTCATTTGCTACCTGTAACCAGTAGATAAATGCCATTATAACATAAGCTCTTGAAAGTCACAGATCGAGTTTTTCCATTTTTGATAGGGCACTGAATAGTAAGATATGCCTTAAATTTCCCATTAGTAACCGTGCTCTCTTTTCTCCTCCTAGGCAACCAGTTCGCACGCAGCTGTTATTCCCCCATTTATTCCCTACATCTTTACTACCCTNTTTAACATTTGTCCAAGACAATGCATTTTGATAACATTGTGGTTAAGCCCTTTCTTGCCAAACAGGACATTCCCAAGTCTGGTGCAGAGAGATTGTTCCTCTTGCTTAACTAGTTTGATCACCAAATTACCTTTAGTTGCTTATTACACTTGCACTGCAGATTAGTTGCTGCTATATAAAACAGAAGGTCACACAGTGTCTGAATGAATGTTATTCACAGAAAGTTCCTCTGATATCAGATGGGTAAATTTTCCAAACGATGATTTTGCTATAGGTGGAGTAAAAATAGTGTATGTTGTTTAAAAAAAAAAAAAAAAGTTTTTTAGAGGTATGTAGAGATACAATTCTCAGAGAACCCTATTAACTCTTACAGAGTCAATTTGCCTAAAATACTTCTACTCAGAATATTGCCTCCAAATCTGCGGAATTAAACACAAATTTATCAGCAGAACTAGCAGAAAGCAAGAGAAATTAAATTTCATCCTCCTACAGCAAGAGAAAAAAAGCCCTGCTTCTTCAGCCAGATGAATAAGTAGATAAAAAGAGAAAATATTTCTCCTATAACAAAAGTTAGGAGAAAATGGCTTTTCATAAAGAGGAAATGAAAAATAAGACATTCTAAGCAGGTACAAATAAAGGAGGCATATAAGTATGAAGCAATTAAAGGACAATAAATGTGATCTAGGTTACTAAAAACAAGTAACAAGGTTTGAGGTACAACAGAGAGATTAAAGAATGCTACCTACGTACACAATATTGCCCCTGTTCATAGTTATGCTCAATGATTAATTTGTCTCTCTAAAACAAGCAATGAACAAAAAAACGTAACTTGAAACAAAAGCTATTATAACAACTGGGTTCCATGGCTCAGGTTCCCTCTGAGCCTTTCAAATGCTGCTTACTATGGGTATCCTGTGATTTAAATTTAAATCATGTTTAAAAAAAAAAAAAGCGTAAAAAAGCCAAACAAGTCTAAAGGTTATGTTAAATAGCTAATGCAATGGTAAAAAAACCCCAGATCACCCAGAGTGATTGCTCTATTCAAAGCTTTTGTGACAGTACCTTACACTTAAATATATCAATTTTCTTTGGAATAGCATTTTAATGGTATGCTTTCATGAGACAGAATGCTTTAGAGAAAATTAAGAAAAGATGTTAAGTGACAGATAGGATAGGCATTTGGTTAACCTGCACAAAAAAGAAACAGAGGCTAAGAAAAATCCTAACTAATTTCCGATTTATTTGGACAAAGATAGAATCTAAGTTCCTAACTCATATCTTTAACACTAGCTAATTTTGTATCTTATGCTGAGCCTTCTAAGGGCATAAGAAGTGATATTGCTTACCATTGCTTTTGTTATGTACACTATTTATTTCATAAAAATCAGTGATATGTTGAAATGTCCACAGACCCACTTATGCTCCCTTGTATTTTAAATGTTTTCAAAATGTGGATGCTATGGCATAATTTTATAGGTAGAATTATGTATTGATTTTCTTTATGACTTAGTCTGCTTCAATGGGTGTAGTCTATTTATGGTAGCTTCATCGTACCAGTTAAGCTGCACACCGTGACACATTCTGATATTGGGGGTCAGTGCTCACTTGCTTCTCTCCTCCAGTAAGATCTCCTATCTTCACGTTCCAAAGAAACTGGTTTGGATTCCAATGGCCCTGAAAAAACAGCCCAAGGGGCTAAAGAAATCCTTGCCATAGGAGTATTTTCTTGCTTGCTTATCTAAAACAAACGGTTTTATTTAATTCCCAACTTCCCTGTTTGTTTAGAACATGTAAGACACAGTCCGAAGGGAAAATAACTCATAACATTATAAATTGCGAAGGACTACTTCTAGGCTTTATAGCTTTTAGAACTAGAAAAATAGTATATTTATTTCTTGTTTAACTTGGCATTTTCAGTGCTTACTGCAGCTGGAGAAACAGATCATCTGCAAAACCACAGAAGGACAGCTAAAAAGGTAAGAGCGTAACATGGGTAGACAAGGAATTAACGGTTAAGAAAGGCAAACAGTACAGAGAAAAATGAAAGATGGTGCACCGTAGCTGCACAAATAAATGTTCGCCTTTGTATTTTGCAAGTTTAAATAAAGGCCTGGTTTAATAAATAGAGCATGCTTGAAAATGGCAGCACAAATGAAGTCATCACTGAGATATGCACAACTTTTCTATCAGATTTCTGCTAAGGTCAAAAGTCAAGCAATTAGCGGTGTCACTTTCTGATGTGAAAGGCTTTTTTCCACTTTACTACAACCCTTATTATTAAGTGAGAACTGGGTTTATTAATGCAACTCTAAGACAGGATCACAGAAAGCAAGAAAAATAGCAAACCACTTTATATTTTCCTCTTTTACAGCTATATATGTTTCAGAAATTACTTCATGAAAGCGTTTGTGCCCTTGTAGCCAGTAAACACTACTTGTTCCTAGCCACGGGCTTGTTGAACTACCAACACAGGCCTTGGGATATCTCAGACTTTGGGCTCGTCTTGGCCTGCTTGGAGCCGTGATTTGGCTTGTGGCAGCAGCTGACACGCTAGCGACCACGGCCAAATTGGTTTTAGCTTCCCTTTATCTTCACAAAGGTGCGTGGCGTAACACCTACTGTTATATATTGGGTTTGCAGGAGATGGCTAGTGATAGCAACTAGGTATTACGTGTAAAATGAACTGTCCCTGAGTGTAGCATAAAGCACGGTGCAGGTGAGTACAGACACGTGATTGCAGCAGGAGCCTTGCATATACAGCCACAGGAGGCTACCAGGGCTATAAGCTCACCAATGTTACTCACCAGTGGCCAGTTACTGGTTGTGGAAGAGAGGCAGCCCTGGGAGCTGAGTAAAAACAGTGTTGGGGATAAGGAAGAAAACAAATGGTATGTAACACATACCGTAGGTAGAGCTGTGAGCCAAGGAATCATAGAATCATAGAATGGTTTAGGTTGGAAGGGACCTTAAAGATCATCTCATTCCAACCCCTGCCCTGGGCAGGGACACCTCCCACCAGCCCAGGTTGCTCCAAGCCCCGTCCAACCTGGCCTTGAACCCCTCCAGGGATGGGGCAGCCACAGCTTCTCTGGGCAACCTGGGCCAGGGGCTCACCACCCTCACAGCAAAGAATTTCTGCCTCACATCTCACCTAAATCTCCCTCTTTCAGTGTAAAACCCTTCCCCCTCGTCCCATGGCTCCCCTCCCTGCTCCAGAGTCCCTCCCCAGCTTTCCTGTAAGCCCACTTTAGGTACTGGAAGGCTGCTCTAAGGTCTCCCTGGAGCCTTCCCTTCTCCAGGCTGAACAACCCCAACTCTCTCAGCCTGTCCTCACAGCAGAGGGGCTCCAGCCCTCCCAGCATCTCCGGGGCCTCCTCTGGCCCCATTCCAACACGTCCATGTCCTTCTTATGTTGAGGACTTCAAAGTTGGATGCAGTACTCCAGGTGGGGTCTGACAAGAGCAAGAAAGACGGAGTAAGGTGCAGAGTGTGTCAGAAATGTGTAGAAACAACTTCAGGTGGCTTCTCACATGTGAATGAAGAAACCATCAACCTCATACTTCTGGGAAGGAACTGGAGATGCTGCTGACATGCCACACCATTGCCTACCACCAGGCCAAAGCCATCAGCCTTAGGACTTGGGCGGCAGTGGAAGGAAGGCAAGCATAGCAGAAAGAAGTGGATACTCAGAAGTTTGTGTATATTAATTTTAACTGTATTTTCTTAAAACTCTACGTCCTAGAAGCATTGTGACAGGATTAATACTAATGTTTTTGTTAGACTGTTAAGGTTTCAGCTAGACTAAGAATAAAATCTTAATTTACATATAAGATGTGCTACCCTTCTTCCTCAAAAGAGAAATTTGAGTGCAACTACTGTGTGGGAGACTATCCTCCAGAAGAGGAGGATGGGGGGAATCCGATCAGTGTGTATAAACATCGGGTGGAGGGGAGTAAAGAAGTTGGAACCAGACTCTTCTCAGTGGTGTCCAGGGACAGGGCAAGAAGCAATGGGCATGAACTGTAATTCTGGAAAACTCCATTCAAACACCAGAAAAAATTCAGGGTCTGTGTCAAATGGCTTGTATATCCATAGGTAGTGGTAATTTTTTTTTATTTCTTACACATTTCTATTGGCTATGAAAAGGAATTAATACATTCAAACATAACAGAAAAACACATAAGAAGGACAATGTTGTGTATAAAAAAGTCAGTTTAGAGAGAGATCAAGTATAGAGTGTGTGAGAGAAATGGAAAATATCTAGTATGAAAAGGTGTAGACTACCTTTGCATTTTGTGAATCCTTATTTCTCATTGCATTTGCTTTTGAACTCTTCTTCCAGCTATCAACAAGACTGGTAAGAATTAAAACGGCAACCCTAGGAACAGCGAAAGGAGTTCCATCCATGCACGTGCTGCTCTCTGACGGCATCGCCATACTGCAGAATGCATTTCTGAGTAAGGTTTTCATTCACTATGCTTGTATAAACATTCCTGTTCCAGCATGAAGAGGAATCGCTGGGAGTTTTGCCAATCCACGTCTGAACGCAGCATGAAGACTCTCCTCTTCTGGATTTACCAGTTACAGGAGATATGATAGCTCCTTCACAGATGACTTAACCCACGTTTTTTAACAGAAGAAAACGACCGGAACACATCACTTTTTTGTTTTGCTTTTAAACTAAGGGACTAGGGCAAGCAAGCAATTCTAACCTCTTCACTAGGACGTAAGGCCTGTACATATTTCAGTAAGGTTGGTGAGTAGAAATGCTGTCAGGCTCCAGGATTACTTCATGCACAGTAAGTTTCAGTTTGTTTTCTGGCAAGCACAGCCACACGACGTACTGCTGTATAAGTAAATGAATGTGCTTATGAAACTTTAACAACTAACTTGTGGACACTGAAGTAAATGCAGCGGACATATGCCTATGTCAGCTGAGATTTAGTTGACATCCCTTTTTAAACGTATTTACAGACCAGGCATTTTCTCCTCATGTTGTTATCGTTGAAAATTAGATTATACCTTTAGAAGGAGTCTGAAACACTCCAGTAAAAAAACAAAAAGAGTCAAAGTTTGAAACATTGCAGTAAAAAAACACTGGAGTGACTCTAAGCGGACAAAGTAATCCAAGATGAAAGAAAAACTGACCCAACTTCTTGTTGACAGAGCCTTTGGGCTGCCAGCTGCAAGGTTCAGTAAATTAACCTGTATCTCTCACAGAAAGCCAATTCTCATTTTCAAATAAGGAAGCCTAGTATTTGCTTCTACATGCTGATGTCTAGTAAATAGGAATATATTTCTACTTTCATTTCCCTGCTATTTCTCATTAACATCCTCTCCAGTTGGCTGTTATTTTCACAGCCTTTGCATGCACAGTGGGAGAGAGGCGCTCAGAAAAATAACAAAACCAACCCAAAAGCCGAGGAGCTCATTGATTTTAAGACAGTATTTTCCATGGAGTAGACAACTCAAATGTAGAGTTGCCTTTAATTTGGGTGGTACTGCAAGAAATATCCAGGATTCCCTAACTCACAGATTCCGCTTCAAAAAAAATTGTTCCTGCTTTCACCTGCATTTCAGAGCCAAAGGCTTTACGGAGAGGCAGCTTCGGTGGGCTCAAAGCCATAGCCAATCCAGGGAAACTAAAATATGCAAATTCTAAAGTAACTACTAACAGCAGCATTATTTGAATTTCTCTGTCCCTTCAGCTAATCCACCCCAACCACAGCCAGCTGCTTTGCACTCAGATAGTGCATCTGTGAGAAGAAAATACAATATTGTTCATTTATTGCCATACATTCTTGCGGTTTACAAGAGGCAAAACACAGGAAAGTAAAAAAGTGAAAAACAGAAAATACAGTAAGACTCATTTCTAAAGGCAGATAGGAATCTTTCTAATAGCGTGAGGAACGCTTACAAGTATGTCAGTTTTCTTAAAATTATAAATACTTGTCTGTGGTCTTTACCTTCTCTAGTTCCTTAAGATGAAGTGAAATAAAAGAATCACCTACGCTGCAAAATGCTGTGGGTTTAGCGCATCAAACTGTTCTTATAATCCAACCACAAAGTGTCTGAGTTCTCATGTCCACCCTTCGGCATGGATAGTTTGCTTATCCTGCCTACATTATATCTAAATATATTTATGGCAGCAGAAAATCACAGCCGTTAGGAGGAACAGAAGAGTCCCAAATATAACTTTTTGCATCGCTTCAAGATTTAAACAGACTAACCCTCACTCGGCTGGTAAACAGTTCAAACTTTTCTACAGTCCCTCTTCCATAACCACCTATATCTCCTCTCTTTTAGAGTTACCATTTAAAGACCACACAGGTTACAAACGGTAATTCAATATAAGCAATGATCTGATAAATTGCCAGTGTCTGGAAATCCCTCAGACATGGTTATAATCGCGCACATACACAACAGATCTGGTGCCATACACACCAGATCTAGCACTGCAAGCAATTGAAAAAGAGGAACGTTTCTCTATATCACGTTTGTTTTGGCATCGCTCCATCAGAGCTGGGCTGTTGTAGCAGCCTGGCTGAAATTCTGTCCTCCTCAGGTTACACAAAAGCTTCTTCTAGGAATGGACAAGCCAGAGTATAGCGTCCAGCTCTGGAGTCCTCAGCACAGGAAGGACACGGAGCTGTTGGAGTGGGGCCAGAGGAGGCCCCGGAGATGCTGGGAGGGCTGGAGCCCCTCTGCTGGGAGGACAGGCTGAGAGAGCTGGGGGGATTCAGCCTGGAGAAGAGAAGGCTCCAGGGAGACGTTAGAGCAGCATTCCAGTATCTGAAGGGGACCTACAGGAAAGCTGGGGAGGGACTTTTTACAAGGGCATGTAGCAGTAGGACAAGAAGTAACGGTTTTAAACTGAAAGAGGGAAAATTTAGACTAGATCTCAGGAAGAAATTTTTCACTCTGAGGGTGGTGAGCCCCTGGCCCAGGTTGCCCAGAGAAGCTGTGGCTGCCCCATCCCTGGAGGGGTTGAAGGCCAAGTTGGACGGGGCTTGGAGCAACCTGGGCTGGTGGGAGGTGTCCCTGCCCAGGGCAGGGGGTGGCACTGGATGGGCCTTAAGGTCCCTTCCCACCCAAACCATTCTGTGATTCTATGTGGTTATGACTCAGCCTCCCTTGCAAGCATCGTTTTATAAAATAATTTATAGTAAAATATTTTATAGCAGCTTCTTTTTAGATGTGCTGACAGAACTGAGGAAGGTGGGTTCTGCTCATCTCTTTACAAGAAAAAGAGAGAACATTTACTGCCAGAAAAATGTTGCAGGTGGAAGATCGACAGATGCACCATCTTCCTGGAGACGTAAAGAAAACAGCTTGGGAAAAAGACTAAGATCTGTTCTGTTTGCATATCAGGCCATCCTAGATAGCAAGTGGTCTTATCTTAGGAGTCTCCTATGAAAGATTGAGAATAGTCAGGTTTTTTGAATTTCCCAACTCTGAAAACACCGCATCTTTGTTTCTGCACTGAGTCCCAGAAATCCCAATTATTTTGTCTCGAGCTTTTAAACTAAGATAGCTATGAGAGTCTGAGTTTAAAAAAGCAATTTCAGGGCATCCAGGCTGACCCTGAAAAAAATCAAATTAAAATAAAAATAAGGATCAGAAATATATTCAGCAACTGGCAGTTTATAGTTTTCCAAAGACAGCTTCCTCTGAGAACAACCAAGAAATATATACTCCCCCAGGTAATAAAACAAACCCTTAATTGCATTAAAAGCAGCATTAAACATAACTGAAGATGCACAGCAAAGTATATGAGTTTTTCACAGTTTGCTATTTCAAATAAATCCATCGTTAGACTATCATTTCTCTTACAGGTAAAACCAGTGATAATTATTTTAATTACACCACTGCTACTGAAATATTTTAAGGCTGGAATTACATAGACCTACACAATCACACAGATAGGGTAAACGATCTGGGGCC
Source organism: Stercorarius parasiticus (assembly GCA_013396915.1). Classification (NCBI taxonomy): domain Eukaryota; kingdom Metazoa; phylum Chordata; class Aves; order Charadriiformes; family Stercorariidae; genus Stercorarius; species Stercorarius parasiticus. The sequence goes on along the minus strand of VWZL01002568.1, from coordinate 417,029 downwards.
CAATCCTGGCAACTGCACAAATGGCAACATTAGTCTCCTTTTTGAGACTGAAACAGAGACGTTGAAACCAAGAGGTAAAATTAAGTATGTGCAGAACATACAAAAAGATGAGCTGTCACTTACGTTTCCTTCTTCCTGAGGGTAGGGAAGCAAGCGCTACTCTAACAGCTCATTGTCACCGGATGAGGGGAAGGATGAAGGAGTCTTCACCATCACCTCCTCCCACGGAGGAGCTGGGACTCATGTTGGTACCACGTAGCAAACAACAGTCACCCATCCTTGCCAACAAACAAAATGAGGTGGTGGAGGAGATCAAGCGATGGCAACATTAGCAATTTAAATCTACCGGAGGAGAGTTCTGACCACCACCAGAGCTACCAAGCTGGTGAGGNTTGAGTCCCCATCCCTAGAGGTATTTAAGAAACGTGTAGATTTGGCACTTCAGGGCATGCTCTAGTGACAGAGATTGTAGGGTTTTTTTTTTGTGTGTGTATGGTTGGACTCGATGATCTCAAAGGTCCTTTCCATCCATGAAGATTCTGTGGTTCTATGATTCTATGATTCTAGGTGGTGTTGGCTGCAGCCTGGCCGGGGTGGGTTAAGCCCAGCCGGCAGCTAAATCCTACCCCTGCCAAAGCCAGTACACTGGAGACACTACCTTTTTATTAAGAGTATTTTTTTTTTTTCTAGTGTGTTTTGGTTTTAAATCATGGAGATAATCTTTATGTAAATTCAAAGTCAAAAGACTTCAACAGCTGTTTCTGTAAATACCTGAATGTGATACACAATCTCCAGCGAGATCGAGGAGAGACAGGCTCAGAAAACGTTTACCAGCTCCCTATCCTATTAAAAATATCACATGGAATTGCTACAAAATAAATTTATTAAGAAATTCAAGTTCTCAGAACTTTCTTATATAAAACTGCAGTGTGAAAGTCAAAATACCCCAAGTAAGGATATGCGCGACACCAAGCAGCAGATCGTCAGAAAAGAATAAAGAGAATTACACTTTGCAAGAGATTCCCTTCGGGGTAAAACAAGTAGAGTCTCTCCCAGATGGGGTGGGTTCCTCTTCAGATTGGAGAGAGGGCTTTGTAAAGCACTACTTAGAACATCCATGGGTAAATGCAGGTAGCATGGCAAATATCATACAGAGATTCAAGAAAAAGAGTGAAAATGGGCATCTTAGTGAAACAGTATGATGTTTCACAAGACATTTTAGTGAGTGCCATCGTTAACCTGTGGCACCTCAGTAAACACAACTCTGTGGAGACCCTCATCACCTAGTAACGCCAAGAGTTTGACATTAGAACCTCAGTGAAACAACTTTCCATCCTTTTTGGATCTGCTGCTTGAGCAGGACTGTTTCCCGTTAGGAGACAGGCAGCCCACCCAATGGATTTCTAGTGGACAAAGTGAGAAATCGTAATGCATTAGAAGAAACATAATGTCAAATTTAATTACTAAATAGTAGTCTCAAAGCAATACAGGCAGTCCACACGAATGGATATTATCTAAAAGTTTAAGATCAGAGCGCAAAACTGTCATTGGTGCTTGCACAACAAAATGAGAGCACTTGTATTTTTAATATCCAGATGTGAGCATTTCCACTGATAGAGCTAATTCCCTCTGCTTCAGAATAACCATGAAAGAGCCTCTTTCATTGAGTCTGATGAGAAATGCTTACTGAGGAGCAACATTGCTTTAGAGACACCATTGACTGTAGATACCAAACTCAGTAATTTGATAAAAATGCAGTGATTCTGTGCCTAGATGGAAAATTTGCATGTTAATTCCATGCCAGTGATTTGCAAAGAGAAGCAATAATTAATGTACGTGTACATATAATTTGTGTACGTGTATCTGCAAATAAATTCTTATCTCATTGGTTTTGCTTCATTTTACCAGAAAAACATCCTGGGATGTATAATCCAAACCACAAAATATAGGATATATATACATAACACCATATATATGGCGTAATATTTCAGGCAAACCCTCTGTACTTCAGTAATAATGACCGCGGTTATTTAAGATGGGAATATGATTTGAAGTCAGCACTGAAGATAGGAATCAAGTGTCAAAAAGGAATTCTTTTTGTTGCTCGATAAAGGATGCATCTGATGCTAAGGTTCATTTAAAAGTCTAAAACTGGAAGCAATGAAAAGTATGATATTGGATAACATAAATCAAAGTGTCTGTATGTGATGTGGCCTATTTAGAGATAAGAAGAAGAAATATGTCAGGCGACAGACTGGGCACGAGATGATTTCATGGTTTTTACAAGCACCTACGTAGTAGTCACACTGTGTGAAAATTCACTCAGAGATTTCAACCAGATGCAAATATTAGTTGCTCCAGCTATGCACGCTTCTCAAAGAAATATTACCGAGCAATCATTGTAAACAAGATGCCTTTGGAGATGTTGAGAGGGTGCTAAAGTGAATTTCCTGTTAGATCAGATACGGTGGAGAAATATACACTGTTAATAGAATGAGACGGGTATCAAAGCATGAATTTGTTGTCCTAATATAGAAATACAACGAGAGTGGGAAAATGCATCAGCCTTCATTTCACTTTGCGGCAACAAATATGATATAATTTATTGCACAGTATCAAGAGTAAGAAAATATGTAATATCTTATGCTTGCCTTTCAAGCTCTTCTTTTCTCTTTTTTTCCTTGCATTCTGCTTCAGGCTGCTTTTTATCTCTCCTTGTCTTTCCACCTACATAAAACCCATCCCAACATTATACTGACAAACTATCACTCTGTGCACCAATTTTTCCCATCCCATGACTAGGTTGTGCAGTCTTTCGAACTCTTAGTGCTGCCCACTTTCAAATTTCATAAGTATTCGTGCCAGTGCTATGAGTGTATATTCACATAACTTAATTGCAAACAATATAAAAAAAAAAGTCTAGAAATTCAGTTTTCATCATCCAGTCCTGGGGGATTTCTTTCTTTGCTGCTTCATGGTCTATTTTATGCATAGACCCATGTGTTCTACTTATGGCCATATCTATCAGTAAGTAATTTCTTACTGAAGACTGAAATAATGGTGTTTTTTCCAAACTACGTGCACGGATTTTGTCTGGCTTATTTGTGCTTTGCTGTAACTGAATGGGATCCAAGTGAACTATGTGAATGGCATCCAGCAGATTCTGAAGGAATCGCCCTGCATCGCTTTTAGCTCGGACCCTTTGAAATGTGGAGAAGAATCTGAGTTTCATGGAGGCCTTCTAAGCCTAATGATATTGGTTATTCCTTTAGCAAAAAGTTGGCCGTTGATGCATTCCGAAACTCAATTGTCATGATTCCTGCTGTGTGGGTTCGTTATTCCCCAGTTATAGACTGTAGAAATTATACTTTATCAGTGAAAAATGTGTGACCATTGGCACTTTTTAGTGAGGTACATGAGTTATAATATGTTTTTCCTTTTATGTGGGCTGTATAAACAGAATCACAGTCCAAGCGTGACAGATCATTGCATCAGCTTATCAGTAATTATATTCTTCCAAGGTAATAAAATAATTACAGCAGTAAAAAAACCAATCTAATAAAACATTGTTAAAAAAAGAGATCGCTATGCTTACGTCTGGTTTATGATGTAACCAGAGAAAATAGCAAACCAAGGCAACATGTAAATTTGCAAGCACAGATTACTCCATATCCCAGTTCAGCAAATTCCCAACCTTAAAATAAACCTTTTTCAAATATTTCCCCCTTCCTCGCTTTGAGGGCTGTAGAGAAACCGTGTGTCTGATGGAATTTGTTGCTATGGATGAAAGATCAAATATTAGTGCACGCTGCAGATGGCGGTTTGCTACTTTCACAGGCAGGTCACCAACTACATTGTGTTTGTGTTTTCAAGTGCACAACAGTTGTCAGATGTTATATTAATCTCTACAACTTCAAAGATATTTCCCTGTAAAAACAAAAATCTAATAACACCAACTTTGGTATCACAGAAAACATAACACTGCTTTAAATAGCTTAAGAAATACAGGCATCGCAAAACATGATAGAATTTTAAACCAGCATAGACAAAATACTTGAAAAAGTATAAAAGTAAGGCAATAATGCTTGGAAGCAACTTAAATTGTGGATTTTATTTAATTTCTGACTCATCGATTTGGTTTTAATGACTACAGTGCATTTGTCCACCTATCAGATTAGCAGACTTAATATTTCCTACCCTCTCTTCTCTAAAAGCTCGAGGTGAGACGTCAGTGCTTTCTTATGTTTTGTTTTGTTTTTCATCTTTTACCCATTTGCAATCCTATTACATAAACTTCTTGTGCAAAATATGCAAAAACTTGCCTACTGACCCGTCACTCGCCAGTAAATACATCCACAGTTCAAGCTGACAAAATAGGGAACAGATAGATATGAGTATAGGTCAGTATATTTAATTTACATTTTTTTACTTAAAAAAACATGCTTAATTCCTTTTTATTGTAATTCAGAAATATACAAACTTGAACAACACCAATTCATTCATAGAAAATGTGAAAGAAAAATCCAAATTCCTCCTGCCAAAGTAGTGGACTGAGGAAATCTATAGATTCCTCTTGGTGTAATCACGCACTGGGAAATTTTAGGAAGTAAGCTATTAACCACCATCATCATCTGGTCATATGTCACACTGGACAAATAGTCAGGGCACATGAAATTCAGAAGTTTAAAATACGAACTGAAAATATACAGAGGATTTATAAGAAATATTTTTTTTTATAAAGGTCTGAAAATGAAAGCTCTTGCAGCTAATGCTCACAAGATTAATTTAGCCCAGTAGTATTTATTAAGAGAAGTTAATGTTTGGTTCTCATTTGTCCTACTGCTTTAATAGAGTTGAACAAAACTTTCGCACCTACCTCAAACTTTTAAAATATACTGGGTTTACCACAATTCAGTAGAGCGCATTCAGTACAATTCAAGTGCATGAATTTGAGACCTTAGGAGGCAGCTGCATAGAACACATAGAACATTGAGATTACTAGCTGTGGGCAACCATAAAAATATTTTATAGAGAGAGGCCATTTCATTTGCGAAATCACTCTTCACCCTGAATCCACAGTTCAGAGAAACTCCTTCAACCTAAAAAGACGATAAAATGAAGGAAACAAATATCCAAGCAAGTCACAAACATAAGAAAGAAACTAAATGTGTGAGTGAACAAACAAGAGAACCGAATATTGAGAAAACCAGTTTATGGTTTTGCATATTTTCACATTTAAGTTTCATCTTTCATTAAATTATGCCATTATTTAATAAGCAACTGAATTTCTGCTTTTGTTAATGGAACCTCCTTCACCTAAGCAAAGGACTGCACCATCGTGCCCTTCTATTAGCTAATAATCTAAATTATTCATTTTAATAATTAATGATTCATGCTGTCCTGTTTTGTTTGCATTGAACAAATACATTTAAGATGCTCTACAGGGCAGTGCACTTTATAAATGTAAAAAATAAAAAGCTATACAATTTTCTAGTGATAATAACACAAAACTGTTTTTATTCTTATGTAAAGGACCCTTAAATAAACAATTCTAAACAATAACAATTTCAGCTTACTAAAACACCTTCTGGAAAAACCCAGACTCCAATTGCCATGAATGTTCTACAAACTAACATTCAATGACATATTTTAAAGCCCACTGGCACAACAAAGCTGATAATATTTTTCATAAAAATATGTATTTCCATCTGAAATGCTCTAATGTACTCTCTCAACTCCTTTTATCGTCACAGCTGCATTCTAGGGTCATCTAAAAATAGTATCCTATAACTACAAAGTTCTTATCTTTGTAGATATTGTGAATCACAGATGATTACCTACAGTAAGGCTCTAAAAGGTTTTATTACTTTTCAAAGCACCAAAAATACCAACCGAGGGGTGAAAGGTCCCCAAATGCCTTTCAATCATACCTTAAGTATTGAAACAGATTTTCAGTTTTGAGGCTGATTCAAAAACCTCACACACAGGTGTATTAAATTCAGCATTTGTAGATTAGGGCCAAACTTCAGATTTTTCAGCAAGTTTGAAAGTAACATGGAATATTTCTGAAGAAGGAGAGGGAAACCGAGGTGTTGAGCATTGAATTGTAATTTTTTTCAACCTTACATATAAAAATTTTTAAAAAATTCAGAATATTCCATAGCACACTATGAATGTAAGTAGAAAAACAAATAACTGGCAAGATTCTAATCCGTTAGAAAATCTCAAACCTGCTTTCTTGTAGAGCAAGACTGGATAGTGTAAGTTGAGAAATGAGGAAAGAAAAATTGCTTTGCTACTTTTTTTTTTCATTTCTAACTTGAGAGTTAGCAATGAGAAGCGACAAGTACTAAAACTTACCGACTTGTCTCTTCAGAGGCAGAGGTGAGAAGAAAGGACTTTCTAGTGGCACATCTCTAATGCTTATACATCTGTCTCTTAAAAACTCCTAAGGTAATTGACAACTTATGGCTTTACCAAGAGATACGGAACAAAGAAATTGGGATGGTACTTTTGCATGCTGCTAATGTGAGGTTGGCAAAAGACGATGGAAGAGATAGTAAAATGGAGTGCACTAGGAGGGAGGGGCAAGCAAGGAAAGAAGTCAAGAAATAGGCAAAAATTCCAGATCTTCTTCATGCCTTCCTTTCCCATATACATTTATTTTTTACTTTTTTTTCCCCCCCATCCTCTACAGTTATATTAAGAGGTCTGACTTATAGACCACTTCCAAGCTACAGGTCTGAATTACAGCCAGGATTATGGTGCTACCCATACTAACTGAGGAGGATTTTCAACAAAAAAAAGGCTGGGCAGAAGGATTAAGAAAACTTTTTGTCACATTCACATTAAGCTGGATAACTTAATATACATAAACAGATACCAAAGAGACAGGTGACAACGGAAGTGCAAGGACTGAATGACAAGAATGAAAGAAATCTTACAGGGATGACCAAATGAACTAAATGTTATCTTTCGGCAAGTGTAACATATCGAGAAGTGCTGCTAATCATTATTTGGGCTAATGTGAGAGCTGGAAGGAATTCAAGTTGACTCAAGACAAGCTGACCTCAGGACAAGTTTACCCACTTGACTGCTACAGAAGAAGATTTCTGATTTTGTTGAGAAGTTTAAAAAATGGTTTAGAGCTCTATCATTAGAACATGCAGGAAATATTCAGCAATTATTTAAAATTACTTTTCAAAAGATAACTCTTTAAATATCAAACAATTAAAATATAAACAAATAAACAGAACAAGATTCAGAATAAATTTCTGTCAAAACCAGGTTCTATATATAAGAAATCATATATTACTTCACAATGTTACCAAGGATAACATTATTTTATTTAGTTCTGTTAAAGGATTTCCCCAGACCATTTTTTTGTTTGTTTGCTTATTATTTAAATAATAATATTTAGCAAGTATACTACAGCTGTTCATATTATTTTAAAAGAGCTTCATAGAAGCTCAGAAAGCAGAACATAATGTGAATTTAGTAATAGAAATTTAAAGTAAAACTCAGAAGATGACATCTCCTGAATTTAATGAACACTAAGGTCTACGCACCTTTGAAATTTATGGCTGTGTCTTACTCCACAGTATCTCTTTTTGATGAAATAGGTCTGATGTTATTTCAAAGCTAAATAAATCTCTTTATTTCACATGGAAAAAAAAAAAAGCTGTCATTAGTAGAGTAGATACTCAGGAGTTATCATCAAGAAGATCCTTTGAGGGAACAGCAACTACTACGTGGAAATGTCTAGTGTCTCCAAAGGAATCATTTGTTAAAATGAATTTCCAGCTCACCAGAAACAGGGAATTTGGTGGTGTTGTGAGCTGACAATTCTGTACTACCGTTTCAAAAATATACAAAGAAACCAAAGCCTCCATTCCTTCGGGTTATTCTGTAGTACACTATAACATGCCTAGGATCCGGGAGAAGATTATAAAATTGTTATAAGGATGATTCATCCACTCAAAAACCATTGTGAATTCGTGAAAAAAATCAAAAGAATTTTTAATTAAAAAACAACAATTACTCCTAGAGGTTTCACTTGCAAATTTATAAACCCAAAAAGGCTGACAGGGAAGGTCATTTTAGCATTTTCATGGTATCTACCCAAAATACCACCAGTGAGGGCATCTATACTACTATCTAAATGGGAAGGTCTTTTAAGAACAACAAATACTGTAAAATGACCACAGCCAACTAAGCATCAAGAGTGGGTTTCAGGTGGCATCGAGATCCTTAAAACCACGTCTCAGGGGATTCCTAAAACTTACAGCTGCTATTAGACATAATTAGTCCTAACTCTTTCCAAGACCATATTCTTCCTTTCTGATATATCTTCAAATACATAAAGAAAGTAATGTGTCCAAGGAAAGTAATCTATTGCAGATGCTAAATTCTACCTTTTAACCTCATTTTTCAGGCTGATGTCCTAAGGAAAAAGCCAAATAGAGCACTTATTCTTGGGAGTTCTGTTTAGCGCGCGATACTCTGTAAGCTGAACCACAGGCAGTTTTCCTATTATTGTGTGTGTTACATACCAGTATCTTTCTTTCCATATCACCTCCTGTCCGCTTCCATATATACAGACAATCACTCAAGATGATGCAGAGAAGTCCAAATATCAGGCCCAAAATAACGCGTAACAGATTCCAAGAGCGTAAGAGCAGATGAAGGACAGCTCTATATAAACTGAGATATTTATAAGGTTACAGTGATAAATAAGGGAGCTGGGGAACAAGAACGGTTTGGTAGAGACTGCTCCCAAATGGCAGAATTGAGGAAAGCACTCCAACTTTGGAGCCCTCCACCAAACTCCATCAAAAAGTCCCAGCAAGTTTATTTCTATGATTCTATTATTCTTATTTAGCAAAATATGCACACTCATAATTCAGAGAGTCAACAACTGTGCTAGTCTAGGGATGAGGCACAATGAAATTATATTAAAAAGCTTATTTAAAATATTAATAGTTTGGATTGTTTTGTTTTACAAAACAGCAACAATCAACAGACCAATATTTTATGTCTTGCGCTTTTGTTACCTACAAACACACTCTTTTTATTTTTTTACCATTTACTTTTGACCAAAAAAAAAAAAAAAAAGATAATGATAGGGATTTCTATTTGTGTAAGTCATGCCAAATGGTATTATTCCGTGAGAGTAAATCTTCGGAATTAATCAATAATAAACCCTCCAGAAGTACAAGCACATTCAGCATTTCTTTCTAGCACAGGAAAAGTAATCACAGTTTAAAGAGAGGATTTTTTTCAGCTCTCTGAAGAGCTGACACAAGTAACTGAATTCAACTCACAGAGGTGTTCCTGTGACCTGCCACTGAGAAATCATCACCAACACCTGCAGCATTGTATTAGACCTTAGAGAAGTCCACAACCTGTTAAAGCTGTGACCATTAACAAGACCATTTTGAAAAAATCTCAGACATCTTCAGCAACTGAGTTTCTAAGCTACTATTCTACAATATGTTTTAAGACTGAATGTCCTGCCAAGATGTTTTATTCTTCCTGGAATGAGTTATCTATATAAATGTAAAATATTTAATCACTGTTTCCCTCCAAGTTAAGATCACAATTCTCTTTTAACATAGGCTTCAAAACAACTAGTAATGTTTGTCATTCTGTTCCTGAAGGGAAATATTACAGTTGCCAACACCTATAAAGTCAGTCTTGTGAGAGAAGACGGCAAATATTTAGCTTTGGTTTTCTACCAGGAGTGGAAAATCCTGTTCGTTCCAGGAGTTTACTATCCTTCGTGACAAAGTTAGAAGGAATTTTACTCTTCATTCCTCATTTCACAGGTAATAGGGTCCTGAGATTTTCATCACCATAATCAATCTGAAATACGGTATCTGAAGGTTACTGGGAATAGTTTTTTTATAAAAAACTTCTTACATTAGTAAATGATTAACATTGGTCCACTTCTTCCTACATTAGGACAGCATTAATTCTGAGCAAACAGAAGACATTTCTACATACATAGTCCCATCACAAACTGTTTCCAGGATGGACGCTGGAATTTAGAAATAAGTAAAACTCCCTCACATTATTGGAGGACACCAGCCAGCCAGTTCAGCCTGCTTTGTGTTGAAAAGCTAAATTGTTTTATGTTCAGTCAGTGAATATCTTGCCGTGCCTTGCTTATCTACAGCAGTAATTTCAGGACTCCTGCCGAAATATGTTGTGTAACCAATGGGGAGCACTTTCGAAAACATCACAGTAATTTAGAAGTCCTAACCGACCCAGGACAATTTGCACTCCTTAATTGCTTATGCACTTTTCTGCTTCAAGCATTTAGCAAAATGATATAAATTGGGTTTTCATTTAGAAAAAATCTATTTTCTTTGTCGTAAAGTTTCATACAATGGTTTTCAGTGCTTCAACTAATTTGCTCTAAAGGTAAAACATTTTTCATTTTAAATTATTGGAGTGGAAAATTGCAGACGTTTAAAAATTTATGAAAAAATATGTAAGGGCCTGCGGTCTCATAAAATATGTATCATATAGCACCGTATTTATTCAACCTACTTGTTAAATTTGCTTAAAGTGCCTACTGTGATTTGTTTGGCAGAACATACTCCTTTTTCCATAAAAGTCTTTTCTGTGTCTTACACAGCGTTATCTATTGTTTCAACTGTGCCAGGGAAAAAGCAAGTATAACATTTCTGATGATCTTTTCCTGTCTGTATTAACAGAGATTAGCTGCTAGTGGGAAATTAAGACAGCACATTTATGAAATCATTGAGGCAACTTAAAACTGAAGAGCGCCTATTAAACAATACAGCAATAAACAGTGTGGTTTTTGCATTCATGTGAAATTTTGCATCAAGACATGGCATCTGGAAGGAAGACATTAATTCTATGTAATAATGTGATTATTTCAGGTGGCCTCTATTCAGTAAAAAAGTGAAATATCAGATGCTTGCTTGCCGAAAAAAAGAAAAAGCCTTTTCAGTGAAATATCAATATCAAAGTCTTTTGTTAAGATGGAGAGGGAAAAAAGCTACCCTTCCCCCTTGGACAAATCAGAGTTTTTCTTTTCATGTCAATTTAATAATTTCTACCTCATGTATGCTAATTATTTATTTCTGTATTTAATAGATGGACAACAATATTAATATTCATTGCTAAGAATCTAAGAACAATTAAATAAAAGAAAAGAAGCTTTTAAAAAGCTTTTCATTAAAAGAACTTACATCTACTTTCTAAATGTTGAAGTAAATATTGGTTTTATTTTACCATAAACTTCTTCCCTTTCCATTTATTATATGATACAATAGAATAAATACAGTGAATGATCTTTTGAAATACACAGCATTGTTCTGTAAAGGGATATAATTAATTTCCTGAACGTTACAGATAAACTGCAGAAGGAGAGTCAAAATCTGATATCCCAATAAAAGGATCTTTGTTTCTGAAAGAAGAAAAGATTAATGTTTGTGCATTCAAGGAGCTGTAACAGAATAAACACATCACATTTGAAAAAATTACTTCCCTCTAGGATAATGCTACGCTAATTTTTTTCTTGTTTAGAATTTTGAGTAGTTAGTCTTTCGTCTATATGTTGGAGATTTACCCCTAAGTTTGCTTGACAGTTCAAACTCAGCTCAAATAAAGGGTGCAGGTGGAGAGATCTGCTGGCAGAGGAGCCCGTGTGCCACAAATCCACTTGGGACAATCCAGTTCCTTGGAAATTCCTAAGGAAGAACCCTTGGCCTCTCTTCAGGATTTTCTGAAATTTAAAGCACTTAAAAACAGTGGACACTTTTTTATAGCTTTGTTTTGCTTTGACATGTGTCTTGGTGAAATCACATGTAAAATTTATTCAAGAAGACAGAGAAGACTATACCCTCAGTATTCAATCCACTAGTGATTTGGGGAGAATATATCTCGTTTTCCTAATACCATTCTAATACGCTAAGCAATGATCTAGGACATAGATTTGAAATCCTATTATAAACTTCCCCATCAAAAGTTACAATCAGTCATATTTCAGAATATTTTAAAGGATCTCCAGTCAACTTGTTTACTGACAACACATGTACCTAGCATTGGAAAAATTTGCAATGAATACCAAGAGCCTATCTTCAAGAGAAGATCTCTTTAGCAACATTTTCTTCCAGAAAAATAGAATGTATTTATTTCTGAAGCAGCCTGTAACCAAAGCAGAAAGTAAGCAACAAGTAACTCACAATGAAGGTGTAATTTAAATTCTTTGGACATCTGGATTTGTTGTGGTTTAACCCTAACTGGCAACTAAACAATATGCAGCTGCTTGCTCATTCCTTGCCACCTCCCCAGGCCAGATGAGGACGAGAATCGGAAAAAAGAAAAGGTAATACTCTTGGGTTGAGATAAAGAGAGTTTAATAACACAGCAAAGGAAGAGAAAATAGTAGTGATACTAATAATAGTAATAATAGTAGTAATAGTAATAATAATAAATCATACAAAACAAGTGATGCAAAATTCAATTGCTCGCCACCCACTGACTGATTCCCAGTGGTGTATCACCAAGCAGTGATCCCAGATTCCTGCCCCCCAGCCAACCCCCGTTTATACACTGAGCATGACGTCTATGGTATGGAATATTCCTTTGGCCAGTTTGACTTAGTTGTCCTGTCTATGCTCCCTCTCAGCTACTACAGGGAGCTGAAAAAATCCTTGACTGCTCAGCAACAACTAAAAACATCCATGCGTTATCAACATTATTCTCACCCTAAATCCAAAACATTGCACTATACCAGCTGCCAGTAAGAAAATTATCTCTACCCCAGCAAAACCAGGACAGGATCTTATGTGCATACATAGAAAACAAAGATAAATCTATTATTTGAAGATGAAGGAGTCCATACATTTCTTCAGAATACTTCTGAAGTCTTTAGAAAGGTGCGCATAATTCTAGCTCATAGGTGCTCCTGAAATTTTTCCCATATTTAAGACTCCAATGAATTTACAAAGCTCAAGTTTCTCTTTGATTTTGAATATTCACTGTGTCACATGATCTTGGAACTTTCTCTTTTTCAAGCAAGATTTTTTTTTAGCAAGTAAGTCTTCAGAAGAGTTTCTTGTTGTGTCAGTTTTCATTACTTGTATGCATTTATACCAAGAGAAACGTACAGTGTACGTGTGCATAGGTGCTCATTGGCCTGGATCACAAAGCCTTTGATTTAATCTTCAGTACTGCGGTTAAGCACATGGTTAACCTACTAAACAGAAGTAGTTACAGATTAGTTAGATGTAATTTGTACAACAGGAATATTTATTGATATGAATAGGAATGTATAACTTAGAAGAAACAGCTACCCTTGAACGTGTTCATATTGCACGCTTGGAATAAAGATCATAAGTAGTTCATGAAATGTGTAGGTAACTTTTTCTTTCATGAAATGTATCAGTGACTTTTTCTTTCTTTAAAATAAATTAGTTCAAAGTTGATAAAATTTTTGTGTAGCTCTAAAACCAAAGATGTGGTACACGAAATATGTTCCTTTTTCTTGTCAAGCAACTAGAGAAACCCAGTAGCCTGTGCCCACCTGGATCCACCTGGCTGCACAACTCCAGCCATGCTCTGGCATTTTCTCCCCAGACTGGATCTAGAGGGTTTTAAACCGCCCCACTCCTCCAGAGCTTTTACCCAGCATAAAAATCCATGCTGGTTTCTGCCCGTTAACTTGATTGCCTGAGAATAAGGTTGCCTTCCTGCAATGTTTTCTCCCTGGCAATCCCCAATCCGACTCCCCAGTGCTTCCTCAAATCTTTTTATTCCCACAGGACAGTCTACGGGTCCCTGAGTCTGCAGGGTCCTTAAGAGGGTCCTTTTAAATAAACTTCCAAAACTTCTGATTTTTTTCCCTTGGCACCAGGGACTCCAGGATCTCATGCTTGATTGTCCTGCACTCCAAAAGAACTATCCCCTATCTGTGTATCCAGTGTGAAAAGATTAGCTTGACCATTCAGCAAAAAACAGTGTAGCAAATCAAGCTCTGATAAACAAACAGCGGTAGCTTTTTTGAAATACAAACAATATGATTTCCTTTCTTGTAATGATTAAATTTCTCCATCTGATGAGACAGATTATTTTGATTATGTTGATTTCACCTATAGAGATACCAAAGTGTTAGGAAAATAAAGGTAACAATAGTCTTTTAGAATTTACTGGTCATTTTACCTGTAGCTTGGTACTCGCTCTATCACAGATGCTATTATGTTATCTAATGCATTACACAGATGTGTGAATGATTAGGTATGATTTTTTCCCTTTCCTATAAAAACAATTTCTAGCTTTCTTTTTCTTCTTATATTAAATTTTGTTTTGCTCAGATTAGGAGTAATTTTCACACTGTTGGGAACAGGGTCAACAAGCAAAAATAGAGCATCACGCTGGCGTTAGATACTGCACTGTGAACTAAAAAAAAGGCCTTGCCTCGTTGTGAACCATCACGCTTGTTCCTACCAGGTATAGTTAAGCCATCTATTCTCATTCCGTGCTGCTCCGAGGCACTGTGTTACACTGATATGCTCCTATTTAAATATGGGAATACATTTTGATTTCTTTGGGGAACCATGGAAAATATATGCTGCTTTTCAAGACATCCTTTAGAAATCACCCTTTTATTTTGCCAGGACAAGCATTCTAGTTGTATCTAAACTCAGAGAAGAGTGCAACCTTCAGTTCTTCTTCCCAGATAATCGAACAGAGGAATTTACTGAATTCCCACTGTCCCACCCCTCCCTACTCACACAGCTAGGCAAGAGGGAAAGCAGGGGACAAAGACCAGGATGCAGATCCCATCCCAGTTCCTCCAGTTTAGCCATATTCACAAAAGACAATTTTGGTGGAGATTTCCCCTCTTCACAAGGATCTTGATTTAGCATTTGGCTTAGACATCTAACCTTTACTTTTCATATGATAATCCTGCCCTCCTATCCTTGTAAAACTCAATTCAGTACAACATTAGGACGTGTGATATACTTCACAGCATGAAGATCCACTGACATTAATAATTAGGCGAACAATGCTTAGATCTTAATGGTAATGTTCCTCATTTGATTAAATTAGATGTTCTCATTAGGATATAGGATTAAATTAAATGATAATGCAAAAAGATATATCTTAAATATGAAAGGTAAGAAAATAATGTTGATGATAAATATGATCACACAAACAAGACCGTATTTTCAATTTTTCCTTACTTGTCCTTAAACCTTTAAAATAGAGAAAGGAAAGAGGATACAGGAAGAGACAGCACAGAAGCAATAAGATCTCTACATTCATCACAGCTAGGGAATAATTGAGAGTTATTTGAGAATAATAAGAAATTTCTGAGACTGATGCCCCCAAAAGGAACATAAGTACCATAAACTTATGTCACAAGTGAAATAAAGCAAATTATAGCTACTTTTAAATATCAGTTACTGTTTAAGTCTAGTTAGGCTTCAGTAGATTTCCAAGAAGAAATCATAACTAATGAATCCCAATGAAGAGCATTCCCATTAGTAGAGTGGAATTTTATACTGAAAATTCGCATCCTGAATGTCCAAGAATGTAAAAATATCCTGGATTACCATCAAGCATCTCTAAGCAACAATTAAATTCAAAGGGTGATGTTAGGGAAACTGGGTAAGCACACTTCCAAAGAAAAGGCACTTTTTTAACATGTTGTTCTGGAAACAATAGAAAACAAAAAATACAGTTTTCTCCCTGTTTTGGTGTTTTTTTTTTTTTTATTTGGAACTATACAGGTGGCATCTATCATCTCTGTAGGATGCTCCTCATTCTTGATCACATTATAAATGAATGAGAAAAAATGGGAGATTACACATAAAACTGAGTCCCTCTAAAAAAAGGTAGGCCAACTGATTACTGCTACCCAAAAGACACATGCTTCTCTCCTTAGAGAAGCACTTCCCTTCTTTTTGCCCTCTTTGACCTAAAAAAAAAAAAAATACATATTTTTAATCCTATAATCTTGAAAAGTTCTTCAGAACATCATCTAGCTTAAGCAGAGAATCTGCTTGTGTGTCCGTAAGCGTGATGGTTGAGCTGAAAACAAATGCACAGCAGCCGAAAAACAGGAAAAAAAATAAAATCATGGCTGGCCAGCAGGTTTTGAAATGTTTTTCTATATGCACATATTTCCTCTGTTCCCTCGCAGTGATTTCTGTACCAATGCTTCTATCATCCCACTGTAGCAACCATTAGCTCACAGCTGAACGGCCTTTAAATCACTGACTTTCATAACGAACTCTCAAGGTACACTAGGTTCATCACGGTTGATCATTTCAACTAGAAACAATTTTCCTCTGGTGAAGAGCCAGGAAGCTGCTTCTGGCATATGCAGCTATCTGCGATACCTAAAATGTAATACTTGTGAAAAACCAGAGATTTCAAACTCCCTAATCATATTGTGTTTTCCTGGCACAAGATTTCACACTGTAATACATGAGGAATAATAAAGCTGTAAAGGTTTAAAACAATATCTCTTCAGAAAATGTTAGCAGCATATTATGCTGTAAACAGGTTTTTCTTGTTTCAGTTTTCAGCTTACTCCTCTTTATAGGGGCTAACCTACTTCAAAAATGCAGTATGTAATAGAAATACTTTTTATTCTTTTTGAATAAAGACATAAACAATTATTCCTGTAGTCATTTCACCCTGGTCCCTTTTATATATTAAAGTGCTTATCTTTGAACAAGTTTTTTAGAAAAAAACGTACTTCCATACTATTATGTCATTCCAAGAGTGGCTGAAAATGACTTAGATGACCGTAAAGCATTGATATTAAGGTCAGTCTGCAAGCATGACATTGGCAAAAAGAGTAAGCCAGGGAATCTCCACTGTGCAGCAATTAACAGAGAAACTCAAAAAAATATTCAGTAGTTTCTATTTTTTCTAGTAAATAGTGCAAGTCAGAAGGCTAAATACATTTTCATACGTATAAGCTGCAGACAGAGTGTGGAGCTACAGTTAAATTCAGCAGCGTAGAAGTATCTGGGCTGAAATTTGGCATTTCTGTCCTTCAGAAATTACCTTTCTGTGAACGTGACCTCTTGGAAGTTCCACATCCTCGAAGAACACATCCTTCAACGTCCTCCCCTTCTGTGGGAAATCAAAGCATGTTAGCCTCTGATACAACGCTGTTAAACTTCTCATAAGAAGTTGAAAAAAAAAAATCTCATAGAAAAGTTTTCCAACTGTGGAAATTTATGCATGAACAATTAGAAAGCAGTAGGTGTTCTAGGCTTCTTTTTAACCTTACATGTATAATATAAGATCAATCAAGACGAAGGATCCAGAGAATAAAATACTCCCTGTTGGATATCACTGTCAGCAGACAGGAGTAAAATGAAAGGCAGCTGGGCTATTGGCATAATCAGAATTGTGGAGTTTCTATGGCAGTCGGTATTTTGTATGGCTTTGAAGTCAAACCTGCTACTAGAGTTTCAAAGCATGATACCAGACTCCAACCTCCAAACCCTTTCTTTTGGATGTCAGTGTCTAATTAAGATGGTCTTGAAGCAAACAACCCATTTTCCACATGTAGAACTATGGGAAGTTAATCTTGTGTGTGGCCTCAGCTGTCATAAGAGATATCTTCTAGTCCATCTCACTTTCAGGTAAGAAAAATATTATCACTTGACCCAAAAATAATTGTTTCACTTTATATTAAAATTAAAAACAAAAAAAAAAGGGGGGGTTCTGATCAGAACTGTGAAGAGGTTATAAGCTGCCAAAATATCATGTGCTAATGCTTTGATAAAATATATCCAAGGGAGAAGGGGCAGGCAAAAAATAAGACCAAACTAAGTACTAATGTGATGAGAAGTATGTTTTGTTCTACATCAAGTGTTCCAAACAAAGCTAAATGGTTTGTTATGGATAAAGCCAAATCGAGGAGTGCTCCAAAAACTATTTTCATTTATTTTATTCAGAGTGAACCTAATCCAAATATTTCTGAAATGGCTCACAATATCTTGAGCATGCCCCCAAAGGGCATGATTCTTTACGACCTTAACATCATAAGACATCATTGAGGAGGAGCTTTATTTCAATAAACAAGAATTTAAGAGGCAGCAAAGATCCCATGATATCAAGGAGTGCAAGGGACAATGGAGGAAGGAAAAGAATTAGGAGGAACACAGTACTACAGGCAGGAAAACAAAACCCAAAACTGAGTGATTATCCTCCTATTTTCTTGTAATCTAGATTGTTCTTATCATAGAATCTTCATGGTTGGAAAAGACCTTTGAGATCATCGATTCCAACCATACACACACACACAAAAACCCCCTACAATCTCTGTCACTAGAGCATGCCCTGAAGTGCCAAATCTACACGTTTCTTAAATACCTCTAGGGATGGTGGCTCAACCTTAGTCACAACAGGCAGGCTGTCCCAGTGCCTGACCACTCTTTCAGGAAAGGAATTCTTCCTAATATCTAATCTAAACCTCCCCTGCCGCAACTTCAGACCTTCTTGCAGTGGGAGAAAATCAGTTTTGTCGTGGTTTGGGCCAGGTTGGCCAAGGACAAGACAACAGATGCTCTCCCACACATCTTGTTCTAAGGACAGGAAGAAGAGAGATAAGGAGATTTGTGAGTTTAGAAAAAAACTAAACTAATGAAATATTAACAATAAAATTAAATAAAAAGGAACTAAAGGAATAGATACAATATACACAAATATACACAAAACTGTATCAAGCTCCCAGGGAGATGTCACTGGCAGGCACTGGGAAAGTTCCAGACAGGTCTTGGTGACAAATGGGAACTGGAGCACACTGACCAGGATCAAAAGGCAGATGGGCTGATGGGTTCTTCCTCAGACATCAGTCATTGAAGAAAGAGAGACACTGAAGAAGCGGTCTATTGGGGAAGAGCCCACTGGAGAAGGCCCAAAGAAAAAGAGCCCTTGCAAAAGAGTCCTTGGAGAGGAGCCAACCTGATCCCTTTGATCCCTCAGCTTTTCTGCTGAGCATGGCAGATGGGATGGAACACCCGATTGGTCAGTTTGGGTCACCTGACCATAGGTGTGACCCTTCCACAGGGTAAACAACTGAATCATAGAATGTGTTGGGTTGGAAGGGACCTTTAAAGGCCATCTAGTCCAACCCCCCTGCAGGAAGCAGGGACATCTTCAACTAGATCAGGTTGCTCAGAGCCTCATCAAGCCTGGCCTGGAATGTCTCCAGGGATGGGGCCTCCACCACCTCTCTGGGCAACTTGGACCAGTGTCTCACCACCCTCA
>VWZL01002568.1:182373-397682 GCA_013396915.1 Stercorarius parasiticus | reverse complement strand
CACATTGTTGGCTCATGCCCAGCTTTTCATCCACCAGTCCCCCAAGTCCTTTTCCGCAGGGCTTCTCTCGATCATGTCATCCCCCAACCTGTATTGATAACGAGGATTGTTACCAGCTGACCCTGGCTGCCACAGCAACAAATTTAAGCGGGAGCCCCTCTCACTGAACAGAAAGTTGCTCCACCCCAAACCGGGAGAAGTTTCCAAGAAAAAAATATATAATTTAGAATTATTTTTATTAAATTAAATAGAAAGGTACTTAATTGATCATTTTTCTTAAAAAAATACAGTATTTTTTCTAAAAAAAGTCCTCAACCAGTAACAGAATTTTGTTTTGGTAACTAAATGAGGTAGATTACATCTGCTCTGTGTCTGAATGCCTCATGTTTGTAATGAAGGGAAGACTGTAAAATGGACTCAGTGAGATTCCTTTCTCTTTCTTGTCACAGCAGAGGAACAGGAAGACAGAAAAGTATAGATGACATATAGGATATATATGAAAGTAGAAAAGGGGAAAAAATATTTCAGTACGAATGAGGAAAACTAAACTATTTAGACCAAAGACATTCAGTGATAATAAACACTGGATGTTTGAAGAACAGCTATGAGAAAAGTGGAATAAGAGCAGTGGCTACTGCTACCCAACTGCCAGGACATGAGAAAAACAAAACAGTTCCTTCAATTTTTTGTTGTTTTTGAGCTCTACTAGGAGCTGCTAGCACTATGAAATGTCAAGGTTCACACGTTGCCTAAGGTTCTTTGGAATATCACAGACACAGACTAACTGCCTTCTAGGGGAAGCATGGACTGCATTTTTTTAATTTATTTTTTGTTCTACAACTGAGAGAAGTTCACCGGCCTTCCCAATTGCAAGAGGAGGGATAACAGTGCATCTAAATGGTGAGCTTGTAGAAAGACTGAATCAAGACTAACAACCACGGGAGACTGGCCCATAAAAGTTCTCACGTAGCCTAAAACAAGTTCAAAAGTACTTTTCATGTGTGTAATCATGCTAATTAATTATATTTCTAAAATCTAAAAAGTTAAATAAAGCTAGAATAGGTAACATTATATTCAGAAAGGTGTTTTTATTCAGAATCTTTTAGCTTCTGGAAGAATGTACATGACCTTTCAGTATTACTTATTTTAATATTTTGTAATGTCCTTCTCAAAACAAAGGGACAATGACATAGGGAGTGGGTAATTTTTTTTCAAGAAAATTAAGCCAAAATTTTCTCTGTTGGAAAATAATTTATACTACTGTGGTTAAAAATATAAAAAAACACCCCACACTTAATGAAAGCCTGTAAATATATTTTTAAAAGAACGCTTTTAGTGTGGAAGATTCTCATCAACACTCATTCTGGAGCAGCCTTTTTGCATTGGATAGCAATGTCTGACAAGACCACTTGACAGCAATCCCCTTATACTGGTTGAAAATTGGTAATTCTGAGGAATTTAGTTAAAACAGCTGTTCCGCACTAACGCATCTGAGTCCACTAACCATTTCAATTTTTAATCCTCATCTGCAAATAATAAAATTGACAAATTGCTTGACTTTTGAACATGGATTTCTGTCAATCATTGAAAATAAACTCTCTCTTCACAGTGTAAAATACGTGTGCAGTTTTGGAGATATCATCCATTTACTTTCAGAAAATGTTAGTTTCATACTGTCTTAGTGGAGGGGAAAGAGGAACAGAGTTTCAGTGGCTCCCGGTTTACATAGGATAGCAAAGAAACTATAAATTTTGACACTTCTGTTCTAGTGACCGTTCATTCATTCTATTAATCATGCATTTCTATAAAAACGCTTCTAAGCTATAGATAAAATTAATTCAATAACAGACATTCACCCACTGGCTCAGCTGCACACCCTCAAGCTCAAAAACTTCTTTTCTCCCATCTGTTAACATGACTGGATAGAAATGGGTGATTAAATGATCATGCATAAAATTATCCCAAAAGCAAGAATTTGCAACACACTCAAAAAAAAGGCTGCATGTACACCCTCAGGGTAGGAGTTTCTTCAGTCTAAATTTGGCTTAATCTGGACTATATGTTGGAAGATCAAATACGGTCATTTGAAACCCCCTCGACTGGTTTCACTAAATCATATTTGAGAAAACAGTCTGTTATCAAAATATTCTTGATTTTTTTCCCCCATCTAACCTAAAAGTAATAGAGTAAGAGAAGTTCAGACTGTAATCTATTCATAAAACACAGATTTATTCTTCCTGAGACATCACCATTAGGTTTCACATGAATATTTCATCTAGCCTTCTTTCATTCAAGCCGCAAGAACCTTAATTTCTTGGCTTTATTTTCTTGATAGTTTCACAGCCACACGACTATTATAAGATGAACGGAAAAATGGAGCTACCCACCTTGCTTAGCTACTCTTCCAGATGTAACTTGCCAGCTAGGATAGTTTTATGAGAAGAGATATGGGGTTTGGCCTTTGTCAGACTGAGAAAGGCATAAAAGATGTTGCTCCAGTCTGGTGTATCAATGTTTTAACCAGTACATTAATTTTTAAAAGACTAGATGTTAACAGAAAAGAATCCTGTATGCTCAATTCAACTGAGATTACTTCTTAATACCCGTCTTCAGGGTAATTGTTCCAAATGGATGGAAATATTGCTCTTCAGTCTCAAGTCAAACCAACTTATATTATTGACAAGCTTTAATTTATTACTTGTTCAGCTGGTTTGTTCCTTTACCTGAATTTTCTTTGTTCCCAAATTATCTTTTTTTCTCCAGTACGCCACAGACAGAAATTGCTCAGAGTTGAAACACATAGCTTAATTTACAGAAATCATACTTGGCTACAAAAAAAACATTTGCCAGATTCCCTTTATTTCTACAAGTGAGGGAGACTTGATTAAGGTGACCTGATCTGCAGTTCTACAGATTACTGCTAGCATTTTTTAACAGCTATTTAAACTAAATACCATTAGCAATTAGCAGCAGTTCTTAATATCATTATTTACTTTTGCTGAACTTTGATCAGCAACTTTACCAAATTCAACCAAAAATGACAGTTCTGCTGGCTTGTCGTGTAATACTATATCAGCTCTTCTATGTCGCCTCCTAACTCCTCAGTCTTCTGTATTATCACATCATCATTATCTCAAAAAGCTAATCAGAAGCAGATTTTGAAGTCTGTAAATTCAGACATAAGCATAGGGTGAAATTAAAGGGTGAGGTAAACTTTCCCCTGGTAAAATCGAAAGTGCAATTAGGAATAGGATCCATCACGTGATGCCCGAGATATGCAGGTGGAACTGTCATCCAAGTAATCATATTTTAATCTGAATTCCAAAGCACACCAGAATAGCATGTTTGAACCACTGTGTACAAACACAAAGAGTGAATAAACCATGCAACACTTTCGGCAGGTTAAGCAACGTTGCATCAATTAACTTCAAACAAAGTCCTCTAAAGGCACGGTAAAACATTTCGCTTAAGAATGACATGATGTGAGCTGTCTGGTTTAGTCTCTGAGCAAGCTGGAATTCAGACTATTCAGGCAATCTATCAGAGCCCTGGTCAGTCCCACTTGAGCCCCAAGTTGGGCAAGAATAAGTCTATACTATTCAGGGCCAGACTGGTCACTGCGGTGAACGACAGATGCTCTCCTCCACCTCTCTCCAAGGAGAGGAGACAGAGAGAGAGAGTGTCTTACAAGTTTAGAAAAAAACTGAACTACTTCAATGAAATATTAATAAAATAAAAAGAAAATAATGAAATATGTACAAAACCAGGATCAAGCTCCCAGGATGACATCACCGACAGGTGCTTAGAAAGTCCTAGACTGGACTCAGCAACACATGGGAACTGGATTCCGGATCTGGAGTCAGGAATGCACAGATCGGAATGAAAGGCAGACGAACAGACAGAGTCCCCCTCAGACACTGGCCACTGAAGAAGAGTTGACCCTTTGATCCCTCAGCTTTTATACTGAGCACGAGGAAGATGGGATGGAATACCCTGTTGGTCAGTTTGGGGTCACCTGTGCTGTCCCTAATTAGATTTTGTATTACATGAGGTATGAATTAATTTATTCTTGTTATTGCCACTATTTTTACATGCCACTGGCAAATGTTAATGTAATGACATAACTAACTGTAAGTGGTTTGTATCCACATCACTGGAATTGCATTTCTTCTCTGGATTTGAGTACTATACTTTCTCTGAGAATTTATTTCTCTACCCTGAAAGGCTTAATCACTTTGAAATTATCCAACCTTTGCCTTTTATTTATTACCTCAATCTTTAAAAAAAAACCCCAAAACCAAAACCAAACAACAAAACAAAAAATCAAATTCTGAGCAAGACTGAGGTTTTAAAAACAGTACAATACCAAAATGCCAGCTGATGGTCCAGGAGTTAACTTTGTCTCCCACAAGGATTTCTTTAGCTCAACCAGTATGCTAGAGACAAGATATCAGCCTACATATGCAAATATACTTGTGTCTTAAATACAATCACGGGCCTCAATTCTCTTTCTACATGAAATTCAGGTCAAACCTGTAAACCTATCTCTATCTGTAGCTTATTTTTACACTCCCATATCCTCCTAGGTCTGATTCTGCAGTTTTATTTTTCCTTATATTTGTAAATGTTTTACATTTATGTGTACGTGTACACATATATGTATATATGTTTGGGGGTGTGTGTATTTTTGCGTATGTGTTTGTGCTTTTGTGTGTGTGTATCTACTCCTACTTTTGCTCTCAAACATATCCTGCCCTATTTCAAATGCTGACAGTAGTTTAGGATCGATATGAATAAGAAATGGGGCATAAATCACCCATATAAACTTCTGAATACATAGGAAGCATTAGGCGGGCAGAATGTTCTGATTAAACACAGAGGTATGGGAAAACACGTAAATGCTAAGCTGTTTTCACAAATATTACTTTTGGTGAATTTTCATTAGGCTATTCTCCTATTTCCAGTCAAGGTACCTCATGGGCTAATTACAGTTCTCATATTTATTCTGCTAAATGAGGCCAGGCAATTCTGGAGGTTCAGTCTCTAGTCAGGGCTTGGGCCTCAGCTCTGCAGCAGGAAGACTGAAAATCTTAATTCTCTCAGACTTAGCTGGATCTCTTGCGGCCTGCATAAACTAAGGATTTATTCATGCTATGAACTAAGAGTATTAAATAATTCTCTCTGCAGCAGAGAGAGTTGGAAAGCCTAAAAATCACAGCTTAAGTCAGAGGCAACACTCTGATATCTCTAACTCCCTGTGAAAGGGGTCAGAAAAAAAATGTTTAAAAAGGTCTCAGAGAACGGAAATGCCCCAACTCCACCAGCTCAGTTTGTATTTTAAAGCTTTCCTTTGGAGTCAGCTGGGTAGGAAAAGTCCCTTAAGAAATTAAAGCTGAAATTCTAGATATTCTCTTAGTTTTGGGAGTTAGGATTTCACTGCAATATAGGATCAAATTACAATATTGATTT
The DNA here is from genome assembly GCA_013396915.1 of Stercorarius parasiticus. Lineage (NCBI taxonomy): Eukaryota > Metazoa > Chordata > Aves > Charadriiformes > Stercorariidae > Stercorarius > Stercorarius parasiticus. The sequence continues at coordinate 392,213 of VWZL01002568.1, read as the reverse complement.
GTATTTAAGTAGTAACAAACTTTTACATTCCAAGAATTCAGCGTATGCGACAATGGGCAGCATTCAGATTTGAGCAGTAAGTAAAATAGGAATAGAATTACAATTTCTTTTTAACATTTAAAAAAGAAGGAAAAAACTAACAAAAACCAATCAGATTTACCTCATAAAAAGTACCAACACCCGAAGTCTTTACTTACTGAAGTTTTTTGATTTTTTTTTTTAACTTGAAAACGTCCCCAAATACTGAAACAGCATTTTTCCACTGAAAAAATAATTTTGACTGAAAAGTAAAGATAAGTTCTAGGACTTCTGATAGTAAGAGAAATACTACTCAATATGACAAAAGTAGTTCTGCTGTAGCACAATGAAAGATGATTGTGAAAGAGGAAATGTATGCAAGCCGTAAGCAAACACTTCCTGATACTTGTATACATTATTCATAGCACTGATAGGAGCATTCAATCTAGCCTCGCTTTTTGTATGACTCAGGGTATCGACTTTCCACCAGTTATCTCGTTATTGATCCAAATAGCTTTTGTTTGGCTGAAATGCATCTTTGAAAAGCTGGAGAGTCATCTACCCTTGTTAACAAAAGAGAGAAAAATCTTCATTTCCTTTTGTTGTTTCTCCAATGACTAATCTCCCTCACTGTTGAAATTTATGCCTAATTTATACTTCACATTTAGGAGACTGCCTCTGTAGTATACAGCATTTTTCCCTAATAAATAGTATTCATTATCAAGTGACCTCTTAGCTTTGTTCTAATAAAACGATCAGATGTAGGTCTTTAAGAGCAAAATTTTATCACTTGTTGAGAAATACTTACAAAGGCGTTGAAAAGCCAAAAAACTCCCAACACTTGGCCGTGATAAGATATTTTCAAAGGTCAAAACCAGTGAGTGAACATCACGACCATCACATTTCCACTTGTCTCATTTGTTTATATATACATCATTTTGATTTCCTCCAATCCCATTTCTCAAAATTTTTATCTATCTTCTTGTACAAGACACCTTAACCTGCAAATTAGATTATTAGGTATATTTAGGTGTCTACATATTATGAACCATGTAGCGTTCCAATGAATTTTGCAGCAATTATCTATGAGAACTGACTCTTAAGAATGCAATTTGACACCACATATTTTATTCAGCAGCAAAGCTAATCTAAGATATTAACAACCTCTCATCTCCAAAATACGTGCTTCTGCTTCTCAGTTATGGCACTGCTGTAAACAGATTACTAAAATAAAAAGTGCGGTTTTTTTAAAGTTAATTACTTCAAGGTTTTTCCTAATATTAATCTTTTTTCACCAGCTACTGTAGTTATTAGCTGCAAAGAAAATGCCGAGATAATAAATGGAATCCAAATAGGCATGTCATTTTGAATAATCCCTTTGTTATTTTATGGCTTCTTCTATGTTTTGTAAAACACCAGTGACATTGGTAACTGGGCACGTCTTCACAGGTGATATTCTGCTAAGATAGCACTTCTGCGAAGAGTTCCCTTCTGGCCTGGCATTGATTCCCCAAATCCTTTGCAACCAAGCCAACATCTTAATACAGTAACAAATTAGTATTTGAACAGGCAGTATAGGGAATGCGTCTTCAGACTGTTTTGGATTATTTCCCAGAAATTAAAAAAAATAGATAAAACATGAATCTGGGGACAAATATGTACCCAAACCAGCTCTTTTCTTATTCCAGATAATACATAAACTTCTGTAATCTCGTTTAAAAACACACTGCGTGACAAATCCGTACTTAATACACCTCTGGTAAAGACTTTATATGACACTGAGGATTAATTTAGCCTAGTGTTACTGCTTTATTTGTAAATTACCTGTAAGTAATTATGAATATAAATGCAGACTTAAGAGAAACAGGCAGCAAAGATCAATGATTTTAGAGGATTCTTTCAAAATATTTCATCTACTGCAAGAAGAAAAGACAACCCTGGGAAAGACGAGACTTTCCAAAAGTGCAAATCATAAGGTTGAGTACTAAGACAACAAGTGGCACAGTAGCCAAGAGGTTAAATCATCTAATGAAAGTTTCCTACTAGATTAACTTGGTTTCTATTTAAATTCATTCCTATGCAAACTAAAACTTCTACATATTCTGTGCAACTAATGCTCTATTCTGTACAGAGGACAAGCCAATTTTAAAATTAGGGTTGCTTAAGTGGATTTTGCCTCAAGATAATCACACGCACATAAAAATCAAGAAAACAGTCATTTACACCGCTCCCATTCTTGGTCCTTCCCTGCCCCACTATTCAAAATATTCAGCCACGGCTGTTCCATAATTCTTTTTCAGTTCTTGGATGTAATCCTAGCACTCGTTGCTTACAGTTGTGATCAAACATAATATTTCATATCCGACCTAGATTAAGAATGATTTTCTGCTAATTCAATAATTCTACATAGCACAGCGTGAAGCCAAATTACTCATTTGAAGACAGTCCTTGGAGAACTTGGCTCAGTACCAGTAAATACTTTGCCAATGAAGAATTTGCTAAAGAGCCGGGGAGTTAATGAGTGAATTTGTCACGGTATTTGATGTAATAAGACACATCAAAATGAGATTGGCACGATGTTAATATTCTCCTAACCAGAAATTTTCTATATAAAAATTTATTACACTGACAGATATTATACCGAAGCAATTTTCATAACAAGTCAGTTATGTGGGAATTGTATGGGAGAAGGTTTGGTTTGGTTTGATTTTTTCCTCGTCCAATAGGTTGTTCTCTTCTGCCTGTCTTTTCTTTCCTGGTTTTCTCTGTTTTTTTTTCTGGGTATCCTTAAAATGAGCCCCCTGTTTTCCATCTTTTGTTCCCTATTCTACTGCTGAAACAGGAATGCTTATTTTGAATCTAAATATTAATTTAGTGATCTTGGTCTTACCTTGGTCTACGTTCCTTAGCCACCATCTAATCAAAAGCGGAGCCAGGTAATTCTCGAGTTTGCAGTTACCTGTTTGGATCAGGCAGTACTATATAATCCATCCAAATCATCAGCACAGGCACAATTTCTCAACTGACTTGGCACCTCAGGTGACCTGTGCTGCTCTCCCTGGACCGCGCTCATTGACAGAAACCAGTTCACAAGAGTGAGGTACTATGAGGCTCTTTATACATTATACTATTGTAACATTTCATTTTAAATCCTTCATTCTGACCATAGTTTAATGCAAAATGGAATCGGTGAATTGGTTAGTTTTTTTAGTGCCATTAGTTGTTAAGACCTTATGGAAATAGGCTATTACTAAACAGACATCCCTGTCCCAAGGGTAGCAGAGCGCATTTGATTAATTCCAGTGTGTTTTAGAAAGCATGAATTGCCCAATTATATGCGATGCCTCAACCACAGAGCATTTCTACAGTCATTGCTTAATTAAGGAGAGCACTTCCACATTCAATGCGAGAGAGTATGAAAGATTTATTCGTGGGGATCTAATCACACTTGGAGTTAATGCTGACTCACCTGAAGGATTTACAGCCTAGAACCTTTAATGAAACTTCCAGGTCTGTGCTTCCTACCACCATAAACCACAATACTCATCCCCACGCCCTGGGGGAGCTCGCATGCAAAGTCAAAATTAACAAACGATGTTCTAAAAGTAAAGAGCCATTTTCTTCACAGTTTTTATTACGCAACTCCCTGTTGCCAAGACCTGTGTCAGGAGCTGATGCAAGATTTCCACTGTGAGCAGCACCGCCACATTTTTTAAAGTGCAGCTAGATACAGGGAGCTCACTTACTACCCCACACGCTCATGCTAACTTACTTTCTCTGTCATTCTCTTAATAAATAGGTAATAGCCAAAAAAGAAGGAAGTGATTAGTGACAGCTTAGGAGAATAAATATTGGTTAAGAATTGAGATTCCTCTTCAACACAGTCCCTGTTGCTCTATTACAGCCCATAAAAGCACACTGACTATTCAGGTTGTGGAGTTTTTAAGTTTCTTTTTTCAAGGAGTTTTGGGAAAGGTTATTTTAGATGCCCACGTGAACAGTTTTCTTCAGCGCTGGTCATTTTTCACAGTGTGTAGGCTGTGGCAGTGGCTTTTAAAATACTCCAACAAATCAGAGCAGTGCCAAGATAAATTGATACCAGTAGAAACAATTCCCTGTAAATAATGTCATGGAAGAAACAAACCCCACTCTTTGAATATTCCCGCTGCAGTAGAAGGCAAGACTGCGCTGCATCTCAGAAGTGAGAGTGATGAGCATTCATTCAGAATACTCGGTGAGACTGTGAATGCTTAGTCAGTGTTGATCCTTTTGAAAACCACAAAAAATTAGGCTAAGGTGATTTTTTAAAGACTATAGCAGTAAACAGCAGAGAAAATACATGTGGTAATACCTTCAACTGGTAATTTTTTGGGATTAGGAGCCTGTGTACTGTACCATACCAGCGACTTTGAAGGTAAGTCAAATGAATGATGCAATAATATTTTAACTTCAGTTTCCCCTCGCATTTTCCTGCAGCCAGAACATCATCACGCAAGCAGTATGAGACATTTCCTGAAAAGAATTACGAAACGTAGATGCATCTTCAGTGTGATGACACTACGTTTATTCTTCCATGATATTTGTACAAAAAGGGGTAAAAAAAAAGAAATTAAGTCAAAGCAATATCCTTTTCCTAAACTAAGGTCTTTTATATTAAAATACAAGTTTTGGTATATTCAGAAGCAGCCACAATTAAATTGCCATAGTCCATGTCAGCCAGACACAAGCCAGCTCCAGTCCAAAAGCTGTAGAGCTACAAAAAATACATCTCAAACCATGATGAAAAGCAGGGTATATTAACCCAAGTAAGATCGGTATGCAAGCATGCATATTCAAGTTTCCAAAGAGGTTGTATCTGTTCAAAGTAATCCCAATTTTTTTCTATTCATCTGAGGAGAATGCCCATGATAAACGGGGCTCTCCTGAAACTTAAATACTTTATGAAGCACAGCAAGAACAATGTGAGCTACATAGTGTAGTATAGCATGTTACACATTTTTTTCCATTAACTTTTTTCCAGACTCTTAAGTTTTCGATGAATGGGAGCATATCAGACATTACCTTGTACCTTGTCAAACATCTGCATGTTTCTGCTTCCTGAGTGGTTTTGGTCTTAACACTATTCACAAAAATTAAGTCACGTGGTCATAATTAATTTGTAATAAGACTGAGCCCAATAAAATCTGCAAAAATGGAAAGTAGAACACAAAGGATTTATTTTTTTTTCAATTGTGGTTATTTATACGTAGTCATATCAACATGTTCTGAAACTATAGTCTCTTTACACTGTCGAGCTTTATTCTAAAGCTCATTTATACAGATCAAGGTATGTGATTGTGATTCTCCATGATGATGTGTCTTATCTGCACACAATGCTGCTGATATTTTAGAATTAACTATACAACTATGTGAAAGCATGGTGGACTTTTTTTATTGGGGGGGTGTGTGTATTGTTTCTTTCTACATATATATCTGTTTCTCTATGGAAAAAAAGGATTTCAGGGAATCAGAAGCCAACCTTCCACGTGCACATACACACACATATATTGTACTCACAAATATCAGTCAGTGATATCAGTGAGTTCCGCTGCTGTTGGATGGAACATAGACCATGGGAGGTGGGAGCCCTTGTTCTCTCCCCACCTCTCACTCCTGAATGGGAGCTGAAGGCTGAGACACACAGACCCGCTGCTGGTGCTTTACACATGACCTGCATGCGAGGAAAAACACTGTGAAACACTGAGTGAAAAACACTGCAGATGACTTTGTGCAGTTGTGATCGGGGGCACTTGAGGTTATCTAGAGGTGTAAATCATGGTACATCCTTTACCATTATATAGTTACTTCAGAATGTGTGACAGATATTCAGGACACATATTCACATCCTCTTAAATCCCAAGCCCAAATATTAATATCAAGCCCCATCAAGAACACAAAACATAAAGGTGAAATCAGAAACTCGATAGAACACATCTTTATTCTTGTGTTCATCTGTGTCTGCCACCAGAGGCACGCACACAAAATTCAGAAGTGGATTAACCTGTCACCAGATACTAATTGCCAAGTGTAACTTCTTTGAGCCCTGACACATGCAGGTTTCTGTCTCTTCTACAGCGCTATTAATAGATGACACATAATTCTGGAAACCTGCTGTTTTCTGGACAGGAGTTTAATATCTTAATAAATGCTCTTGAATTCTTGTATACTGAGGTTAGGCAGATTTCAGGCATGTAAGGCAGAGACAGATATAGACTACTATTCGCAAGTACAGTTTGGGAGCATATAAAAATGTATTTGAATTCTTTATATACTTAGAAACAGAAAAAGAATTTTTTTTTAGCCAGTCAGAGTATTCAGCTCGTTAGGGAGCTATATCAAGAAGTGTTAGTCTTAATTTTTAGATCCTCTCAGCCCAAGCAAATTAAAACCTCTCTATTTTAAACTTTCTATCACATCAGTTAGCCCTGGCCTCACATTCTTGATAGTGTTAGTCAGCAGTTTTTCTGCTGAGGCTGAAATAATATTCAGATAGAAAATACTTATTCATGTGAACAGAAAAATCTACAAAGGAGAGAACTGATTCAGACATCGGAGAAGATAAGAGTGTCTTGAGAAGACTGACTGTGAAATTCTGAATGAAGAAATACACTTGTTCAGTGTGGTTTGTGCTAAAGAATGCCTGGGTAGAGTACAGGAAAAAACCAGTACAGAAAGACCACAACCCTCTCGTTGTGATAACGGGAAAAGTCATCAAACCTCCTTACTAGGTAGAACTTATACTTTTGAAAGACGGGTCTGAACAACAGCGCTGAAACCAGAATTGACACCATTGGGGAGTTCCAACTGGAAGATCCAAACGTGGTCTGCACAGTTCAGTATGGCAGATAAAAATACCGCTAGGTTATACGACAATTATACATTGTTTCGGTTGTCAGTCCTTTGTGAATAACACCGACTTGCATGTCTTCTTGGAACTTATATGGTCTCTTACATTCAGAGGAAAGGGGGTGTTAATTTTTTACAGCTTCATCTAAACATAGATGCAAGCTTAGCTGCATCAAATTTAATATCCATCAAAGAAGAATGAGTCAACTTTGGAAATGACATGAACCACCGTGCTAGTATATAGTGATGAAGCAAGAAGACACGTTGCTTGTAAGGAAGAGAATTGCATCAGAATGACCATAAAACCAATAAGCATGACAAGAAATCGGTGGTTTTCAGGTATGAGCCAGTCTTGGTTTATATTTTTAACATACTGAAGTCCCTCTTGGAGACTAGCTTTTTTCTTCTGTTTTGCTCACTGTGTTACAAGTGCTGCTTTCAAGATCTGTTGTGCTGGAGAGAGTTCAAAATAGACATTTACAACCATTAACTGTGTCCTTTGGATGACAGAGAACTTGCATGAACCCTTAATTGTATTGAATAACTATAAAACTTTGAAGAGGACTCCAAACCACTCATGGAGTCAGGGAAATGACAGCTTTCAGCAAAGTATCAGTAGACTTCATTTGTTTCTGGCCCACAGAGACATTCACCTTAAGGCACTGCCTCAGGCTTTTGGATTTCTTAAGCCTACCTCCGTGAGATTATTTACACTGCTTTTTACTTCCCCCAAATAAACCTTTCTCAACAATATTTCAGAACCCTAGTGCAGTTCTGTGTGTTCTAAATTCAGTAAATATCTTTCCAGAAAGAAAGTTTATAGACAAAACAACTTTAGTAGCCCACCTTCAAACCATATTGAGAGAGAATAAAAAATAAGGTAAGTGATCAGTTATGTTTCTACAAATCTATTTACAAACAAAAATAAAGTATGTTCTGGGTAGAATAAAGGCATTGGTCTACTCTACAAAGCGCTGCTCACGGGGATAATTAACTTAGCACAGGCTTTTGCTGATGTGATGTGGTTTTTACAAATTCTGTGAGTACAGTTGGTTTTTACTGGGTAATTTTATGCAATTTCAGAGGTAAAATGTTACGCAAGCAGAAAGAATTTCTTCAGCAAATGCCGTGGTTTCATGCAGGGGCCCTGCCAGTACGGATACAGTAGGGAGGTCTGCAGTGGGACACACAGGCATCTGCACATGAAGAACAATTTATTTTAAAGCTACAGGCTTCTAGAAACTGTTACTCAACTCTGAATTCTATGGCAATTTATTTTACACATTAGCTGCTGTTGCTGCAGCACCTCCTCACAGATGTAATTGGGAACATTCACAATATCAGGCATTGTTTTCATTTTCAAGAACGTAGAAGTTGGAATTTATGCAACATTCGTATGCTCCTCTAAACTCTCTGTAAATGGCACTCATTATTTTTTCTGTATTTCAAATGCCCACTATGTATTCGATACTCCCTAGCTGATGCTTTTAGGGTGATATCAGGGGTGAAATTTTTGTTTTCTTAAATTTAGTTATAATAAATAATATAGGCACGCCCATGGCACAGGGGTTGGAACTAGGTAATCTTTAAGGGTCCCTTCCAACTCTAACCATTCTATGATTCTATGATAAATCCATTTCTCAGAGAGATTAAACCAGATTACCAGCACCAGCTATAATAAAAGGATGTGTTGAATACTTCTAGTTGTGAAAAAAAGCTAAGAAATGTGACCCAATTGTAATCTAAGAAGAGATAACTTCCTTAGTCTGTAGTCAAACTCCAACAGTAGCTCTGAAAAAAAACCAACCGTAAAGTTTAATGTGTAAATAATCTCAAGATTCTCTGGAATTGAAATGACAGAACGAGAACACCACACGTCATTTAGCTTACCTGGGACAGACGCAACCCAGCCAACACATCCCTCATGACATCCTGGTCTCTAAATTGAAGAGACATGGATTTGATGGGTGGACCACTCAGTGGATAAGGAATTGGTTGGGTGGCCGCACTCAAAGAGTTATGGTCAACAGCTCAATGTCCAAGTGGAACACAGTGATGAGCAGCGTTCCTCAGGGATCGTTTCTGGGACCAGCGCGGCTTAATGTCTTTGTTGGTGACACGGACAGTGGGATCAAGTGCACCCTCAGTAAGTTTGCCGATGACACCAAGCTGTGCGGCACGGTCGACATGCTGCAGGGAAGTGTGGGAGGGGGGACAGGCTGGAGGGACCTGTCCAGAGATATCGGGACAGGCTGGAGCAGTGTGCCCATGTGAACCTCATGAAGTTCAACAAGGCCAAGGGCAAGGTCCTGGCCCCTGGGTTAGGGCAATCCCAAGCACAAATCCAGGCTGGGCAGAGAATGGCTTGAGAGCAGCCCTGCTCTCAGGGATCTTACACATTTCTCTGGGTTTGTCGGTCACTACGCATGTGCCACAGTAATTCTTGAAACTTCTGTATATGTAGCAGTCTGAACACAGTGTAATACAGGCAGGCACAGAAAAAGTTCTTTTTTTTTTCAGCAAATATCATATTTATTGTTTCTGAGCTGTCCAGTTGCTGTGCATTTAAATTTTATTCTGATCAGGCTGTCAAACATCCCCAAGTCTCAGATAAAACAAAGTAAATACAAAAGTACACGTACAGATACCAAAACCAAAAAAATATCTTGCCTTTTGTGGATGAGCATTAATTCTAATGCTTCATGAAGAGGCCACACACCAAGCAGCCGTGCAGCACCCACGTTATATCAGATACGGTACGTTTGTGTTATAATAGTAAAGGAACATCTGGGAAGCTATATGTCTAACAAGATATAGAATCACAGAATTGTCTTGGTTGGAAGGGACCTTTCAGATCATCGAGTCCAACCATCAACCTAACTCTGACAACATCACTAAACCATATCTCTAAGCACTACGTCTACCCGGCTTTTACCTCCTGGGATGGTGCCTCAACCACTTCCCTGGGCAGCCTGTTCCAATGCTTAATAACCCTTTCAGTGGAAAAATTTTTCCTAATATCCATTTTTCTGAAGACAGTATTACAAATTCAATCAAAAACTTAAAAGTCCAATTAACAAAGTTATCCCAGAATTCTACGTTTCTAATTTTCCCCATCAATTCTGCAACTTTAATGCCTCTGGAATCCTTCAAGTAGAAATATGTTGTTTGTAATTTTAAAATAATTTCTCTCTTACAAGATTTTCTGTACATTTAAATGTCATGCGTATCATTGGAAAGTCATAAACTGGAAATAGATTTTTCAGGAAACTCTACTACACACTAACCTCTTTTTCCTACCTCCAAAGCTAAAATAGAACACAAAAGCCATTTGAAAATTCTGCACATCAGTCTTTTTTTCTCTTTTGCCTCTTACAAGATAATTTTCATTGCAAATTATGGATTGTCTTTTAAAGTACATAATGACCCATTATGTACTACATCTTTGTCAAATAATGCTATGTAAGTGGAAGACTGAATTTAAACAACAATTTTCTATCGCAGAAATTATTTTACAAAATAGTAGAAAAATGCCATTCGTTTCACTAGAAAGCTGAACTAGAAGAACAATATATGTAATTTTCTAACAAAGCAAAGTATAACAACTGTGATATTGATTTTATCCTGATGCTTTTATCTGAGTTTAAAAATACTATGCCTGTTAAGCAGGATTGATATTGTTTACTTGCAATTACCTTCACAATAAATTGCCTAGAAATGCATTCTCCAATTTTTATATAAAGGGAGAAATTTAGAACAGGATTGTTATATGTAAAGGCCATGTAATTTTCTAACCCTCTCAACTGGTAAACTAGTTGATAGCTTTTCCAATCAGACTAAATAAAAAATTAGTAAGTTTCATGGTTTTCACTCAGTTTTTACAAGTGCCTGACCTGTTTTTTTACTTTATGCGTGCTTATCAAAATTCAATTATAAGCATTCAGCACTTTGCTGTGGTATTGCAGTTTGTGTGTGAAAACAATACATACAAATTGAAAAAGTCATGTTAAAATTCCCAATATAAAGTTGATTTATTGAGATTTAAGGAAAAAATATATAGAATCAAAATATGTTCACCGTTGACATTCACAGCAGAATTACTGTATGAAAATAAAAGGCAATTTTAGAGTCTAGGTTACTTCTCCAGTACTACATATCAAATTATGAATATGAATGCCTAAATCAGATGACATATTAGTTTCATGTCAGAGGAAGAAAAAAGAAAGAAGTCTTTTTAAACAAAGAAGGTTTTGAATATGATGCAGCAAAATATTCAAAATAATTTGCATGTTCACGTTATTTGTTTTCCTGTAATTTTGAAGTAAGCTTCAGAGAAAATGTTTCCTACACAGTAATTAGCCTTCCTCAAGTATCAGACACTTCTCTTTCTAACACTAATTTAATGCTTGGCTTCATTCTACTACTTTGACATGTGCTAGCGCTACCTGCAAATATTCAGATTTAAAAACACTCTAAAATCTAAAAAAATATATAATTTTGGCTGACCAGTGATTAATCTGAACTAACATCAATGATGGAGGCTGAAATGTAGAGAGAGATAAGTACTGTTGATAATAAAAGAACGGACAAATAAGGACCAAAAGATAGATGGAGTTGCAGTCAAAGTTCGAGAGAGCTGCTCACACATTACTTCTCACCATAGTCCTCCTTTTTTCTCCTATTTAAAATTTTATTTTAGATTAATGCGATCCCCGGCTATTACCTGTTTAGCCTGTGTTCTTAGATCTCTCTCTGACTAGAACCTCGCCAATCTAATGGTTTTAAATCCTTTTTTTCCCCCTGATTTGCCCAGAATTTCCCATCATAAACAGTGAAATCCTTTGAAAAAAAATTTGCTTGAACACACTAGAAAAGTAATGCAAAGTTCCTTCACCTACAAGTTGAGTCCCTTGTTACTCATTCCACCTCAAACCTCTAGGTGCGCTTCCAGTCCTTAAGCTGAATTCTTAACAATATTAAAAATTGGAGCCCAGATTTTTGCTTTAAGCAAGTAAATGCCACTAAATATAAAGCTTACTGCTCTCATTTCAGAAAACATACTTGCCTTGAGAGCTTTAAAGATTTATTCATTTTTTCTGGTAGCTTAACACCTTAGTGCTATTGTAATTAACCAGGATATTAAATAAACAGAATGACAATACAATTGCCACTTGGGAAACTAATGAGGAGTGTTAACTCACAGCTACTATGATGCTACAGAAGGCAAAAGTTCTAGTTCGCTACATGCATTTGCTTGCTACTCACAAAGCATAGAAAATCCATTGCCTATGCTGCACTGTAAGAAGACTTCCACTAGTGTCTAAGACATAGTATTTGTCTACTGAACTTCTTTTAATCCCAGAGCACATTCAGAAGCTTCCTGGATGTGGCCCAGGTAGACAAACTTTGTTATCACCACTGTATGCCAGGAGTCAAGCAAGCCAAGCATTAGCACCAATTTTTCTTGGCAGACACTGGAATCGCATTGCAAATATTCCTGTCCAGGCTTTTCAAGAACGGTTGACAGGTAAAGTATTTGCATACCAGTTTTTCCATCCTTGTCCTGATACCCCACAGTAAGAGGAGTGGCAGGTGAGGGCAGCCTAGAAAATACACTTCTTCCTTGGTGAGAACCAGTGGTTAGAAAATGTTCTCAGCCAGAACATTCACCACACGCATGATGAACAACCCACTACACACGTGGCAAGGCGGGTATTATTTTTTCTTAGAAAATCAATAGGTCAAAATACCCTCTCAGCAGCTGCAGAGACTACAGATAAAATAGGACTCCATACCCAATAACTAGGTTCATTCTCTACCCTAAAGCCCATGTTCACCATTCCCATCCTTGCTTTTGCTCTACTAAAAATCAGGATGATGTCTCACTCAGGATGGCTGTTAATTTAGTTGCAAATTAACAAGCTCTGGAGTCCTCAGCACAAGAAGGACATGGACCTGCTGGAATGGGTCCAGCAGAGGGCCACAAAGATGATCAGAGGGCTGGAGCCCCTCTGCTATGAGGACAGGCTGAGAGAGTTGGGGGGGTTCAGCCTGGAGAAGAGAAGGCTCCAGGGAGACCTTATAGTGGCCTTCCAGTACCTGAAGGGGGCCTACAGGAAGGATGGGGAGGGACTCTGGATCAGGGAGTATAATGATAGGACACGGGGTAACGGCCTCAAACTGAAGGAGGGTAGATTTAGGTTGGATATCGGGAAGAAATTCTTTACTGTGAGGGTGGTGAGCCCCTGGCCCAGGTTGCCCAGAGAAGCTGTGGCTGCCCCATCCCTGGAAGTGCTCAAGGCCAGGTTGGACGGGGCTTGGAGCAACCTGGTCTGGTGGGAGGTGTCCCTGCCCAGGGCAGGGGGGTTGGAACAAGATGATCTTTAAGGTCCCTTCCAAACCGAACCATTCTGTGATTCTGTGAGTACAGAAGGACTATGAGCTAGATCATGTGCCCAGAGATGCTCTGCAACGTGCATGTACCCAAGAAGGAACAGCCTCACAGTGTCTACAGAAATTATGGAATCTCACTGCAATCTTCCTATCATTGATATCCAACTTCCTTCTGTTTTAAAAAGTTAAATGTTCTTGGAATGAAAAGCAACTATTTTGCCTCGTTGCTGAAGGTATGTCACATGTCTTAACTTAGGCTTTAAATCAAAGCAAAAAAACTACCAACAAAAAGGAAACAAAACCCTTTTACATTTAAAACTGTATATTAACACAGTATAAGATTACTGATTCACTGGGAGATGTATGCTGTTTGAACTAGATCTAGGTTCAAGAGGCAAAAACTAGTTTAGATTGTATAAACTATAGATTTTGAATTAAATTGGCATTAATCTAGTGGTATTTTGGTATTTTGAATTTGGTATTAATCTAGTAGTTTTTTCTACACAAAACCATTGTGTTTCAGTTAAGTTGATCTTACCCTCATGGGAGATCTTTGTTTTCCCTGACAGATGCTTCCCACACAGTCCCCTCTCACCCCACCTTCCCCCACTAAACATCTATACAGAGCTGCTATATCCTGGAAAATTTGTTTTTCTTCATGCAGCCTCCAGGCTTATTATTCATAAAAACTTCTAAACCTTATTAGAGATAACACTTATCTTATTTAGAAGATATAAGGGCTCCCTGGACAACATGTGTGCCGATCTATAAACGTTTTGGCATTTGTAACAATGATCACGTAACTGTGCTCTGCAAAAACCACATAAGCAAGCAGTCCGGTCCGAATTTACTCACTTGTACATTGTGTGAAAAAAAGTGAAATATGTGGGGTTTTTTTTAACAAATGCATTCATAATAACACATCCATGCGTTACTATAACCCTTTTCTGCCCTCTCTCACTGTTCTGCACGGCACAGAGAAATCGGGCAAGCAGGTATAACAACTCTGGGAGCTAAAAGAACAATGGAAATATGAGCTTAATTATCAAGGACCTATGCCTCATTGGGTCCCTAAATTCATGGCGATTGGAAACACTCAATGAATATTCCCTCCTCCTCTATCTCCCACCCCATGTCCTTGCTTGCCTGAACAAGGCTCCAGAAGGCTGCTCATTTCTGGTGGACTCTCTCTCGTTCTGGATGTCATGTCATAGAAGCATTGAATCATCTAGGTTGGAAGGATCCTTTCCGATCCTCGAGTCCAACCACCAACCTAACTCTGACAAAAACCCCCACTACCCCACGTCCCTCAGCACCACGTCTGCCTGGCTTTTAAATACCTCCAGGGTTGGTGACTCCACCTCTGCCCTGGGCAGCCTCTTCCAATGCTTGACAGCCCTTTCGGTGTAGAAATTTTCCTGACATCCAATCTAAACCTCCCCTGGTGCAAGTTGAGGCCTTGTCCTCAGTCTTATCACCTGTTGTTTGGGAGAAGAGGCTGACCCCCACCTCTTTAAAACCTCCTCTCAGGTAGATAAAATCAATGTTCTCAGACCACAGAGCAGATTTTACAGTTATTTCCTCTTGTATCCTTGTTCCCTCTCACAACATGAGTCTCAAAGGTTGAAGTGTGCTCAATACTAAAAGCCAGGCTCAGATGGATCAAGTTTGAACATTTAGTGTAACAGTCATTGACAACATTCTATATCCAAACAAATGGCCAGATTCCCAAGTTATTGGTACTCTTGCCTCCAAAAATACAGTCCATGTCAGCTTTTTCTTTCAAAATCCATTCCTCTGTCTTTCGTTAATTTGCAAATCCTAGTTATTTCCATACTAGTATTATATAACCTCATTTGCATGGTTTCCCAAGCTAAATAGCTTCTGTCTCACCTTACAGTTTCCAAACTTTGGTTTACTACTGTCCAAAGCCTTCAAAATCAATCTGTAATTTATATAGAAAAATTTCATCATCAGTTACTGATAAAAATCTGGCTAAATATGATGTTGCAACATTACCTCAACCAAACTTACAGTAGAAACAGAAAAAAAAAAAAAAAAAGAAAAAAAAGAAAAAACCCTATTGTTTTCTTTAAAAATTCTTTTAAGCAAGAAGAGGAAAAGAAATCGTAGAACTAAATTAGAATGACACAATTTGACCTTGCAAAAAAGGCATTTGCTGTATTAAAAAGAAAATGATAAGCTCCTGCTGACATTATACGAGGTAGAAACAATGGTTCTCTAAGCTTCTGATAAGCTCATTTTTTTACTCACATGTCAGGGTAAATGACTGTTTAAAGAACCAAATCTAGCATCAAAGTAATAAGTTGTCCAACTGATGAATTAGAGTCTTTCCTCTTTACCATCTCCTGTAAAATTTTCAAAATATCCTTAAGCTACAGGCAGACCCAGAGCCCTTTGGAAGTATTCAAAGGTCAATTCAGCTCCATGCTATACCATGCAGATTACTGCACTATCCAAGGGAGAAGACTCATTTTAATCCAAAAGTGAAGTACATGTAATGAGACATGGCCATGGGGCCTGCACACTGAACAAAGAGTTTACTTGCATTCAGTCAGAAAAGGATGTATTTGCCCACTCAAGAAAAAAAGAGAAAAAAAAATCTAGCACTGATTTCAAAGTAAAATGGATAAGGATTCATAATTTCATATTATTTTTTAATACAGGTAGTGAAGTCTTCTGAACACTTTCTTTTAACCAGAATATTTATTTTTGTTGCTGAAGACCTAAGTCTTTATCAGGTGTGTCAGTCTGAGCAAGTCTGAGCCAAAAAGGTAAGTAGGAAAATCTGTTAACAAACATGAAAATAAAGATGTGCAAAATATTTCACTGTATGGGAAGCTAAAGACATTGAAATTTAAGCCAGTAAATTGAGATTTTATCTTTTTAAGTTTAAATGAGTTAGAGATTAGAACTATTAAATAAAGCTTTTTTTGCTTTCAATAGATTAAGCTAATAATTATTATTTTAGTTAAAAATCAGAAAGGTTGTCCAGCCAAAGTGTTCCTTACTACTTGATGCTTCAAACAGTGACTACAATAACAGTCATAACAAGGTGTTCAAAGCAACCTTGTCAAGCACAAAGACGCATGGTAGACCTTGAATTCCGCAGCTGGTAAAATAGATACATTCGTAAAAAGGGTTACTTCCTCTAGTCTTGAAAGGGAGGAACATCTTTCAAAGAGGAGTAAAATAATAATAAATAACAAATAGTCCTATAGTAACTCATAATTGTGAAATTCCTGTAAGATTAAAAAGCATACCAAGTTTTAGTGAAAATCCTATTTCTACTGGATACTTGGATTTCACACGAAACAAAAAGGAGTTGTTCAGCTCCAGCTGCTTAAAGATTTTTCCCTTTCCTCATTTTATTTTGAAGACTGAAGCACAGGTTGAATTTCAAGGAATAAAACATTGCCTTGCAATGATACCCAAGGTAGTTCTGGTCTCATAAGCAGCAAGCATTTTAGAACCACGTTCCCCCAGGCTAATTAGCAGACCTGGTGTAGCAATTACATAGCATTTCACTTAGGCTAGTTAACCTTGCTTCTGGGCATTAATGAGGATTACATTAATGCAAATATATAGATGCTGTACCAGCCACTCTGTCCAGACATTGCAATGCTCAGAGCTGCAAGTTCAGGAGCACCAAGCTTAAAACAGATTTAGTCTGATGTGAGAAAAGCATCCGCTGGGAGCAGGAGGGTTTGTCTTTGTTTTGTTACATGAAGGAGAATGTGTCCAGCAGCAATGACTGAGAGACTTAAACCTCCATGAATCCAACAAGACAGCACAGCAGCTCTGAGACCAGAGGAAAAGTATACTGCACTTAAATAATCCCCAGACAGAGGGAAGAAACAAACCAGAATCTCTTGCACTCTGCTACGCTAACCACTGAGTAATCAAATCAGATATATATGGGCTTCCCTTCTTCCTGGTCTCTTCAGCTGCTATCTCTGTGACTCAGGGTTGAGGAACATGGTCAGAAACTCAGATCATAGAATGGTTTGGGTTGGAAGGTAAAGCCCACCCAGTGCCACCCCCTGCCCTGTGCAGGGACACCTCCCACCAGCCCAGGTTGCTCCAAGCCCCGTCCAACCTGGCCTTGAACCCCTCCAGGGATGGGGCAGCCACAGCTTCTCTGGGCAACCTGGGCCAGGGGCTCACCCCCCTCACAGCAAACAATTTCTGCCTCACATCTCATCTCNGGAGCAGAGGGGCAGAATCCCCCCCTTGCCCTGCTGCCCACGCTGCTGGGGATGCAGCCCAGGCTGCGGGGGGTTCTGGGCTGTTATCTACAAAATAAGTGGCCCATAAAGCCACTGTCTATTCAGAATTTCCTACACAGCTCTGCAGGTGTTGGTGGGGGCAATAAAAATGCTTGATAAAGAATTGCAGTGTCCAGAAGGTATGCAAATATTTAGCACTGCCATTAGTCTAGCTCACTTTCCTTTCAGGAGAATGCTCCCGGCAAAAAATTAATCCTGCTAAAATGAGTGATTTTTGTTACTGAATCATACAATAATGTTCTCCCTGGGTCCCCTAAGCCTTCCTTAAGTCTCAGAAAAAAATAATATTTGCCCGGTATTTGATTTGTCACAACTTAGATTAGTTAACGCAAGACATCTTTTTTTCTGTCCTTTTCTCGACAGAAAGTGTTCCCTGCAGGTAACGTCAAGAAAGCATGCATTGTTTTATGGCAAAAAATGCAATCATCCTCACAAAATCTCTCAGCTTTTCATAAGAAAAACTTTTTGTGGAGGATAAATCTATCATTTACTAATTAAGGTGACAAAACTCAATAATAGCAAGGCAAATCAGAAATTATTGGCCTTCACGTTTTCAGTAGAGCTCTACTTTCATTAAATAGACGCTGAGGCATTGGTTATTATTACTGGTAGGACTGGCAAGTTGTGCAGCTGGAATGCTAACAATCCGAGCTACTCCTACAACTGAAACCAGCACCTTGCAGGGCAGAACAATTAAAAATACCCTTTTCTCCTATATTTCACGTATTCTTGATGTCATAAGCTGCAATATGTCCACAAAACATAAGGCTTTATTTTAGGAGCTTGTATACAGTTGTCAGTATTTACTTACCACCAGCTTTAATTTCTTTTTCCGGTATTTGCTGTAGTTCAAGTTTGCATGGAAAGCAAACACCCAAGGCCATGCCAGACTAAATGCTGATCATTCCTGCCAGGATAAGCACCACAGATGCATCTTCTAGTTCCAAAAGGGTCTGATCCTCTTCTCCTTTCATTTGACGTACAGTGTGAATGAAGTTCTGTCCATGTTGCTTTCCATTCAAGACACACGAAGACTGTAACGAAAACTAATGTTGATACAATTTCTCCCAAAACCAGCTGGAATCCACTCATTATCCTGAGTGGGAAGGTTTGTTATGGTTTGTTACTGTGCTGGACCTGTAGGACAACTTGGCCTGCATGGAGCCTTCAGGGATTAACTGATGACAGGATCACTTATTGGACATGTCTATATCATTTATACCTATATCATATCTATCTACAAGTTTACTGATATAAAAATACCTCACAAGTAAAATATACATAATCAAACTATCTTACAAAAGTCTATATTTATAAATTTCTACTAGGCAGAAAGTGGAGCTTAATCCATATCCAGTTCATCAAAAAACCAACACAAAATACACACATTCCATTAAAAATATATTGAATGTCCACCAATAAATAAACAGCTTAACTCTAAAAAGACTAATAATGGAATTTTATTAAATTAAATTACTTATATTTAAGCATAAACCTAATTTAAATATTTTTACTTAAAATATTTGTGCTACAACTGTTGCGTAAATAGCGATGATTATTTAAAAAATCAGATTAGTCTGGTCTAATACATATAACTATTTCCACCAGACAATGTTTAATCATTTGGAACTTATGACTGCATGCAAGCTGTAGTTTCTAAAAGTTTACCATTTAAATAGTGATCTCCAAATAAAGTGTTAAAAATCTTTGAGAATTTGCTCTTAGCATAAACCCAAGGCAAACAATTTGTGTTTTTAAACTGATTTTTCCCCGCATAAATGATTTGCAAGGTATATTCTGCCTCATTGCCATTATTGCAATAAAGCAGGGAACCAACACAACTCCAGCTGAAATTTCAAGAAAGTGCATAGAGGCCTTAAGGAAGACGAATAAGATGAAGGTCCCAAACAGCAATGGGATGTTTAGATTTAACTCAAGGACAATAAATGTGATTTACACTATTTTCATTGAGCTTGCATCAGCCCTGTGATAATTTATATCAGCTACGATAACATTAATCACCTTGAGAGTTTGTTTACCTCCTCTTTTTTATGAAAAAATGCCAGTCTATTTGTACTTGTTAGTGAAACAGTATATTTACCTATATATTATACTTTGGTTTATGGGTGGATAAATCAATATACTGTAGTTTTAGAGGGATACTGTTTTACAGGCTGCTTTCTGTGACAATCCTACAAGACAGTTAAAAGGCAACATACTGTGAAGTGAAGGCCTTGGCCATCATGAATATCAATAGCTCAACATTCTAATATTCTGTGAAATCTTCTCTGCACCAGAGACTAATTTTGCATTAATGAGCACCTGTCTATTTCTCTCATTTTACTACAAATGACAACGGGGAAAAGAGGATAAATAAAAAGGAGAAACAAAGCAATTTCATTTTAAAAAGTAAGATTTATACACAGTTATACATAAGAGAAATATTGATTGCATCAGCACTGATGAAAGAGAAAAGAAAATTCATCAATTAAAATAGGTAAAAAAGAAGGTCGTTCTCCATGAAATTTAAGGAAATTGAATAAACTTGTTCATTTGTCCCCAACAACGTCATCTGCGTAGCCAAAAATTGAAGGGAGTTAATGCTAACTGTACGCTTTACCATTTTCTTCAGTAGTACAGTAAATTCCCAGGAAGACCTGCAGTTAGGCTGTAAATCCATATTAAACTTCGATAACTACCTCACTTAGGCACAAGCGAAAATCCTCATAAGAACATTCAAAGAACATTCACATCTAATAGTGGCAGAAGAATGAGGGTTGAGAGGCAGGTCAGTGGCAGCAGCATTAGCTTTTAATGAAAAATAGTAAATTTGGACTCTTTCAGCTTCTTTCTCTCTCTCTACTCCAAGACCAATACAAGAGAGGAAACAGGCCATGAAAGCGAGATCCTTTGAAGCATTCCTCTAAGTCTAAAAATGGCAGTGTTAAAATCTTGAAGGAGCCTGGTTCTACAAATTTAGCAACAGTTTTGGAAGGTCTAAATGTACTGTCTTAAGCCACCAGACAAAAAAATTGCGGAGTTTGACCCTCTCTCTACAGATTCCTATTTTAGACAAGAACAGAAACATCAATTGATTTGCTTAATTAACCAGTGAAGTCAGACTTGCAAATAGTAATCCTAATAAGTTTACACAATTGATCTACAGTGCAAGAATTATTTGCTGGAGAAATCCATGAATTTTTATTAGTGAATAAATTTAAAGTTATTTTATTTCAGACAATTTCCAGATGGTGAAGGGGGAATACATTTAGTGAACACATTATTCGTCACTCCCGAGCTACAGAGCACAGCGTCACTCCTTGGATATGATACTTACCAGCCTAATGTTGAGAAAAGTTGCTGAATTGTTCTGATGAGAGGCCAGTGTAGTTCTTTGTCACCCCAAAAAACCCACAGTCTTGTTATTCTTCAATCTGTGGGCAGCTTCTTTTTTTTTTTTTTTCCCCAGAGGAGCATTAGGGAAACAACTTGAGAGACATTCTGTTCTGTCATACTGCTTGGATTCCAGGCAAAAGGCAATATTTTTTTTTTTTCCTTTAAAACATTATTCTGAATTATGTTAGACGCAATTGAAAGAAGCGAGTTTTTTTCCTTACTGTGACATCCAGAGTTTGAAAACTGCTTACACACACACATATGTGACAATTAATGCAGAAATGAGTGTGTTTATGCATATTTATATAGTCAAGTTGTTCAAACGCTAAATTACCTCTCATACTTCTACCCAACAACTCAAACATTTAATTATTGTTTCTTTCATACTTTTTTTTCAAAAATATTACCTTCTTACGTCTTTCCATAATTCTGTTCCAAATGTCTGTATTGCTATGAAGTTTAGCTGTTATTATTAGTTCGGCTAATATTACAGAATAGTATTAGAATCGTGTCTCCTAAAGTTTTCCATCACAAAGGAATTAATTGGACTCTCCGTGACTGGGCTACATGGACTGGAAGTTATCCACGTCTCTGGTAGCACTGGGGAAATCACGAGCACAGCAGCAGATTTTCACCTGGTGCTTGTTTCCTGAACAAAACAAGAAAAGCATTGATTTCAACTACTGATCCTAAGTGACTTTATATATAAACATATATTTTTATTTTTATTAGCAGTGCTTTGCCAACCAGCAGGTTCATTGATGAGTTAATAACCAGAAAATGTTTTTTCCTTTGACACTGGAATAGAGTTGGACATTATGTTAAGAGGGGAAGAGGACTCTTTGTCCTTCATCTATCCTCTGGCAGGTAACCAGTCTTTAGACTGAATTTCTAATTTGAATCTCAATCTGGTGGAATAACTACTAGAAGGAAATATGTAAAATGAGAATATATTCTGTCCAGCAGATTAGAAGAGAAAAACATAAATGTATACAAGAAAGGAGGGAAGAGAAAAAGGACAGAGCAGGAAGGTGTAGGTGTCATTTCCCTGACACCAGGAACTGTAGGGTGACGGCTTTGGAAGGAGACACAGAACTTCTGTTGTGTGTGGGAGGAGTTTTAGGAGGAACGGGAATTATTTTCAAAGATGAGAGACGTTGAGCAACCTAATCTTCCTTCTTCCCAAGTGAGGATTTTATTTCATGACAATTTCCTTTGACCTCGAAAGTGTGAAAGTCAAACTGTTCTGATTTGATGCACTAGAATGCCCATTGTCATCCCAGTGACAGAAATGGTTTCAGTTCCTGGGAATTCATCGTTCTGAAGACAGTCTTGTATACCCTGGCATTACCTTTGAGGTCTGGAGAGAAAACGGACACGGGATTTGTAAGGCTAGGTGAAAAAGCAGACAGGTTCTCAGATGCTATATCCCTTCCCCAGATCTGTTGAGGTATTACTTCTCCTTACAAACACACTTTGATGAATGCTTGAGACCTAGATCCTTGTTATAAATGTCTGTTTTCTAGAGCATAAATGAGAGCAGACAGGGGGGTCACCGTCCTGATTTTGTGCCAGTGAAAGGTCCTCTCATCCCAGGGAGTTTTCCTGAAGCAGAAAAGCTTATGTTGTGTATAAAAACCGAACAAGACGCTGGATGGGAAAATAGTTTCTATTTCAAATTAAAAGAATGCTATGAATTTCAAAGCCTGCTTTCCCCCGTTCACGTCTGTCTTTCTCATATTTGCCTGCAGCTGAGCTCTGGCATACACTTTCTACGGTTAAAATTTTTCTTTCAGCTTAAACTACCGCTTTAGCATTCCTCCCAACGAGTGTTTTGTTTTCCACTGTGTTTATGTAATGAAAGCCAAATTTTCAGCTATAAAAGTTACGAAATATCTTCAAACAATAGCTACTGTCTCCAACATGCAAAGCGATTAGATTTGAGACTGCAGAACTTTGCATGACTGGACTCAGCAACCTTAAAGCACTTAAAGATTGTATGTTTTCTAGGGTAACGGAGACAGATGTGGATATAATTCACCAGTTCTCAGTTGCAATAAGTACTTTAAAAGTCAGGGTTAGTAAAATATTCAGTCATAGAACAAAGATGCCTTAGCTGATTGTTTTATACATATAAATATATATGTATATAAAAGTGTGCATGCAAATTGTGCAAAATGCCAAAAAAGTCTTCCATTCTTGAGGTAAAATTGCGACTCCAATGGAGTAATTGAGAGATACTGTCAAGTGGAAAGAGGTTGTGGGTTTCATGATTGGCTTTTGTTGGACTTCTACCAACCTCTGAAGAGATTAAAGATACCGGAGAGACGTTTTTATTCAATTTCGTAACTAGCGTATGATATCAAAGAAGCTGTGTGAGTTTCTCATTTTCCGGTATTCATTTTAAACCAGCTTGGCTGCTGTGTTTATAGCAATTCCGCAGGTATTGGCGCACTGATCCAACTCTGCACTTTTCAAAAGCATTTCATCATTACTTTTCTATTTCTCCAAATATCCAAAACTCCAGAGGCTGGAAAGACAATAAATTTGATGAAATAATATTAAAGTTTGATTTTCTTCCTTTTACATCAGTAAGGGTTTCAATTAACTTCTGGTGAACTGCGAAACACATAGATTTAAACACTGTTTCAAAACTTAAATATTTCACAAAAGCAGTTTGAATTCTTCTGGCAAAATGCAGAATCTGGAAAGATTTGTCTAACAAACAGAACTGTCCTCCACACCGCTGATAGCCTTATCTAATATTTAATTTACAAAATGTCTGTTTATAACTGAATTCCAGAGTGTTTCTTTCACCATGTTAATTACCTCAAAAATGTGCAGAGCATTGCTTTAAATGGACTACCTATTCCAAAGTATGAGGTTGTAACTCTACTTTTTGACTGCCAACAGGAGAGGAAAATGAAGGGATGCATTTTTTTCTTCCCGAATTTGACAGATTTGGGTTGGAACAGAAAGTGAAGGATTATTTCATGCTGAAATTAAAATGATTGGAAAGAAAAAAAAAAAAGAGTAAAACATAAGGAATCAGTAGAAGTCTAAGAAGATGAATATACTAGAGCAGGCTAGAAAACTCAGAATTCTTTTTTAATTTCAACAGGAATTCTCAGAAATTGAAAATTTCATGGATTTTAGAGAATATACTCATTGAATTTTTACCCTTTAAAATAATAGTAAAAAAAAGAATCCAAACTGAAAAGTCATTTCAAAACAGAAAAGATATCAAAAGATTCATTTAGAAACTACCAACATACTTTTACTCTTTTTGTTTTGTTTCTTTTTAATTTCAGAAGTCTTTTCCCAAAGCTGGTACCTGACACTGATTCACAGACTAGTTTGTTACTGCTGAAAAATCCTTCTCCTGGAGGAAGGAATGTTCATAAAAAGGTTTTCACCAGTTGTGGTTAGTTTGTGAGGCACCTAGCATCTTCAGAATATTTAAACACATCCCAAGGTAAAGCCTTCTCATAGTGAATTGATATTACGGACTAAACACCTCACGGATCATTTGTTCCCTGCTTCTTGGGAAATAAGCAGAGGCAACTTCAATCATTAAGGAATTTATCTCAAAAAAATAAAACAGAAAATGGACTCAGATTCCTAACAGTTCTGTTACAATTAACCTGCTGCACACAAGCACGCAAGATGTTCTGCTGGCATCCTTTAAAATTTTTCATAGCTAATGCACCTGAGAATATAAGAACACTATCAAGCTTTTTAAAGCTTCCTTGGTGCCTGTTTCTGTAGTTATTGTCATTCTCTACCAGACTCGGTGAAATCTTAAACACATCAACCTAAGTGAAGTCCCTACTATTCTGCTGCCTCTAGCTTGACCCAGTTCGTTTGAAAAGCTTGGCCAAAACTCGTCCCTTGACATTTTGGAAGTAAAAGCTTCTGCCACCATCACTATATGCGTACTCAGGAAGGCTGTTTGTTTTCAAAGACTCCGAACTGCCATAATAAGCACTTGTCCTGCCATTTTTTCTCCTTCAGGGAAACCAAAGACAGAAGCCAGTACAATAGGTGTACTGTCTACACGACAGAATACAATTAACTCACTAGTTTATAGGCCTAGGGCTTGTTTAGACAGAACGCAGCTCTAGAAATCCTTAATCTTTTCATCTATATCTTTTGAAACTTTTTGTATTCCTGAAGGAAAAATGAAGCTGGGCCATCCAGTCTCAAACAGCAGAGAAGTGAGATGACAGTTGGAAGAAGACAAACAAAAGTCACAGCAGTCCAGAATAAGAATTTGTGAAGAACATGGTCTCATTTTCTGGAAGTCTTCATGACACAGTGCAGTTAAAAATTTATCTTAATTATGTAGAATATTTGCAAGACTATATGCAAACATATGATGTAAACACTGTTTTCTTTTTACCACTATTTCGTAATAAAGCTCATCTCCACTTATGTCCTATATTTTCTTTCTACATCCCATCTTTCTCCTAAAGCTTCCCATAATTTACATTCACTGACGTTACAGGTGTCAGAATTTACTTCTTCAATGTCACGGAACACTGATAAAAACTGTTAATAGTAGCCACATAACCAATTTGTCCCCAGATATTCTGATGTAGTTCTTTTCAGCTATAGGGTTTCTTATTTGGGAAAGGGTTTTGAGGGAAATGAGAGACAGTCGTCTTAGACTTTGTCTTCAGTGTTTGTTGGTTCTCCTTAGTGGGCTCTGCCCACATTTTAGAGCTACACTGGCATCTTATCAATAAGAGTTAAGTAATTGCTCAGTGCATCCACCAATAAATATTACATTCTTCACGTTTTGCAGAACTTTGTCTTATCGGCTGCTTCTAAATTTTCAGCAAGTGATTTTTAGAATCACGTCAGGTTATAAATAATACAGTAAATTGATTGTTTTGCCTATCCAGTGCATGAAGAGAATAGAAACGTCCCTCAGTTCCGCTGCTTCTCAATGCACCGCTGAGACACCAGACAAATAAATCACCCATCTCTTCTCAGTAAATACAGGGAAAAATCCATAGCAACACCGATTGCAGAGGAATCTTTTTTTTCTAAACTGCAACAGCAAACAGTGCAACTGCGAGTAACAGAATTGAAGTCAGATTCTCTCCCGGGGTGCTCACTTAAGCCATGCTGATATTAATAGGAATGATATATGACCAGGCAGAAAAACATCCCCATGGCACACAGCAACTCCTGAAATGCATTAATTTGGGAAATAACACACATACCATTGCTAAGGGAAAAGCCTTTTACTTGGTGTATCCACCACAGTGACTGATTTACAGCACTTTTTTTTTCCAGACCTACCTGGGTTAGGGAAGGAGCAGCCGCCCCCCTCGCACCCGGTATGGAATTGTGCGGGATCATCCCAGAGCCTGCTGAAAACGGGCAACACGAACTTCTCAACTCTGAATTCACCACCCATCTTCAGAACAAAACACACACCCTTTCCCCACCCTCTTAGACTGAGAGTTTATTTAAGAGTCTCCATATAAACTGAGAGTTTAAGTGGACTGGATTGGGATTTTGTACATCCCACAACGTGGAGACACTGGTTTTAGCTGCATCAGAGTCCTAGAAATGAGTCTCTCTGCTAATAGTTAGGAGCCTTTGGGGTCCATGCGGCTTTGAGGGCTAAATGCGACCCAAGGACAATATAACCTAAAGGACATCACAGATCACCGACAATAATCTCCCTCTCCATGACTCTAAAGACTTGAGCAGTTTCAGGAGTTTGATAGAAACATTCTGAATTGCCGAGCAACCAGAGCTGTGGAAGCAAAATATTGGGTATCTCTTATTATTGTGTTACCGTAAAAAACATTTATTATTGTAAATAAATCATTATTTCTGTTGAACTGAAATAGTTCAACTGTCAGGGTTGGAACTAGATGATCTTTAAGGTCCCTTCCAACCCGAACCATTCTATGATTCTATGATTATTTCATCTTCCAGCAAAACTGTGAATCTGCATAAGTCCAGCTAAAGGTTGAAATACCAGCAATTCTTGACCAGCTGAGCTCAGTGGATAGGAACAAAACCGTCATTACATATTTCCTCCCTTCCAGGTCTCTCCCTCCAATATAAGCAGAGATTTGCCAAAAGTTACAAGTTCAATCTGTGTAGAGACTGTAGAATGTATATTTTTAAAATGAAGCTAATGTATTGATACAGATATTGTGAAAGTACCTGTTTAAATATAGACGCTGCCCAAGTTTTAGAGAGCTTAATACTTCAATTGACATGATCAATGTTTCTGAATAAGCTGAACTAAGACAAGCAAGAAGTTCTAGATGGCTTCTGAAGGCTGAGTTTGTGGTAGGAGAGAGGTGATCAATAAATGTGTACATGTGTATGTGTGTGTATAGGCAGGTAGATGATGGATGTGTGCATGTAATATGTACATTATACCTGCACACACACCATCAAGGTAGTGGTTCTACTGAAAAGAGTGGTAGCTAACACAGATCCAGGACGCAGATAAGCAAATGTCAGATAAAAGGAAAGATAGGAAAAATGTGACTTTTCTTTGGAAGAGATAATTTGTTCTCCAACTTTAACAGGTGTAGCTTTTTTGACTTTGCTTAAATCTGCGCTTTTAGAAACACGCCTCTTTCCTTTCTGTAGCTTTTGAAAGGCTTATCCTTTTCCATCGTTCTTCAAAGAAATGTGCCATGAAGGAATTACACAGACGCAACATAATCTAAATGATTATATGCATGTTGTATACAATATGCACGTTTCTGTTTTTAAAACAACAACAAAAATCCCTTCCTTGCTTCAAAAAACAACTGGAAGAGGCTTAAAAGAATGCTATTCATTTCTCAGGTGTCTGGTTAGGTTGGACCAAAAATAGTCAAACCGTGTTCATATTAACTCTAGAATTAGTACATTCAGCAAGCTCTGACAAGAAGTAGTTATTTCAATAACTGTATTAAAACCTAACATTATTTGCTAAAATTAAGCCAGCCAAAAGAAATGGATTTGGGCATTTGTGGCTGACAGCTGCCAAGGAAGATGCCTTCCATGCTAAGAAGAGTGACACTCTCCTGAAATAGTATAGTCACCATCCTTTGCTTGCATAGTTTCAGTGGGTTACGATCAGTTTAGTCAGGATTTTAAAAAAAGAAAAAAAAAAGAAAAAGAAGAAAAAGAAAAAAAAGAAAGAAATCCTATTCTGAAACTTAAAATTCTTTATAAGCAGGTATACAGGAACCGCAGGGGACAAAGGATTGCCAAGGGAAACATCAGAACCAAGTATATACATTAGAATATTAAAAATTAGTTAATAACTCAATAATTCATGAACATTATCCCCCCTCCCTTGGAGGGCAGCCATTTCTGTGTCCACAAACTGTGGACAAAGGTCCAACCCAGGCTGGAGTACACCAGGAGAGGCACGGGATGTGGGGAGACAGGGAGGAAAACGGGGGAGAGGAGAAAGCTAGAAGGAAGGCAAGGAAACTCCTGACGTGAAGAAGGACTGAAGACCTGAGGGCCACCTGCCCATCCCCTCCAGATGAACATGGGCTGAGGAGACGGAACTGGCTGAAAGGGAAAAAAAACATCCAGAGAGACCTGAAATGTGGATGAAAAGGAGCTGCTAGAAATTCCTGGTGGGGCAGGTACCCCTGGAAGGAGGGGGTGGCAGAAGAGGGGCTACCATGGCAGCCAGGGAGGTCCCATGGCTCCACTGCCTGCTCCCCCAAACACCCACGCTTGCTTCTCCCCCCCACAGACCCTACTGCTCTTTGGTCAGTTATTCATATAATCCCACCAAATCCTATTAACTCGTTGATCTCCTCATGTTGGAAAGCGGGGGGGGGAAGTAAGAGGCGTTCCCTTCTGCTCCCATCTTCCCAGCTGCCTTTGAAGTGAGGCATAAAATGTTTTAGTCATTTTGACGGAAAACAAATAAAAATGGTTTCCTAGCAACAGGAGTTGCGCTATTGGTCTCTGAGGAATCTCCCCTTGGTGTTTTCAAGGCTTTGCCTGTTTACTAATATTGGAATAAAAGTATTCACATCATATTAGTGTGATTTGTTTAAGCAAGGAAAAGCCTATATATACAGCTTTTTGGGAGCGTAGATGTGGCAAAGCATGGTGTTAAAGAACTCGCATCCCTACAAAAAACCAAGGAATTTCAACACCGAAAAGCAAACACCTAGCATACCTTCAGCAGGTGCCAAAAGCTTTATTTCATTGAATCATACAGTGTATTACACCCCACCTGCGAACCTACCAAGCTCTATTTCAAAACAGAAACCTAGCAGTACCTTGAATTGCAGAACAGTTAATGTCTCTAATATATGAAACTCCATCCCAGAGGTATTAATCCAGACATACCATTCGAGTTATTTGGCAAAAAAACTTTAGGGGCTGTCGGACTTGGACTGTCTGATGGCTGATAACATATTAAGTGGGAGAAGGAAAGTAAATTAAATACCAATATTTGATGTGACTGAGACGCTTTAGGGCCTTCTGAATACACCAGATGTAAACACATCAGGGGGAATACATAATTCTTATTTTTGGAAAATAGTACTGTCTTGAGAAATTAATTGCCAGGAGATGCCACCAAAATTTAGTGCTTCGTAGTGTTAAAATGAGATGAAGAGAACATGTACAGTTATATTAATTAAACTAATAGAAAGAGATATGGTCCTAGGCCACTTTCTATCAGAAGTTGTAAAGAACATTTCAGAAACGGCCATTGTGGGACTCGGTTGCATATGCTATTGAAAATCTATCAATTGTAGGAGCAGCTTAACAAACTACAGTGACCATTAATTTGCTCCAGCGTGGGAATACCTGTGGGTTTATTTATCAGAACGAATTCATAGGCTGAAAATAGCTGAATTATTTTAGGAAAGTAATTTTTTTCATTCTGATATTACTCTGAGAATGATTTTTAATGTTTGCAAAAGGGTCAAGAAGAATAATGAAACGTAACATGCACACAAAGAAATAACTATTTATACATCTGCCATTTTAAGTCTTTGTTTCTCCAGGTTTTGATTATTTAATATCAAGATAAAGCAAACAAACAAGTGCATAACTTTCATAGATGGCAGCAACTGCTTTTATCTAATGGCATTTGTATTGGCTCTGTATGAAAAAAACACGTACAAACTGATGAAAAGTCATCTGTAAGACAATCCATTACCAAAATAAAATAATTGTACAAGCAAGCAAATATGGGGGATCAGAAGAAAAAACAGATGCATGCTTCCTGGTGGTGCAAATCAGTCTTAAAATATATGAGAATTTAAATGTGCAGGGATTAAATAACAAATAAAGTGGGAATAGGGCAGATGAGGCAACTTCTACCTGCCCCAGCCAAACTCAAGACCACACTTACAAAAGGAGCGGGAACAAGGAACAGATACTGCTTGTTGCCAAATGTATTTTCATTGTGAAATTATCATGTAAGCAACTAACTTATTTAGGAGAGATTCCCAAAAGTCCCTCTGTAAATTTCATTTTTCTTCAAGCAGGCACATTTTCCAAGCAGCTTATTTTATAAGGCTTCTCTTGATATGAGAGCACCTTTGCACATGGCAATAAAAGCACTCCAAGCAGACATGAATTCTTCCCTCTTGTCTAAATTAAATATACAGAAATCTGTTCCTGTTAAATGTTCCAGCATTATAGGCTGCAGCTATTCTGAGGAAAAGACAGTTTATAATTTCTCTTTTAAAATCTGCCTAGATTTATAAAAAGCCATTATTCCTTAGTAGTAAAATGACCTATCAAAAAAGGAATGAAATACTGGTTAGAAGGGCGATTGATTTTTTTTTCTTGATTCTATCTTTTCAAAGAGAAAGAAAGAAAAAAGAAAAAGATAAGACAGTGATGTTTCCCTTTGGAGGAAGTACTCTGTTTTATCCAAATATAGTGCTAGGTGAGACCCTGAGCACTCCAGTTCTCCTCCTTAGACCCCCGGCTAAGTGTGAGGAGGAATGACCTGGTAGAGGTCACTCCTTCTGAGAGTGCAGAAGCTGATGGATGCAGCTGGGTAAGGCAGTGAATGTGCTGGATATTGGTCTCCTGGGTTAAAGGCACGATAGCAAACTAAAGGAGAAAAAAAAGATAAGAATCGAGGGGAAAAAAATGTTTTGATACAGGAGGACAGTGCTTACTTGTTTTTAAATCCTTTTTGTTGCCATGAGCTCAAGTAATATAAATTTAAAGAGCACCAGGGAATATAAACTATCATCTGGTTCGTCAACAGAACGCCTTAATACCTGAGAGCATAGTGTTCTACCTAAGAACGCAGCCTTGGTACTTCCCATAGCTAACCTGCTTCAGAAAAAAACATAATATATCATGAGTGCGATGAGACTAAAAGCCATCATCTGTTTCGAGATTGCACTTGTGTAATTGTGACTTAGATCCAAGGGGGAATTCTGTTTGCTTGGATTTTCACCTGAAGTGAAATGCAGCAGCTCACTCACCAGTACCGATGGGGACAGATGCACCCTGTACTGGCCGGACCTGGGAAGAAGGTGCAAGCACCATTGGTACAGTAAAAAGAAGAAGAGGGGAAAGAGAAAGAAAAGATACTCACACAGCTAGGAAACACTGTCAGAAAAGCATGATCTTGTCTAGATTTCTGATGGGAAATATTAAATTACTTCTCATCAAAACATATCTGTAACTTTCTGAGGGGATGCATCAGTCCCAAGCTCTTCAAAAACTAGTTATACCATATGCCGCTCTGAGACAGAGTGGCTTCAGCCGCGGTTGTGGTTAAAGGGGAAAGCCATTTGAAATTCAGGCAAACACACTGCGTGTGCTTCTGTTACTGATGCGAGACATACGATAGTACCATAGATTTTATTTTTTCCCCAGAAGCTGGCATACCACAGCTTTTTATTAGCCTGTCTCATTTGTTATCTTGAGTTTAGAAGTATCTGACTCTTTAGCCCAATATCATGGCTCCAGTTCTCCTGTGATACTCTGCCCATGTAGAAGTTTTTTGTGATGCAGAAGTGTCATATTACCCGCACCCCTATCTGCTTTCTGTAAAAAGCCCAAATCCTAAAAGTCTTTACATTTTTCCCTTGAAAATCTCCCGTAGCAACAAACTCCACAGAAACACTATATACTGCATTTAAAATGTTGGCTTGTTCATAAATGCAGCAGTCCAAACCATTTTTGTTTTACAGCAGCAGGAAATCTGATGGGATTAAAATAATGTGTCATAATAGCTTCCTCTTGTGTAAACAAATACACCAAAATGGCATGTTTTCCGGTCTATGTGCATCCGTTGAAAAGCTCCAATGTTATTTGGATTATATAAATAAAACAACTAACAACATACTACTGCTATTATTTATATTACTTGTTAACAGTACCAACATCAGCAGCACACAATTTAATAAAACAGAGATGTCAAAGCACTGTCATTCCAAAAATAAAATATTCCCACATCATACAGAACCAATTTCCTGTAGCGGAGGCTGAAATACTACAGCAGTCATTTATTTCTATAACTCTTGAAAATCTGGTGCTGCTAAACCATTTTAGTGTGGACATTGTGGTCAAAACTCAAATGGGTTATAAATTTGATGTATCTTTTTATATAAGAAGAGAAGAGGCTACACAAAAGTTTGTTTCACTTCTTCAGCATTGAAACAGCACCAAAAATAAAATGGTAGGAATAATAGGGGAAGACACAGAGAACAGGAAGGAAAAAAAGCATGCAAAGATATCAATCCATGGTGCAATTGCATGTTCAATGCAGTTTGGTCCCCTCTTTCAAGAGAAGATGTTACAGGAGTAGAATTGTAGAATCATAGAATCATTTAGGTTGGAAGAGACCTTTAAGAACAAGTCCAACCATTAACTTAACATTGCGAAAACCACCACTAAACCATGTCCCTCAGCACCATGTCTGCGTGTCTTTTAAATACCTCCAGGGGTGGCGACTCCACCACTGCCCTGGGCAGCCTCTTCCAGTGCTTGACAACCCTTTCCATAAAAAATTTTTTCCTAATATCCATCCTAAACCTCCCCTGGTGCAACCTGAGGCCGTTTCCTCTTGTCCCGTCGCCTGTTCCTTGGGAGAAGAGCCCAAATCCCCCCTGGCTACCCCCTCCTTTCAGGGAGCTGTAGGGAGTGAGAAGGTCTCCCCTCAGCCTCCTTTTCTCCAGGCTGAACACCCCCAGCTCCCTTGGCCGCTCCTCACCAGACTTGTGCTCCAGACCCCTCCCCAGCTCCGTTGCCCTTCTCTGGACACGCTCCAGCACCTCAAATGTCTTTTTTGTGGTGAGGGGCCCAAAACTGGGCACAGCCCTCGAGGTGGGCCCTCACCAGTGCTGAGTACAGGGGGACGGTCACTGCCCCAGTCCTGCTGGCCACACTGTTCCTAATACAGGCCAGGATGCAGTTGGCCTTCTTGGCCACCTGGGCACACTGCTGGCTCGTATTCAGCCACTGTTGAGGACCTGGGCAGCTCCCCAGCCACTCCGCCCCCAGCCTGGAGTGTTCACGGGGTTAAAAATAGACAGGAAGAACAATCAAAGGTATAAAACAATTTTCATACAAACAATAAGTAAGAAGATTCATCTTCCAACGCACACCACTTTAAGAATTCTGTAAAGAAATGACAAGGTGTGCTTTTTACATGACAAGTTGGAAAGGCCAGCTTATCTCATCCCTCACGTTAAAACTGGGGGTTGCAAAAGTGTCTCTCACAGTTGTTATCATTTGTGCCGGCTGGAAGGCTCTCCAGGGAACCGAGGTGAAATCCATCCACCAGGAGGATTGCTCTGCTCACCTGATTTGACACGACCACCTTCCCTGACACCCTTCTTCCCTGCCCCAGTCTCTGAGCCATCTGTTAGTCTTCCTTGACTTGCTCTACAACTGCCCTATCTATCAGTCAGCAGTGTGTTATAGACCGTTCCGATCTAAGTTAGAGTAGTTAAGAGTGTGTTGGGGAGATCCCAAGCTGTTTTCAATTACCTGTTGTTGGTTATGAAGTCATTTAACCCAAATAAGCACTGCCAGAAGTAAGTAATTACCACCTGGCTGCAGCTGAATGCAATACCAAATCTGAAGCTTGCGAAGGAGGAAGTCTTAGAGAGTATGATGCTTAGCCATTCCCACCATCAACTCCTCTAGAGGAATTGCTCTCCTGCTTATGTTTTCCTAAATTACTTCTATAGTTTTGTATATAACTTGATAGAGTTTTAATTGCCCTGATTCAACACACGAAATGCTTTGCAATCAGTATATGGATCACATCTGCTTGGTTGCTCGCTATCTAATTAGCAAACTGTAAGTGGGAGGAAGGTCCCAGAGTTTCTGTCTTTATTTTATGATTAAGAGACATGTCTGGCAAAGTCCAAAATGTTTCGTAAAACGGGGCCTGATCCAACAACTAAAAGCTTATTAAATGAAATAAAAACAGTTTGCCACTGGCAGCTATGCCAGTCTGTCTACTTTTCTAGAAAATCACGGTAGTGTAAGCTGCCTTTAATTATGGATTCACACTTCTTACCATTTGTTATACAGGGAAGAACAGTTTCTTGCTGACCACATTTAAACTGGCTCTAAATTTTTATTCATGAGTCATAGAAATAATGAATTTTTATCCAAAATGCTGCACATTAAAAATTCCTGATGCAAACGTGGCCCATTTGTGTAGTTAGTGAAGCCCCTGTTCAGTCACTCTGTTGCATTTTCCAGGGAACAGCCGATTCCGGTTCCCATCATCACAACTCACTGGCTCAGCTGCCAGCAAGGAGACAAAACCAGCTCTGTTTAAACAGCGTTAGTACCATGCTGGCAAATTGACACCTGGTATAGAAGGGTACTATGCAAAACCACTGACCATTTCACTGATCAAGTAGAAAATTGGCTCAAAGTGCAGAGAATTGCTTCTACGACCTTTTCCAAAAAAAAACCCAAAACCAAAACCAAACTTATTTGGGACGGACCAGAACTTGCCTCTCATCCAAAGCAATGTTTCATTTATTTTTTGATTTGTTTTTAAATGTCTTCGTAAGAAATGTAGATTTCTTTTATGTTTTAAAAAATTCATAATGGAAACCCGATGCATTGCATTTTGTAAATACGTAAATAGAATACTATTTCAATAAAATCATTGCCCTTGGGAAGGAAGAGAGGGTCACTTCACCCAAAAAATTTCAACAATTTCACCTCAAATTTGCAAATACCCCTGGTCAACATGAAAACACAGTTTTTGGCTAATGTTTTGAACAAAAACATTTCACATGGTGTTGGGTATTATCCCAGTAGCAAATTATTAGACCGTTGATTATGCAACTGACTTATTTTTCTGGATCTGGAGCAAAGTTTTTAACATCATCATTCATAGTTACTTAAAAAAACTTTAAAATAGTCTGATGTCATTTTCATGAAATAAAGAAATAGAGTAATTTCTTAGAAAGTTGAAACTCTTTCCCTTTCCTATTGTACCACACAGATGCCTCTGAGAAAACTGAGCCTGGTTAAGTCAGGTGCGACACACATAAACAAGAAGAGTAAATGTAAGTAGGAAACAGAGAATGGCTAAATAAGGAAAGCCACAAAATATTCTCATTTTACAGACAGTAAACTGTGTGCCATAGGTTGAGAGACTTGAGATTCAGTCTGTTTCTGAGCTGTTAGCTGAACAAAATGAATGCAATAAAGGCACAGACAGGTACAATATATTATGGCTTTCTTAAAGCAAGACTAGTGATCTAGAATTATATGCCCGATGTTGTGCTGTTGTGCATGTTTTATATTTGCAATTGGATTGTTTAAGGCACTGTAGTGCACTGTTTTTCGATATCTTTTTGAAGAGCGGCAACCATTAATATTTTTTCAGAAGACTATACATCAGCAATATTGCTGTCTCTGAAGTCCCGCGCGTAGGTTATGCTCGCTAAATGGAATTTTAAACTCAAAGGGACATGACGTGCATGCTAATAGCAGCTCAACAAATCAGAAGAAAAGAATTGCTTCCACTCGTATCAGCTCCTGCGAACCTTTGCTATATTTGAGTTGAAAAAATATTTGCTATAGAGCTAAAGACTTTCATCTGTAACTACTTCTGTGAGTACTGCTGTGAGAACAGCCATCTGACACTATGGTTAGAGCTGCAGAGAAGGCCCTACTCTACTCAAGACCAGGCCTAAATTGTTACACATTTTCAGATTTCTCATTGTGCGTTAATTAACAAGTCATGGAAAGGCCACACAAAACTAGAAAAAACCCCACAGTAGTTCCAGAACAAGAAACAATGTAAATTGTTATAAATGTGAAGTATTACATTAAACCAGCAAGAATGTCAAATTATCTACTACAAATTTTGAACTTACCATTTTGAGGGGTTTAGAAAGTAAGCAAAATGCATTCATCCCAATCCAAAAATTTCTGTGATTGATGTTCACTGATAATATCTCCTGTTTATATTTATACGAATAGATTCAACCTGAAAGAAGTAAATATTAATTAAAATGATGATTTAGACACAAAAGCACACAGTATAGAACCCACTTACCACCTTACTTTATTCCTTAGCGCTAAAAGATGAAATGGAGATCAAAAAGAGTCTGAAAAAAACTCTGGACAAGTATTTGTTCTGCTGGAAAAAGTCGTAAGCATTAAAGATGTGGGGGTTTATTATCATGTTTTTTATTACTTTATAAACTCATAATTCTTTATATGTACGCGTATCTGGCAATATACTGATATATTTAACTAAGAGTATTATCAGTTGTTTACATCAGCTACAGCTTATTATCACTGACCGTATAAAATGATTCAACATTTATAAACAGGCTGCCTTGCAGTAAGACCCAGCAATAATATTCCCACGCATGAGAATTGGAACAAAATAATTGCATAACAACAGCCTACGCACTCTATGAGCAAATGTGCAGACCAACACTGCAGACAAATAGGCCTTTATTGTCTTTATATGCATTAAAGATGGCTGTAAAACAGCCTCTGTCCCAATGATTTATCTTGTTTCTGCACCTCATGACTTTCCAGGATGAAGAGTGGATAGTCCCCTCGAAAATGGGGGGAAAAAAGTAAGGGATCTTTCTACGACATTGATTACCGTATATATCTTCATAATAAATATTTGTTAAAATATTTATCAAAGTGGTTCCTACAGAAGCTGATTTATCAATGTATGTTCTACGGAAGAACGGACTAATGGAGTCGGAAGGATGGTACGGGACACGTAGCCCTGCAGAAGCAAGAAAAGTTCATTGACCATAAGGTGGCCCAGTTCCCCCTGACAGGAATGAAAGGTGAACACCAAAGCTGGGAGAAAAAATGTAATTTACTATATTATTATTTTTTGATGCCTATTTAAAAGCTGAGTCAGGAACCATAAAAGTTTTACGTTGTCCCATGGGACATGATTTTGTGCTAGTGCCTCGTTAGAGGCACAGACATTATCACCGTATCAAAGGAAACATGTTAAAGATACAACTTGAAGACCACCAACTCAAGTCTTTGCCAGGAACCAGGTCTGTGATTCTGCTTTATGAGGTGCAGCTTCTGCCAGAGTCTGGCAAGCACCAAGTTGTCTAACATTACAGCACTGATAAGACTGGTGTTCTTACTCTTCTAATTTTAGAGGGAATTCGTTTGGAGTTCATGAAATCCACCATAATTTTCAGTGGCTATTGAGGTCAGGCCTGAGCACTTCTGGGAAGCCCACCACTCTTGGGTGGCAGATGAGTGCTTTCTAAACAACACCTTTCCCGTCCTTTTGATTAGCATAACCTGGCAATGACTATAACAGCAAATTCAGAGTCGTCAGCCTGTATTAGGTATTGCATTGACACATTCTGTAATTCAACTTGAAACCTCCGAGGTGTTCAACTCATCTACCCATTTTAGAGATGACTAAGCTATACCTACATGAAAAGGGTTATGTGCACTAATTAACACATAGAGAGAAAAATATAACAGCTGGCCTGCTAAATATCCCTACACAAAAGCATGCATCTGTATAGCAGACTGTCTTTTAAGAGAACATATGAAGTCAAATGAAAATTGTATATTAATACATACATCTGGTAAAAATGAGCAGCTCCTTACCAGCTACATTTTTCTGAGTCATTCTTATTGCATAGCTTTGATCTTGTGAATAATCAACTCTCCAATATCCCATAAGATCAAGGAAAAAGAAGGAAGATCATAGAATTCAGAGCTAATTATATTATCGGCTAATTTCAGAATTGCTATATACAACACTTAATTATGCTTTTCAACTTCACAAAACTTGAGAACTAGCATCACTTTACATAAGGGCTTTAAATGTATTCCTTTAGTGAGCATTTGCAGTCTTTCAGAAAGCGAGACTTTAAAGAAAGAACAAGAATTTCTCTCATATGTTGCAAATATTTTCCTAATAAAATGATTTGAGCTATAATGTGTTGCTTCTCTTTATACTGTTGAAAGTAATCACTTAAGAAAGAGTTAATATTAGTGCACATACTTGTGTACATGCAAATTTACTTGTATATATGTGTCATTATTTTGTACGTAGTCCATATAAATCACTTACGTAATCAATTATTTTCAAGTACAATAATTATTAAGTTCTATAAAATTTATTATGCTATATTATAGTCATATAATATAAAAAATTACATTAGTATATATGATCAACAATCGAATACTCACTCTAAACAACTGGTGAAATTTTCTCATGTCTCCTGTAGATAATTAATCACTTAGCAGACAACCACTTAGCTTTTCATGGGGAACAGCGGCTCGTGACGTACTTCTAGGAACCGCAGTTTAAATGTTACTTATGAAAAGCATGCTTAATAAATTTCATTACGCAAGGAGAAAGTGTATAAAGCCAACACATTATATAATACTGTGATCTGGCCTCAGGCATCTTCCTTTTTATTTTAACTACTCGTGGAGCAGAACTTCTCTTTATAGAAGTACCAAACAGGCTTTTCAGCTATACAGAAGAACATATGTGTCTTTGCACTGCTAGCTGCAATTTTCTTCCTCTGGCTATTTTTCAGTAAATGCAGAAAAAATACATTTCATTTTGATCCTCTCTTTTCCCATATATACATAGATGTAGTAAATATGATCCCTCTATATTGCACATGCAGGTATGTAAAGACCAACTTAGTATTCTAGCACTTTCTAAATCAGATGTGCAGCCTGAAGAGCTCTGACTGAGGAGCAACACATTTACCTTGTCTTGATAACAGACAGGTTAAACTGAGTCAAGCTATCAATTTTTGAAAGTCATGTACAAAGCCCTGAACGGTTCTGGAGCAACCTGCACCACTTCCAGCAGATATAGGAACTGGTGCTTGAGTGCTTCATTTCAGTGTCTCTTGTCCCTTCCTCTGTAGAAGCCATAGTTCTCCCCAGCATAGCAGTGTAGAGCTGAAGACAAACGATTGGGTCTAGAGGAGGCCACGAGGATGTTCAGAGGGCTGGAGCACCTCTCCTATGAAGACAGGCTGAGAGAGTTGGGGTGTTCAGACTGGAGAAGAGAAGGCTCCGGGGACACCTTATAGTGGCCTTCCAGTATCTGAAGGGGGCCTACAGGAAAGCTGGGGAGGGGCTGTTGGCAAGGGCATGGAGCGATAGGACGAGGGGCAATGGTTTTAAACTAGAGCAGGGCAGGTTTAGATTAGCCATTAGGAAAAAGTTCTTTACACTGAGGGTGGTGAGACACTGGCCCGGGTTGCCCAGAGAGGTGGTGGAGGCCCCATCCCTGGAGACATTCAAGGCCAGGCTTGATGATGCCTGATCTAGTTGAAGATGTCCCTGCTCACTGCAGGGGGGTTGGACTAGATGGCCTTTAGAGGTCCCTTCCAACCAAACACGTTCTATGATTCTATGATTATGATTTCTAAGTCCTACTTTTCCTTTGATCAAAATTTCCTGTATTCTAAATACCTTCTGCTACCCACAGAGTAGGAAAATATACTGTATATAATATATTAACAAAATTAGTCATAGAATAGTTTTGTTTTTTTTAATAAAGAGCAAAAGGGTAATTTTCAAATTAAAAGAAAAAAATTATTTCAACAGCTCTACAATTAGAACTGTTTCTGCCTGAAGCTATTACTAAAGACCATAGATAAATGCTGGAACAGTCCTTTAATGTCATTGCCACAGAATCTGTCTTACAATCAATTACAATAACGCTGCATTAAAAATAGTGCTTTTTTGTTTAATGATAATTTGGAAAATGGATTCTGACCATTAACTATTTTTTTTCTATACTTAACTAAATGAAGGACGGTAAGGTTGATTTTTGCACAGCTAGTTTAACTAAATTTCACTTAGAAATGATGATCCAGGAAATGCTTCCTTGTAAAGTAAGAAACTTAGCGACTTCCTGGACCCAAGGTTCTGCAATAAGGTTTATCAGAACCCCAGATGTTCTCTGACTATGGAGCTGACAAAAGCAGTTGAAGTTGTGTAAGAACTCAACTCCTTCCTAGGCACTTTGGCACAGAATATTCTGTGTGTTGACCAACAAAGGCATCGCCAAACATCTTCCAATCAATTGCAGTACAACATAAACTTTTTAGAATGTGCAGAAAAGGAGTTACAAAGAAGTGGTTGTCTTTAAGCCCTTTGGAGGTGAAAGGGCGCTTCTAAATGGAATCATCAGGATTTTTTCCTGTCTCTTCATTCAAATACTGTGTGTCTGATGCTGAGCTCATCCCTAGCGGTTTTGGTGGGTTTATTTCTGCTGTACGTTGATGTAACACTTAAACAAGAAAAACAGAGCAGAAAGTATGGCTTTTGAGCATTTAACAGTTCTGTTTTATCACTCATTTAGCGTAGATTTCCGATGTCACGTCAAGGCACTGCATGTTTGCTTCCTACTGCTTTAGTCACAAAACCAAAACAAGTCATAAATTTTATACTAAAGTACCTGACATCCAGTTCTGCTAATTCACTTGGAATCAGTAATTGCGCCGATCCCACACAAGCAGATCGTCTTTCAGCCTTTTAGACCGTTGGCTAATTATGCTAATATTTTCATGGATCTTTACGGAATGATTGATATTACAGATTGCATCCCCTTCGCCACGGCTGTATGACACACAAGTGCAACGAAGCCACTGAAGAGCCTTCCGCTCTTCACAGCTGAATAAAAGTCTTCACGTTAAACTCAACAGACATATTGATTCTTCTTAATTTTACTTTCCTGACACTTTGTTATTTTGCCAGGAAGGCATGCCATCCATGCATTCCAGACAAAATTAAAAGTGTCAAATGTAATATGCAACAATAGATACACTCAAGCAAAGTCTCCCCTGGTTTGAAAGTTAATGAAGAAAAAAAGATAAAGGGAAAAAAAAAAATGAACAAAGTAAATATTCCATGTCCTTGCACTGCTGGTAGCATACTGCAATTAGCTTTTAGTGGCATATTATCACATCTTGTCATTCATCTTTTTACTTCAATATAGAAAGAAAAATGCATATTGATCTAGTGAGGTGCAAACTGCTTTTTTGTTTTAACATGGGAAATGGCGTATTTTTAACGCAGCATCTCCAGACAGAAAACAAGTGATAGAGTAACTGGAAACTAAGGGAAAAAATGAGCTGCTTTCTACTTCTGCTAGGGCTGATACTATTTTGTTTGATAATAAGGTGTCCAGCATTTTTTTTTTCTTTTTAGTTCACTTCAGGCAGGTAAATTGTAACCCCCTTCAAAGTTTTCATTACATAGCCTATTATTCCCTTGGAAGAAATCATACTCTCTGCATTATTCATTAGGGACAGCAAATCTTCGCAGCAGCCACACAGGCTGCAGTTTCATGAAGCTGCTTAAAATTCTATGGCTTCTTTCTCCATTTCTGCTGAATTCAGTTCTGGTCTAATCTCCATGTATAATGCAATATCTCTGGCTAATTCAGATACTGCAATGCTAAAGGAAATGCATGTTCTTTACTTTATTAGTGCTGAATAAAATACCCTCACTTTTATTTATCAAATGCTTGTAGTTCACTCTGTCTATGATAGTTTCCTCTTTTTTTTTTCTTTTTTTTTTTTTTTGATGGTGGTGTATACATCTATATATCCATATGCAGTGGAAGTCTAAATATAATATTTTATTGATGCTTGCATCCCAGAGTTCATTGTTTCCAGGAGTCTGCTTTACGTATGCCTTAATGGCTTTCTGTACTCGTTAAGGCTATTACTGTGTGCTTCCCTCACACTTTCCCACCAGCTGATATACTTTATGGGGGAAAAACAGTCAATCCTTCTTTCATATGCGTCAGACGATGTCCACTTGACAAGCTGTCCTGAAAATGGCGTAGGCAGTGAACGAACAAAATAATTCAACTGGTTTCCTTGGGTCTTCTGTTTTCTCTCTCTCTCCTCTACATATTTCTCCTCAACAATGCAATGAACGACCAGGCAAACCGTGTTGTTCAGCAGAAAGGCCACTGCACAGAGCACGGACCTTCGTCCCCTTCATGACCGGGCCCTTGACCTTCCACGAGTCACTTCTGTTTTCTGCTTTTCTCCCTCCACCCAGTGCTTTTGCACGTCGTTTCTGCTTAGCACGTGACTAAGAACACCAAGGCTGTCGTTCGCTCTGTACGTATTCAAACACTAGCAAAATCCTCAACACAAGGGGGAACTTCAGAAACTATAAACATTTTTTTTTTAAATCACAAGGGTTTTTTCAGTTGCTGATTTTTACTTCATGTCACTCATCTCGTATCAGCTCAGTTATTGATTTCGTTCTTCCTTTCTTCTCTCACCTTTCATGCCGCTCTGTATTTTCTGACCACTCTCACTCCAGCTCTTTTTAAGTGTAGAACTTTAGGAAAGAATTAGGAGGGAATTCATGGTGTTACAGCCCCAAATCTGCTGATTTACACCTTTTCCACCTTCCAAATGACCGTATCCTTGCTACATAAACAGCTGCTGGGGTACTGTGCATTTTTCCGTCCAATTTTGAACCCAAATGCACTACCCCAGATGTCCCAAATGACCAAGTTCCTCTTTAGTCAGGTCTAGTTTTTGCTGCAGTTATGAGATGTAGATTTTCAAGATATGCCTTCTTTTAATGCTATCCTTTTTATTTTTATCTCTATTTGTAGTATTTAGTGCTTCTTTTTGATCTCTGAGTGAATAAAAAGTTTAAAAGAAGAGGAGGTGAATATATCTAACAGGCCACTTGAACTGTTTAAAGACAAAGTAAGTGATATCCTGCAAAGGATATTAAAACATATTCTAGAACTCCATAATCATGAGAAAATCAGAGGGGGAAAAAAGTGCAAGACGACAGTTATGCAATAAGAACTAGAATATAATATAGGATTATCCCTCCCCTCAAAAGAACAAGTGGTGATGGTTGTTTGGGGTTTTTTTCCTGATTTTGAACTCAAGCATGGGGTGATGGCAAAATACCTAAAGAAAATAAAACAATGGAAACACAAATTACTGTATCTAGCATGGAAGCAAATATGAAAAAGCAGAGGAGGGACTTAAGGTCTAAATTACCTCCATGCATAATTTCTGAATCGAGAGTAAATAAATTCCAAATCTTTTAGACCACACAATAGTTCTGAAGTTCTTCAAACCACTTGCTGCAAAAATGGTTTTGTACTTTATTCCTTATCTAAGTAGGCTGTACCCAAGCTTTTCATAATTCTCAGTTAAAAAACATCCCATCACTATCAATACGTACCTAAAATAACCCTATTACACCACCTACTTAAATTCCTATTAGAGAATTAAGAGGTTTAAATTTCACTGAACATGACCGTGCTTCTTACATATTATTATATTTTTGTTTTCCTTTTTTTTTGAATGATTAATCTGCTAGAACTATGAAGTGGACAACTCTTATTATATGAATTCTATGCATTTAATTTACTTTTCTTCGATTATGTATCAAAATACCAGGACTGTATTTGTATTTTTCATCAGCCACATTCATTTTGGTATAATACTGACCAATGACGTTTCATCATTTGGCATCATAAAAACAGTCTTAAAGGTAAGGTAAGATCTTGTGTGAAAAGTTCCAAGTGCCAGTACAATATTTAAAGTATTTAGATACTAACTAGTAGGAAGATGTAAATCCAGAACATAAGACTTTTATTTTATGTATATTTTCTTCAGAGAGATGGAGGATTATCTTCAGCTATGAGTATGGGACAGGAAGGTAAGGTCTTCAACTGAGACAAATGATTAATATTCATATTTTGCAGAGGATAATTTTTCAAATTAAGTATACAGACACTCATGTATACCGAATGTCACTAGGGATTAGCATAATATTTCTATTAGTAACGCTAGCTTATTTAACTGAGCGACACAGTGTAGTCAAGAAAATAGCACTGGAATGGTGAAAATGATCTTCAAGTGTTTCTAGAACGGGTTCAGGAGAGAGAGTGGCAGCTTCCACAGGCAATTATTTAACCTTAACTACTGTATTTCCAACAAAAAGTCTCTGTCCTTACAGAACTGACTACCCTCCCTTCCTTCCATGTTCTAGTAATTTCTCCCTTTCTCCATCATGTTGCTCACTCCAGACTCTTCAACAAATGAAATATAAGAAACTAAAATTCTACCATGGAATCAAGGAAAACTGAAATGGTTGCCTTGATTCTTGATTGTAGAAATAGCTCTTGTATATGTCAGTTATACCTTTTTCGATGTTACACAAATCCCGAATAATAAATACAGCATTTTATGTTATTACTATTTGCTATTGCAACTGCAACCGATCAGTTAGGGAAAAACTTCTTTCATAAATGCTACA
The DNA here is from genome assembly GCA_013396915.1 of Stercorarius parasiticus. Lineage (NCBI taxonomy): Eukaryota > Metazoa > Chordata > Aves > Charadriiformes > Stercorariidae > Stercorarius > Stercorarius parasiticus. Next base: position 347,442 of record VWZL01002568.1, on the reverse strand, counting down.
TTATTCGTTCCATATACATCATTTTCACAGCTGCTACAAATATGGTGTTTCCACTCCACATAGCAGGATTTACCACAGGTATCCCTGCTCTTTACATCAATGTATGCAAGTTGTATGAAGACTGCAGATTACATTTACACAACAGATCACAGAAGGAGACTGTCCCTGATGGTCTCTCCCAGAAGAGCATGTTCAGGAAGATGCTGTGACTTTGACAGAAAGCAAAAAGAACGGTGACAAGGTTTCATTTCTGAGCTATGGGGTTTCCTTTGGAAAGATCTTTCCACAGGCAAGACCTGTTATTTCTTCCATATTTTTAAAGAAAGCTGACAGGCTGAAAATTTTAGTTTGAGTCAATCAATCAACATTCTTATTACAAAAATGCGTTAACCTGAGAGAGGCCGAGACTGATCAGCTTAATACAGGAGGCAAGGAGCCAGGACACAAATTGATCGATCTTTAAAACGTGGCTCTGAGATGAAAAATCCAGTTTGATCTCTGACTCATTTTTTTGGAGTCAAATTTTATCTGACTCTTTTTTTTTTTTTTTCCTAAATCATATAAAGAAAAAACGAGGGTCTTCATACAGCTCTCTACCCCGTCTGAAAACAGCTGAAGCAGAATAGAGAACAGTGCCACATATGGTAAAATACTGACAATAATTATTTCACTATTTGGATACATAATTCATATACGTAGAACTATATCACTATAGATATATACTTCAAATAAACTTATTAGCTCATACTTTGAGGACAGGAAGTAAAAACCCCCCACTTTCTGCACAAAAGGAAAGAAGAGGAAACTGGGTTGAAATTTGTTTCAGATAAACTCAGAAAAACTAAAAGTAACTTAGTTAAATAATGACAGAAAACAAAAACATGGTTATTTAGATGTCAGCAGTACCCATGACAAAGCAATACTTAGTGACAAAACATAATGGTTTTATTCAACATATAGGTCCCGTCTTGCTTCCTGCCCTATACATGCTTCTTTGTCAAATCAAATCAAATGAGAGAGGCTGAACTGGAAAAATTTTTTACATAATTCACTCAAATTCTATGAACAATTCATGGATACATATTTAAATTGTTGTACAAGTCCACTGCAGCATAATATATCCAAGATGCTCTTCCTTCCTCGAGCTGCAATTTGTGATTAGAACTGGCAGAATAACAGAATTTCCATTCTGCAGGGACTTGATGGGAAGGGTTGGGGAGAAAGTGTTCAATTTTGTAGAAGGAAAAAAGTTGGAAATTTCCAAACAATCAGGAATTTCATTTTATATAACTGAGCTTCGTTTGTAGAGTTTTCAAAAAAACCTGAGCTCCCAGTTCCTTACATACTCTTACAGACTGATGAGGAGCTAGAATTCAAGTAGACAGAGCTCCCAAAGCTCCAGCTCTGCACTGGGGAATAGGAGGATGATGACTGGTCCAGGCAGCGGATGCAAATGTACGTCATGGAAATCCCCACCAAGGAACAGAAAGCATCTAATTGCCATCGGAAGGTAAGTAAACACATGCACTGAATCAATGTTTTATGTATTGTCATGAGCTTGGTCATGTAATGTCAGGCTAATCTTCTACCCTCTACCTTCCCCTCTCCTGTTTTTATTTATTATTTCATGAAGACCTTGCCTAACTAACGTATCTCATATCTCACCGTAATCTAGGCATCTCAGCTAAAAGTTTTCATCTTTACCACAATGGGAGTAACCTAAAATACGATTTAGTGCTTGACCTACCAAATCTTAGCTTATTCAGCATTCGAAAGAATATTCTCATTTTGGTAGCAGAAGGTCACTATCAAACCTCCTCAACAATTAACATCCCTATGTGATGGGTGACCAGTCATAATCACTTGACATATTTTCCCACAGAAAATTCATGTTCTTTTTCTTACAATATTGATCTTCACGTTACCTGATGCACAAGTTTTCACTTGGCATCACCTCATCAAACAAGCAGATAAAACACATCTCCATTACTTGCTTTCCTTACTTTACCAACGGTTCAGGTTCTCAGAAAGCCTTTTTCTGCTAATTCCTTTTCCCCGTTCCTTCATATGAATTATTACTAAGTGATTCCTGGCTATATACATATTGTCTTCACACTGGAAGATAGTTCAAAGACGCTATCTTGCCTTTTTCGTTCCCTGCATGTTTTTCTAGTGGAGAGGATCATGTTGAGACAGTCTGTCATCACAACAATTCTCTCAACGCCACTGTTTTAAACATCTCAACTGGCACAACAGCAGTGTCTGCCACCATCCCTCGTCTCATCATCTTAGCAACAGGAGTTCCTACTGCTACAAGAGACCCTTTGAGGCTCTTATTTGAACATTCCTCCCCCTACAGTTTTCTCGGATATTTTTACTGAATAGTTTTCCATAAAATCACTACTGCCTGCTGATGACTTCATTATTCTTCTATCTATTACACTCTGAACCTGCACAGGTTTACAAATCCTTATCTTCTAGCCCAAAACTTAACAAGGATTTGCCCGTAAGACACCAACTGTGCTTCCACTGAAATACAAACTTTCTGTTGACAAATCTAGACACAAGCATAGCAATAAAATGAAAGTATAAAAGAAATAAGAATCAATTTTTCCTCTAGAGTCTAAAAGATTTCTAGGCAAAATGTAATAAAAATATCCAATGGCTACTTTCTGCTCCACACATCACTGTAAAAATATATATGTATTTATATATCTAGGTATGTATATATTTCTAACTATGCATTCTAACTATAATTCTTTATTCACTGCTCTGTGGCTATAGCTTTGATCCACATTCTATATTTTTTTATCTTATTACCCGATTATAGTACTATAAATTAAACAAGAAAAGTCAGACATGTCATACATGAGAATCATTACCTGTTGCAAAATGTTTGCCCAAACCCCATAAATAACTCCTTATAGTGAAAACAGAGATATCCCTTATTATAATGCTAAAACTGTTTGTTGCTGTCTGATAGAATTTCTATGTTGAGGAACGAACAACAATAACCATATCTTAATCCTATCAGTGTCAAGGGAATTGTGTTACTGCAAGTAATGAAAAGATTACTTGCATTTTTCCTTTCACAATAATATTTCTTTTTCACATGGCCAAAAGAATTCTGTTTGAAGTTGATAAAATGTCTAAGAGGTGCTGAACAAATGTGTAACTATTTAATCAGAAAAAAAGGCTTATATTTATAAATAAGGGTCCCCTTTGAATTTTTTCCTAATTATTGTACTGGGAATCAGGTCATAGAATCTGACGATCATTCAATGACTGCAAATATCTTTAAGATATAATGGAAACCCAGGTCATTAATTTATGAAACATGAGCTAATTTAGGAAAAAACACCAAATCCATTCAGGTCATGTGCAGTAATTAGATCAGAAACGTCTGTGATACCAGAACAAAAAGACAATGTTATACTGTATTCATTTTTGGATAGGAAAGGTTGTATTTTTCACTCTTGAGTAGGAAATTCTAAAATGTCATAATTTTTCATAGAAACAAAATTCTCAGAAGAGCAATATTGCAACCTCTCCAAAGAATTGTCTGTTCTGCTACACATCCCAGTTTTGGATTTTGAGCTCAGATCGCTACAGGTCAACGTGTTTCCCAGGTTCCTTTTCTAAGTAAATATACTAAATGTAGACCCTGTAAGATGGTTTTGGTTTTTTCCTCCAGCATTAATTACTTTGCATTTCTCAATAGTGAACTTCATTATAAAACCGTGGAGAATATTAACCCACACCATTAGCTAACTGTGAGTTTCAGAAGAGTGAAGGTACCTTTTGGAGCCATGGCATTGGGCACTTCGCTCTCTGCAAGGTGCAGGATTAAGTCAGACTCTCATTGGCATTTTATATGTGTTTCAGTGATTCATCGTTTTGTGTGAAGCCCTGAACCCCTACATACCTCACAATCCCAATCACCGTGTGGGTTCTTGAAAATTTTCTAACTGGTAGGACATCTAAATTTAAATATCATAACACCTAAATTACATTATGACCTATTCAATACCTATCAAAGAGTCTAAGCTTCCCTGTTCCCTTTTGGCTCACAATTCAATTTATCATGGGAGCTTAACTAAAAGCAATCAGGTCTGAAAATTTTAGCTTATTGTAGAAAAAGTAATTGTCATTATATTTCTTAATTTTCATATTCTGGGAGAAAATCATACACCAGTCATAAAAATTTGTCTCTGTTACATCCTCATGTTAATGAGGAACTCACGAGGAATGTAAATCTCTACTTTCAAGAACTGTGTGCAATATAAAACATATCTTAATTTTCTAGGTGTGGGAATCCTTCCAGAAGGAATAATTAAAATTCAAGACTGCATGAATCGAATGTTTTAAAACCCCTAAGCACTCATAGAATTTCTTTGGTTTTTCTTTTTTTTTTTCCAGTGTTTTATTTATTTGTTGGTTTTACCTCATATAAGCGTATGTTTCATCTCATCTAAAATAGTTTTTACTCCAGTAGCAACTGCCATCCAGAAGGCCAGCAATGTTGAAGTGCTGATATAAAGCATCTGTGTATTCAAATTTTCTGTATTCCAAAGTGACCAGATAAAAACTATGGAAAATATATGATAAAATTGATTTTTTGCATTTTTGTTGCAGATTAATTTATGAAATAGAAAATCAGTTGTGGTTTCTAATTGATCTTATTTGTTTATATTTTTACAACCCTAACAATGGTTATCTTAGTAGGCCCACAATGACATCTTGTGGCTGCTCTGGGCTGACCTTCCAATGACTAATATGATGAAAATTTCACCGAGCGATTGTCAGCAGCATAACTCGGTCTATTATTTCATTTCAAAGATTTTTTTTATTTTTATTATTATTTTTACTTTTGGAACACCGTTGCATGAAAGTACCACAACAATTTCATAAAGGTAATCCAGTGCTCAAACCCTTTCCTTTTGAGCTAGGTCACAGTCAACCATAAATACATTTATATATTTATATATGTATATATGCACATACATATATCTATCTCCATATATACATTTGAAGTGTATGTTCTGGGGGGATTGTCAGGGGATTTATTGAAGACAAGAGTATTGCCCATCCTTTATTAAATTTAAATTTTATACAGCCATGCTTGATTTTCCTGACCATTATGTGTGGTAAATCTGATTAAATGCTTATTTATTGCTCTTGACTGAACACAGATAGAGTTATACAATGTATATGCAAGTATGGGGTGTGTAAAACATTGTATTTCAGCTTGGGGGAACACTGGGGGAGCCATCAGTTGGCTGAGGGGTAGGAAAGAGCGTTATACCCATTCCAGCAGTATGACGGGAGGTTTCAGAAGGAGCTGGCAGGATGGACATGAGTTGGCAAGCTCAGATTTGCCAGTGGCTGAAAACTCTCCCCGAAGAGGGAGTGAAGATCAGACTGAAGATACGATCAACAGTTGTATTAAGAATCAACAGCAGCATGAGGTGTTTTGGCAGCAAAAAGAGGCTGCTGGAAGGCTGCAGTTCAGCAGTGAACGGAAAAAGAAGGAGACTGTAAAGTACAGGTTTGAAAACCTTTGGTAAAAAATAACTGGATAATCTCTTTTCTATTAGCTGCTTACCTGACCTGATCAGTAGCTTATGCAACAATGCCAGCAAATAGCAACAAATCATAAAACCAGAATCAAATGTGTTGGAAGGGACCTTTGGAGATCTTCTAGTCCAAGCTCCTGCTCAAAGAAGGTCAAGTTGAAGCAGATTGCTCAGAAAATCGTAGAACAGTTTGGGTTGAAAGGGACCTTTAAAGGCCACCTAGTCCAACCTCTCTGCCATGAGGAGGGACATCTTCAACTAGACCACGTTGTTCAGAGCCCTGTCCTGAACACTTCAAGGGACGAGACATCTACCACCTCTATGGACAACCTGGGCCAGGGTTTCACCACCCTTATTGCAAAACATTTCTTCCTTATATCTAGCCTAAATCTCCAAGGATAGAGATCCTCCAGCCTCTCTCAGCAATCTGGTCCAGTGTTTGACAGTGTTTCCTCACAGTAAAAATATCTCCCTGCCCTTGCTGTTAACTTAAATTTCTCCATTTACTCCATTTCTGCTAAAATTTGGTATCTTACAAGTTAATAAATGAAAAGTCATACATGTTTTTAACAAGTTACAACTACAGTATACTCTGTTCATTTACGTAAACTGTCATCCAAACCGGAATGAAGATAGAGCTAAATCTGTCTAACTCTGCATTTGGAGAGGCCTTAGACATCTGCTGGCAACCTTCACTAAGGCAAACGCCAGAAGGTGCCATTCTCCTGGCAAAGGTACGAATTCGGTTGCCTCAGGCACTTTGAAATTCAGGAAATGAGCAGTATTGCACCATGGTTCCCGAGCGACACTGATCCAATATACCCCAACAGACAAAAAGGAATTCATTTAGTACTGCCTGGTTAGGCAGAAGGCGGCCACCTTTTAGAATCATAGAATCATTTAGGTTGGAAAGACCCTTGGGATCATCGAGTCCAACCATCAACCCCACTCTACAAAGTCCTCCCCTACACCATATCCCCTAACACCACATCTAAATGACTCCTAAACACATTCAGGGATGGTGACTCCACCACCTCCCTGGGCAGCCTATTCCAGTGTCTGACCACTCTTTCTGGGAAGAATTGTTTCCTAATGTCCAGTCTAAACCTACCCTCTTGCAGCTTGAAGCCATTCCCTCTTGTTCTAGCGCTAATTACCTGTGAGAAGAGACCAGCACCAACCTCTCTACAATGTCCTTTCAAGTAGTTGTAGAGAGTGATGAGGTCTCTCCTCAGCCTCCTCTTCCTCGAACTCAACAGTCCCAGCTCCTTCAATCGCTCCTCATCAGATTTATTCTGCAGGCNCGATGCATGGGGCTGTTGTGGCCCAAGTGCAGGACCTGGCACTTGGCTTTGTTGAAGCTCATTCCGTTAGCGTTGGCCCATCGATCCAATCTATCCAAGTCTCTCTGTAGAGCCTCCCTGTCCTCATGCAGATCAACACTCCCGCTTAACTTGGTGTCATCTGCAAACTTACTGATGATACACTCTATGTCCTTATCAAGATCGTCAATAAAGACGTTAAACAGAAATGGTCCCAACACCGAGCCCTGAGGAACGCCACTTGTGACCAGCCGCCAGCTGGATTTAACTCCGTTGACCACCACTCTTTGGGACCGTCCATCCAGCCAGTGCTTGATCCAGCAGATCGTATGCTCATCCAGGCCATGAGCAGCCAGTTTTTCCATGAGAATTCTATGGGGAACAGTGTCAAATGCTTTTCAAAAGTCTGGGTAGATAATATCCACAGCCTTTCCCTCGTCCAATAATTGGGTCATCTTGTCATAGAAGATTAGGTTCGTCAGGCAGGACCTGCCTTTCATAAACCCTTGCTGACTAGGCCTGATCCCCTGGTTGTCCATTATATGACTTGTAATGGCACTCAGGATGATCTGCTCCATGACCTTTTGCAGAACAACCTTCTGCAGGCATTTCAAACCACCCGCATGCAGCCAGCCTCTTGACATACATGAACAGACAACACAGGGAGGTCTTGTCCAACAGAAATTGTACATATGTTGGCTTAGTTTGCTGGACAATAGATTGCCACTGCCAGCTGACTGGCAGCTCACATCAGTCAACTCAGAAACTCTTGACTTTCCTATTCAAGCTACTCGCAAGGTCTGGTCCAAGAATGCAGGCAGATCTGGGCTTGCATTCCCACTCAGGATATCAGAATAGGACCACGTCGGTGAGGTGGTGAAGTCAGAAGCAAGATTTAGATGAAGGCATGGTTTGGGGTCCCACTGTAGTCATGAATAACAGGAGCGAGGAGGCAGGAAAGAGTATGGAACTGGATTCCTGTTACTGTGAAAGAGGGGGACCAGTAGCGTGTATACAAAATCCAAGGTAAACTGCCTTTGGGTACACCTCATCCAAACTTTTCCTCACTAATGAGGGAGTGAAAGGCTCAAGTTCACTTCCCACACTTAAAAAGGAAGCGAAAAAGAAGAAAAAAAAATAAAAGAGAAGAAAAGGAAAGGAAAAGTTTTTCTAAAAAAAAGAAAGAAAGAAAAAAGGGAAGGAAAAGGAGGAAAAAGGAAGCATGGGATTGTCCTAGCCACTGTACCACTTATATCATTTTCTACAGCATAACTCATTCTTCCTGTGCTTCCTGTTAAACCTCGTCAAGGTTTATCCAAGAATATGAGCATTGTAGGCCTAGGCATGATGCCATATACTGCTACAGCACATACCCAGGAAGGTAGAGCCCATTTCTAACATTTCTGACATTTGTCTTTTGTGGATGGATAAAAAAAAGGTATAATCATGAGATTACAAACAGAGCACAGCTTCAAGCCACCTTGGTTTCTTCCCCAACCCTTGAGGAGGTTTCTTACAAAACATGCAAATTTCTGAGAGATTTCCAAAATTACTGCACCCTCCACAGCAGGCTTCCCTATATTCTAGAATTCAAAGCCTCTCTCTAACCTTAAAACCACCAGGTCCTCGGAAAGCAGTCCTACATCTATTCACTGTAATGCAGGCCCTAATCAGGTCCCACCACTTTGTGTTACTCTAATCTTTCGCCAAAGTCTTATTCAGCCCATGAATTTCCAAAAAAGACTGTGATAAGACATGGGTGGGTGGAAACCTGGTGGGAACAGTGAGATCTCATAGCTTCACCAACCTTTCTTGTGACAAGGGCATCTGTGCTAAGCCTAATGGCAATGCAGAGGCGAAAGCAGAGCTCTCTGCCCATCTTGGATAAATCCACAATTTCTTTTTTGGACTCCTCTTCATACAGGCCTAAAAACCCAGCAGTGGGACGTGGTGCTGTAACAATAGTCAAAGTAGTGTCTAGCTGAAGTTCACCTTGCTGACGCACAATCAGGCTGAAGAATAGGTTTCCTCTGAGACTCCAAATTTTGCCATCACAGAATCACATCTCCATGACCCATGGGAATCTGCTCATTTTCTATACCTTCATTCTAATCTCTTGAGTGCACACTGTAAACGCTGTAACAGGACAGAATGCCCCCCTCTTACCTGCTTCACTCCCCAGATGTTTGATGTCATAATCTAAACTCAACCTCTAAAAGGAAAGAATGAATAATGGAATTCATTAGACCTTATTGCTATTGCAAATTGTCCTGTGGTACACAAACTATCCTTTTATTACTTTCTTGATTACAACAAAATTGCACTTGTTTGTTATATCAAAGTTAATGACCCAATAGTGTTAATGGAATTGCTAACGGCTAATAAAAGTGTTATTATGCATGCAATTAAATAGCTTCAATTAATGTATTTATGCCTTACTGATAACAAAAGTATTCTGCCTTCTACATTGAACTTCCGTCATGATTAAGATTTACAGAAATTAGACACTCATGCATCTTTTTAGTAATGGAATTGTCCGGTATAGACCATGATTCAGAAGATCCAGAGCAATACTTTTAAAATAGTAGATAAAGCAATGATACACAGCCTGAAAAATGTGAATAGCGGTTACTAGACCCAAGATATGTATTCGATCTTGAACATGCAATTTATAAGCAGTTTCAGAGCAGACCACTGAAAAGGGTGTTTATGGGCTTAAAGAACAATGAAAATTGTGCACTGGACTCTTGCAGTGTTATAGGGAAAGGAATATAAACCAAAATGTAACATGTAAATCTGTATGGCCAGAATTAATCATACGGTGCTGCTTATGACTGGAACTTGAGTGTGTCCCTAGCAACCAGACAAAAGAATAAAACCAATAGAAATGGCACGATAAAGACATAATACATAATTAATAGATTCAGGATGAAGAGAGGAAAAGTCATTGATTTAGGATCCACAGCTCAGATTCTGGCTGCTGTGTGGCTGTATCTCGCTGCCACTTAATTTCCACACCAGCCCGTACACTTCTGTTACGGTTTACACAATTATCCTATCACCCGATAGAATTCCCCCCACCCGGGAAGGGGAATCGGGGTAAACAAGGAAACACGAGGGTTGAAATACAGACAGATTTAATACGATAAGACTAAATAATTAACAATAATACTAAAGAACCAGTATTGATCCTGATACTAATATAAGATATACAAGAATTATAATCAGCCAATTATATCAGCAGAAGCTTTCCGCTCCCAGCAGGGACAGCCCATGTTGGACACCGCGAGTGCTGCCGTTGCGTGAGGAAGGGAAGGGCTCAGGGCTCCAGCACCGGGGCAAGGAGTTCTCTGGACCGCCATCATCAAGGGAGGGTGAGAAACGCATCAGCAAAGTTTCTAATTTATATTGAATGTACTGTTCATGGTATGAAATAATCCTGTTGGCCAGCCTGGGTCAAGTACCCGGGTCTCGCTCCTCCTCGTCCCCACATCTGACAAGGCTTGAAAACACTGAGACCTTGAATCCCACATAGCCTAGCTGGCTATAAATATTTTCGCAAATTCAGACATTAGAGTCTTCCAAAAGTGCAGTTTCCCCAAGCATTAGAAGAGAAGTTAGTCCTGTGTCACTCAGACCAGGACAACTTCCTACCTATTCAGTTATCCTAGTGCCAAATAGTGGATGGTCGCTCTGCTGTAAGGTGGACTTTTGCTGATGAACCAGTCTGATCACACCAAAAGAGGTGTGAATGTCTTCCTGAGATAACCAGACCTGTTGGGGGGAAGTGTATAGTGACTCAGCCTAAAATAGAGTGTAAAACCTGAGCAACCAACAAAATAACCTTAGAAGAAATCGAAGGACCTGAGCTGGCTTCAACCTACGTATTCCTCCTGGTGCCTGGGGACACCCAACATTGTGACAGTCAACATATAGCCACTGGTAAGGGGAATCACATTTCTATTGTAATCCAAGTGTATATTGCAACTGCTTTATTGTCTTTGTGTTGCGATTTCAAAGCATTGCTGTACCACACTGCTGAATCAAAATCCCACGTAAAGCCACACATCTTTGAGTAAGTAAATATAGTATTTAAAATACTAAGACCTCCTGCGTGGAATATCTAAAAGAATCAGGTGAGAGAGTATTGGACCCTGATATAACTTGTCAGGATATGCAGAATTAATCTAAACCGCAAATTTGTGTGCTCAGTTTGCAAACAGGCAAAGGTATGCAAGCTGCTTCTTGATTTGACTGTGGCACACGTCTCTTATTGATTTAAGTCATTACCTGCAGTATTTCTTCCATTTGTAGATGGTGTGCAACACAACAAACAGTTAAATTAGCATGGTTGATTAGCGCTGTGGTTCCAATACCATGAGTTTTCTCCTTCCTGTATAATTAATTACATGTAGCTCTTGATCAAGCCAATGCTTAGCTTCCTCCTTAATAACCAAAAGCTTTTAAAATCTCTTTCAAACAAGTAAGTGGGCAAACTCTGAAATCATTCGTGTCTCTTCTGAAATAAAAATACTACCCAAACTGGGCAAAACGTTTTAGTAAAAGAACTCATTAATGCCATGAAGATGGCAAAAAACCCCTTTTATTCCTACTGTACTTAGTTCGTAATTTCCTCAGATCCGATTTATGTATATTAATCCTTTTTTTTTGCATGCAACTTTCTCTTACATTATGCTGCAACACTCATTCTTATTTGGATTCAGTGTTACAAGATCAACTCTTGCTTTATAAGTCAGCATAATTTTCCATAATAAAACTAGAATTCCAAAGTTTAAATACAGGGTAATAAAACATTAGGCAAATTAAACATAAGATCAAGCTTACGCTTGAAAAATATTGTATTGAACTCTCTCAGGACTAATGCTTAATAACCCTCAGGATTATACTGTTCAAGTTATTCAAACAAGCCTATATTGTGTCATACATCACTCTGTGCAAAGCCATTGTGTTTTCATGAATATTTTATTTGAATCCCCGACTTTTAAGAGGAAATTTCTCTTCCATAAACTTTGTGATGGGAGTGCAAACTCTAAATCCTGCACAGAGAACTTCTTGATATGAAACGTCGCTTCAGCCCCACCTCGTGGAAATCTTCTGCATACACCATTACTTGGGTTAAAAATAAACTTGTTGGTACAATGTAAGCCATGCCAGTAACGTAGCTGTAGTGTGCAACGTATCCATAGAGATCTCCTTAAATTCCTCTGTCCATGGACTTGAGAGCACCAAACGTAGGCTCTGGGTTGGATGAGCCTGGGCGGAATGTGTTTGTCGTGATCACCAGGAGACAGGATGAGAGGGGAAGAGAGAAGTATCAGAGCAGGTGAAAATTCGGTTTAGGTTTCGTTCCAAAGATTATTAAATACAAACTTGAATCTGAAACAGTGCTACTGGAGGTGAACTGAACTGGGATCGTAGGATGTTGTAGGATACCACTATATTTCTGAGCATTAATCCTATCCATCCACAAAAGAATCCACTGAAACACTGAATTTCTCATTTAAATAAAAAGAAACTGGGAACATGGGGAAATTATAAAAAAACCCACCTTCTTACCCTGATCTGGAGGTAAGAGTCCCACAGTGTAAAACTCGTTTAACTGACATCTCCCCTGCAAAGTCCTCTTCTCCCACTTCTCTTCTGGCAGGTGAAAATACATTTTTCTCTGGCATTTAAAGATTTGGAAATGAAGGCAGAAATGCAGACCTAGAGTGATCCCTGGCATCGTTGCATCTGATTATTTGCTATTACAAAAAAATGAAACAAAACAAACAAACAAAAAAACAACAAAACACGTATGATTATTTCAAAATGACTCTCAACTTTTGTTTAAAAAGATACCAATTTTTTCCTTCTACTTTCTCATTAGAAGGTTGCTTCAGAAAATCTTTACATTAATGGTGTAGAATTTTTTTTTTTAATTTCCGGCCTAAAACCATGACAGTTAACTTTTATCTATTTTTTTCCTTTACCCGCGTTAGCTAATAGATTTCCCATTCCCGAGTGTTCCCTGCCATACAAGTCTTCTCTTATAGACAAGAACCATAACCCCTCAGTTTTCGCTTTGCTTGTTTTCTCTTATTCTATTGGCAAAACATATTTGTTGATGTGGGACAGAAGAGAAACAACCAGCAACAGAACGAGAGAAGGGGGTTTCACTTTAATTTGCAGCTAGTAAAATACCATCTTTTCAATTGTTTTTTCCTAATGTTTGTTTGGTGTGGTTTCAATTCCAATATATGTCATAAATATGGTACTGCTTATTTCCAAGTCTACTAAAGAGAAGCAATTTTGCTTGTCAGGTTAAAGAAAAAAACTAGACTGAAATAGTAGTCTTAACATTTTTATAACTGGTATATTTCTTTCTGCTATTCTTTACATGCTATTTTTCATTTCAATTTAGGGACAAATAAGAAAAAAAACGGGTGATTTTTTTTCTGACTTTAGTAAGAGAGTGTCTTACTTCTTATATAAAGCCTTCCAGAAGATTTTTACATCTCCTGCTCCAAGCTAGATCTTAACGTAAGAATGTCAAACCTTCCAGAAGCACTATTGAGAAAATTACTGACACGATAAATGCTAACAAAAGGAAGATTATGTAAACAAATAAACAAGGCAAGGGACCATTACCTCAACGCGAGCCTATGTAGTAGAGGCTGGCCACATCCATACCGCATAAATCTTGACTCTGTCTCTCCTACAGCCTGTATACAGTATCTTTATAGCATAATTCTTTTTTTTTTTTTCTAAAAGTTCAGAGTGAAAGATATAAAATGAAGAAGTCATTGTAATCCATTAGAATATTTTACATGGGGAACTGAGGACGTGTGTTATAGACTTTATATGAAAGCATGGAAAAATGATGGCAACACACTTGCTGGGTCACTGGTAAGGGACTTGGTAAGTGACAGGCCAAACCTGGCTCGATCTCATCCATTTTGCCTCATTCCCTAGTGCTGCCCACCCCAAGATCTGTAACTCGGCATTGTCTGAGAAGGGATCAGCTGACAAACCAAATTGGCAATTAAGCAAAACGAGCAAGCAGACAGTCAGTGCTCAAGTTCACCTTTCACCTCAATCAGAATGTAATCTTAAGGGCAAAACATAAGGATTGTCTTCCTGTGGGATATTTTAATTGTGTTTTTGGACATGGAAAGTAAATTCTTCATCGGTGCACTGCTATGAGCTCAACAGAGCACCAACGCTGGGTGCAGGGCTGGTGGCAGAGGACATCGGAAACTTGGGGTTTAGGCTTGTAATAATCCTCTGACACATCCAAATAGCAGCAATTCTATTTTTTTTAATATAACAGTGAACACCAAGTTTTTCTTTTCTGTTTTTCTACGATAAACCTCTGCAAACATATTTTATGAAATCCACCTAAATCCGCAGAAAATCTGAAAGGAGCTCCAAGAGGCCTCTCTCAAACCCCACACGACCACTAGGACCAGTGCTCTGGAGGGATCCACGTTCCTGCCGCCAAGTGATTGCAACGGGGCAGACACAGAAGCGATTTTGCCACTCTTCTCTGCCTTAGGGAGTTATACAGAAGCCTGTTGGCTTTATTCCGCAATCACTAAGTTTTCATTCACTCCATGAGGGATTTGCAGCCTTTGATATCCTGCTGGTGGGAGGGAGAGGTTCCCGCATCCATCTCTTGGTGGCCGAGGATGTATGCCAGCTCCAGTCTAGTTAAAGCAGTATTTGGACAGCTGTCTTTTCTCTCTTTTTTTTTTTTCTTTTTTTTTTTAATGACGCAGCTGCGTGCATGCTTTTATGTGGGTATGTAAGCAAGAGATTTTGGGAGTGGCAGATATCTTTAGCCTATGTAGAGCAGAGATCTAAATGGACCTCCAGCTGACATTCTGGCAGAGCACCTAAACCCACACATTTTTTTCTCTTTGCACAAATATAAGGACAATACAATTAGCATAATATTCCCATTTTTATATCATTATTAAATTAGTCAGAACGTTAGGGCTTGGAATCCTCTTTCAGGCTCACCAACAAAAATCACCTGTACTTGCTTAAAAACCATATCATATACTAAATATATTCTCCTTGTTTAAAGACTGTTTAGGAAGCACATTACAAAACTAATTCAGTGCTGTGGGTAACTATTCCAACCACTCTATGTGACAACACCAGATGTCAGCAAGAGATCTGGTTTTAGCTTTCAGAAAAAAACAGTAGTTCCTAAGGCAGTAGGCAACCAGCTATCTTCCACTGCAGTGACTCCTCTCATGAGAACAGTTTTCCCTAAACCAAACTGTTATTTGGGAAAACATTCCCCAAATGAAACTGAAATAAAACGGTTTGGTTTGGTTTAGTTCCACCTAAAGCAAAGCTGCCTGACACGGTTCATTTCAATTTGTTTTTACAAATCTTAAGACATTGAACTGTTTCCTTAATGTAGCACTTTGGGGATCGGTACCCAGAGCCTTCCCAGTGCCCTCAGCCGAACTTCCGAAGGCTCCGAAAGCTGCGTGGCCACCCGCATTATGGGGCCAGCCAGCACTGATGGGCAAGTCTGCATCACACCATGCCAGTCCTGCCAGGAGATACCAGTGGCTTGAACTGTCATTCATGCAAGCAAAAGCAAAATAATTTAACAACCCAAGAAAAAATGTCCATTTCAGGATTTATGAAATAGAATGCAATAAAAATACAGAAGGACGTGTTCACACAAGGCAGAACTGATGCATTTTTAGAGTTTTTTTCTTTTTTTTTTTGAGAATTTTTGAAATTTACACTATTCATTCCATTTACACATGCTGAAACAGTAACATTTCTGAATTTCACTGATTTCTAGTTACCGCTTCCCTCTGCCTATTTTAGTATCCTCCAGCTAATCTGAACAGGCCCTTACCAGAATAGACCAGAAAAACCTGTAAGACACTAGGCAATCTTTCATGACTTTCATTTCTTGTGTATCTAATATTAGTATCACATAGCATCCTCAGGCCAGCACAATTTTGTGCTTATTGCTAGACAAACAAGATAAAAAAGATATTCTTGAGAGCTGGAAAACTGTATAGAAAAGAAGATGAAGCAGACAAAAGGAAAATAGGAGGGCAGAAAGAGGGGAGACTGAGATGAGATGTGAGGCAGAAATTGTTTGCTGTGAGGGGGGTGAGCCCCTGGCCCAGGTTGCCCAGAGCAGCTGTGGCTGCCCCATCCCTGGAGGGGTTCAAGGCCAGGTTGGACGGGGCTTGGAGCAACCTGGGCTGGTGGGAGGTGTCCCTGCCCAGGGCAGGGGGTGACACTGGATGGGCCTTAAGGTCCCTTCCCACCCAAACCGTTCTGTGATTCTATAACACTATTCAACATGAAAGGCTGTGTGCACATCGCCATCTACCAGGAGCCAGAGAACACCCCCCTTTGAATGAAACACTCCTCAGACAAGTAACACAGCAGAGAAGTCTTACCACCCAAAAAAGTTACACAAGTACAAACCAGAGAGGTTGATAAGGACAACAGGGATGAATGCATAATAAAATGAGCTGATATTAGAAGAAAAATATTGGTGTTGGCTTGTCCTTCGCCTCCTATCAGGAAGACTCCTAAAATAGAATCACAGAATCGTAGACTTGTCTAGGTTGGAAGGGACCTTTTGAATCATCGAGTCCAACCATCAACCTAATATTGACAAAAACCATCACTAAACCATGTCACTGGGTGGATTTGGGAGACTTCGAGATGAGCTCTGCATTAACTCTGGCTGAAAGCTGGAGAAGCTGTGCGCTTCCCGAGGGACCAGGTTTCCTCCCGGCTGGGCAGCAATGCAGACAAATTAATTGTCCATGAAGGATATACCTTGCCACAAATATGGAAGTATAACACCTTCTGAACCTAAAGGCAAACATTTGTACTCTACTTAATTTCCTTGGGTTTGTAGGGCTTGTCTTTTTCATTGCTATTGCTATTTTCATAATTTTAAAAAAAAATTGCCATCAAGTGGTACCAGCCTAATCACACAGGCTGCACATCCCCTTGTGGTGTTCAGGGGCACGCTGATAGGTTTTTGGAAATGTGAAGACTCAGTCTCAACATAGTAAGACATTTTTCATTTCAAAAATCATGGAGTAGAAAAGCAAACTACAGAAGACTGGGTAAACAGCAGTACGAAGTGCATTTACATTTTTATGGAAAGAAATTACCTGTGGGAGTGCTTGATTTATTTCCTGCAATTATCTGCTGTATAAACTCTTAATAGTCTGCACAACTTTTCTAAAACAGGGCAGAGAAATCCCGTCAGATGTTTAAAATCTTTTTGCTGCTTGCTATAACTCTGATGTTACAAATACATTCAAAACTCTTCTTTCATTCTGCTCTCCATTCTTGTGTGATCTTCCTCCGTCTCAATGACTGAGTCACTGCAAAGTGACTCACAGAGGAAGACCTTTCATCTTTCTTTTAGCTTTGTATTTCAGCCTTATTACAAGTGTTCCCAGATGTTTTTGCTGCCAAGAAACACTTCATATGACGCTCATATTCGTTGTCTCTTGACAGTTCTTTATTTTTTATTTCAAGGTCCCATTGAGTTTGTATATTGTCCGCAACTACTTTCTCTCTGGACTCACGTCCAGGATCTCCAAATTCTGTTATTTTTTACATATTTTGTCTCGACATCTGTTTGCGCATGGTTTTTTTTCAGTTCTTTCCTGCTCATTCGACTCTGCCCTCTAGTCTCATATCAGATTGGTGATTATCTCCCCCCTTCAGTGGGTTTCCCACCCTGTTCCTTGTTCTGGGCATGACTCGTCCCTGCTCTGTATTCACTCTCAGGGCTCCCTGCTAAATCGCATCAAGGTCCAATTGCCCCTCATCCCCTTAAGGCCCTTAGTTGCTGTTACCCTGTCATCTTGCCTTTCGTCTTGTCTCTTCTTTTTCTCATCACATCCTCTGTGCCTGACCAGCAGCACCCATTTTCCCATTTTTCCATCAATTGCTTTGCATGCCCAGACGTATCATTGCCTGCACCCGTTCACTGCAATAGTTTGCTCTCCTCGCCCAACACCGGCTCCCAGACAGGCAAACAAAAATTAGCAAAACAAGTTTACCAGCCTCTGCGTAGCATGGGCGGTTGTGTGGCGGTTAGGGAGAGACGCTGTCATCATAAGGCTAAGTACTAATATGCAGAAAAGGTAGTGCACCAAATAAAATGATCAGTATATTTCAAAACTACGTGCTGACAGCCCCTTTACCTGCATTTTGCACCAGCAGCCAAGTTCCAGGAGTCTCTCGACTGCAGAGGCTGCAGGATTAATGCCGAGAGGAGCGCAGGGAGATATTTCACACATTGGAGAGATGGGAGGGGGGACGACAGTGAAGTCAGGCTTTGGCAGCTAACGTGTTTTTAACTCTGCCAACGTTTCCACTTGAACTAGAAATTTGACTACAGATATTGTGTGTCTTTGAATTTCTCTAGTCACTTATTTTAGTGCCTTATTCTGGACTTAGAGCCTGACTTTCCCTGTGGCCAGTGTTGAATTACTTTTAAGAGAAAAGGTTTGTGAAGAAGCCTAAGGCTCAGCAACTTCATAAAGAAGTCGAGGGTTCAGGAACCCAGTGAGGATCCCTTCTCATCCCAGATGAGGAAAGGGAGGTCCTGCTTAACCAACTTGATCTCCTTCTATGACCATGTGGCCCACCTTCTGGATGCGGGGAAGGCTGTGGACGTTGTCTATCTGGACTTTGGTAAGACCTTTGACACCGTCCCCCACAGCATTCTCTTGGAGAAGCTGGCGAATCATGGCATAGACAAGTGTACTCTTTGCTGGGTTAAAAACTGGCTGGATGGCCGTGCCCAGAGAGCTGTGATTAATGGGGCAAAATCCTCTTGGCGACCGGTCACCAGGGCTCAGTTCTGGGACTGGTTTTGTTTAATATCTTTATCAATGATCTGGATGAGGGGATTGAGCGCGCCCTTAGTAAGTTCACAGACGACAGCAAACTAGGTGGGAGTGTTGATCTGCTTGAGGGTAGGAAGGCTCTACAGAGGGACCTGGACAGGCTGGATCGATGGGCCAAGGCCAATTGTGTGAGGTTTAATAAGGCCAAGNAGTGCTGGAGCGTGTCCAGAGGAGAGCTACCAAGCTGGTGAGGGGTCTGGAGACCAAGCCATATGAGGAGAGGCTGAGGGAACTGGGCATGTTGAGTTTGGAGAAGAGGAGGCTGAGGGGAGACCTCATTGCCCTCTACAACTACCTGAAAGGAGGTTGCAGAGAGGTGGGTGTTGGCCTCTTCTCCCAGGTGAATCATGCCAGGACCAGAGGAAATGGTCTGAAGTTGCGGCAGGGGAGGTTTAGATTAGCTATTAGGAAGACTTCCTTTCCTGAAAGAGTGGTCAGGCACTGGAACAGCCTGCCCAGGGAGGTGGTTGAGTCACCATCCTAGAGGTATTTAAGAAACATGTAGATTTGGCACTTTAGGGCATGCTCTAGTGACAGAGATTGTAGGGTGGGTTTTTTTTGTGTGTGTGTGTGTATGGTTGGACTCGATGATCTCAAAGGTCCTTTCCAACCATGAAGGTTCTATGATTCTATTCTATGATTCTATGATTCACTGGTTACCTCTCTCCAGTTCTTTGTTCTGCTCGAACTGTGCAGACCCAAGTCCTGTATTGCAGTCCCCCTGCTCCGCTTCATACGCTCACACCTCAGAAACATCTTTCCTCTAATAGTTTGCAGAGCTTCAGCTCTTTTACCTCTCCCTTTTCACTCGTAGACCTTGTTTCTTTGACATGTCCTACCCTTCCCTGTGCTTGAGAAGCTTGCGATGGAGTTTTTCTTGAGTTCAGTGTATTTCATAGTGTACCATCCATCCCACCTCAAGCCTTTAGGCTTCATTTGAAAACCTTAAAAATATAGTCCCGTCATACCTGCTGGATGGATCTCTGCCCGAGTCTGCAGGAAGGCAAAACAGGAATTCCGAGAGGGAAAACAGCTCCAGGCATTTCAGAAATATGTTACCTCTGATATTTAGGATGCGTGTGCAGAAGGAAGCAAGCAGTAGAGCAGCCCCGGCTCCGATATCCAAGCAGATACCCTTCAAACCCCAGCTGCAAGGAGAGAGGAGACCTGTACCCAAAGTCTTCTTGACTATTAGATTTGCATTCTAATTAAACTAATTTGAGTACATAAGGTTGTACTTCTTGGCTTTGATTGGGCTTGTTACTGAAGACGACCCCTAAAGTACTTAGAGCACTCCTTTATTATTCCTGGGCCTCTGTACATTTTGATCATGTGTTTATTTCTCAAATAACACTTCTACTCCTGGAAATTTTTGAAGAATGAAGATGCTTGAACACCTGAACTTCACTGTTTGTATATAAGCAAAACAAGTAATTACAACCAATTTAGATCTCAGGTTCAATTCAGACACTGAATGCACAGAGTGCCTTTTGCTGGAGAGGGGAGGGCAAAGGGCTACGAAGATGATGAGGGGACTGGNNTCTGGGTGACCCTGCTCTGGCAGGGGGTTGGATGGGATGATCTCCAGAGGTCCCTTCCAACCCCGACCATTCTGTAATTCTGTGATTCTGTGAGATGATGCCCTAGCATATCTGCAGTATGTGCATGGGGCTGGTAGTTGTCTTGATAGGTTTGGCATAAAAATTACAAACTTACACCTTTCTGTACCGGCAACTGGAGGCCATCTGGGATATCCTACAACATCTCCGTGAGTACCTATGGTTAGAAAATTGGATCAAGCAGTATTGGTAGTCAATGGAGCTCTCTAGACTCCATGAGCTAGAAGAGGAGCTTAGACACCAGACTAAATCATACACGCACCTCACAGGTGCGGATGCTTCCACTTCTCTTACTGTGGAGCTGAATCCCCCTCTATTGTCCCACTCGATGGCAACACTCATCTGTGGCATCACACGGATCAGAGAGGGGTCCTGTATCTTTTTCAGGAACACAGCAGTCAAATCATACATTCATCTTGTTAATATCTAAAAAAAAAGAGAACTTTAACTTGTTTTCAATCATTACTACTGAAAAACGATTTGGCTGGTTTTTGACTCTGTGATGGAAATTTTCCAAAGCCACTTCCCTGAAGTAAAGCTATATTCCAAAGTGGTACAAATGACTAATATTCTAAATAGTAATTTTTTGTGTTTAAAAAGTCTTCACCCAATATACCTGTATGATTTTTCAGTCATGTGTACAATTAGTGCTATGTATATGATCCCTAAAGTAACGATCCCCAAAGTAACGATCCCCATGATTCTCAAAACAGTCATTTTAATGTGAATAGCCTTTAAGGAAGACATCACCTCTTCTTCCTAATAATCTTGAAGAGAATGTTGTCCTTTTTGATTTTGGCAAGAAAAATGTGTTGACAGATAAGTAACGAATGTTTCAATTAATATCAATATTTTATACTCAAATGACTTTTTACATTAGTATGCCAGTTATAATAAGGACCTTCCCTACCATATTTCTGCATTTTCATATAGTAATGGCATCAAATAATTAATCTGTTAGACATTTTGTACAGCAAGACATTAGCGTTAAATACAATGTTAAAAGTCACAAAGATGTCAAATTCTGCATTTTCTTTGATGTTAAATAAACGAAGACTTCACAGTAAAAGAAAGTAATTTTCAAAAACAGTCAGAGCATCTCTGGCAAGAGGTAATTGACATTTTTCTCATGTACTCTAGACTGAATAAAAATTGTGGTAGCAGTTACTGACCTTTCTTTCAGAATGTTGATAAACCATATGCAATACATCTCTCTTTTTTACAAATCTTAAAAAAAAAAACAACAAAGAAAGAAACAAAAAAACCACTAAAGTGTGTTGCTTTTTGAAACAAGTTCCCAAAAAACTCATAGAGAAGTAAGGGCTTAGCTAAAGAGTTTTATAGAATACTTCAATAAAGACAAACGTACGATATCCTAAATTCAGATCAAATTAGTCTGGATATCTGGAAAGTCCTAATGCCATGGGCTCCAGAAGTGATAAACACATAGTTATGACCAACAAGGAAGTTCTTTATGCTTGTTATTTTGGAGGAGAAAACAAGTTTTTCTGAGGAATCTCTCCCATTCATCTTAAAAATTTGTTCAATCATACAAGAAACCAACATATAATTATGCCAACTACTGTCATCTAGACAAGGTCTGTATGCAAATAAACTTAAGCATCTCTTAAAATCAAGCAGTGCCAAGGCACACTTGCCATACTTAAAAATATCACAATTCATTTTGACAATTTGATTTAAAGCACTGTTTTTGTGTTAGCCTGGAAGTTCCCTCCTGGGGGACTATTCATTGTTAAACTGAACTAAGGAAGAACTAAGAAAATTACAGGTTTGGGGCCTACGAGAAAGCTGGGGAGGGGCTGTTTGCAAGGGCATGGAGCGATAGGACGAGGGGCAATGGTTTTAAACTAGTGCACGGTGGGTTTAGATTAGACATTAGGAAGAAGTTCTTTACACTGAGGGTGGTGAGGCACTGGCCCAGGTTGCCCACAGTGGTGTCACTGAGGACATTCCAGGCCAGGCTGGATGAGGCTCTGAGCAACCTGATCTAGCTGAAGATGTCCCTGCTCCCTGCAGGGGGGTTGGACTGGATGGCCTTTAGAGGTCCCTTCCCACCTAACACATTCTATGATTCTAAGGCTTTTAGCTCATTTATTATTTTTTTTCCCAAAAGTTTCACTCCTCTTGCTAAATCTTTTTTTCATAATGACTTAATTCTGGGTAAGGTTCTCCTCATTTAAAAAATAACATAGCTGAACTGAATTAATTTATTTTTTTTAATATTTATCTTAACATTAAATATAATTATTCTTTTCCATTTCAGTCACCAAGTAAGTCTGCTTTATGAAGGCACCAGACCATGAAGCTTTAAGGTTCTCATCTGTCCTAAGGAGTAATCCTTCCTATTTTCCGTATTAAATCAGATCTATATTTCAATTATCTGTTAAGGGGGAAATGCTCTATCAAGAGCAGGGCTACATGTGCAATGTATGTACAAGTTGTTCCTCCAGCTGGGATCCTGTGAGAGCCGGAAGAGCCACAGATGGATTTCCCAGTGTTGTCTTCTTGCCAAGGAGCCCAGAGTGGAGGGCTGAGCCAGAGACAGCAGCAGGGTTGGCTCTACTGGCTCCCCTCTGCTGAGAAGCCCCAGCCACAACACTGGAGATCAAGAGATGGAAGACTCAACTACCTAGGTCTAGTAACTTAGTGTCATTTTGCATGTTTTAAGGTGTTTGACATCCTTCACCAGCCCAACAGATGCAAGCCATGTCATGATTGAAACCTCTTCTGGATTAGTAACAGAAGACGAGGAGAGTTACCCTGAGGCATCTAAAATGACCATAAGTGTCATCCAGTCTATCCCCCTTTATGTTTTAGGCTCCAGCTGTAACACGACGTGGTTTGGAACAGCTTGGCTAGCTAGATATCAAGGCAGCTTAACATCCAACTTCCACGTCTACGGAGGGAGCCCCACTTATTGCAACGCTTACACCAAGTTGGGCTGTCTCACCGTTGTCTCATGATGCCATGACTTTTGAAGCAAGCACCGCTCTGCTCCAAGTGACGCTGGAACTGTGCTTGGGGCTTTCATCGCAAATAAAGTTTAGATACAGCGGGAAGCTGCTGCTACTGCAACTCACTACTTTAAATTAAAATGTATGTTCATTCTAGAAAGAGATAAAATACGTCTAAAATACTAGCAGCCCTTTTTTACCACCAGGTAAGGTGAGCAAGCATCATAAAAAACATTTTTAGAAATTGTACCTGTAATATAAAAAAGCCATACTATGCAAACAAGCAGTATTTTTTTTTTGGTTTTGTTTCAGAATATTCTTTTGCAACAATAATTATCTACAAATGCCATTTTTAAAGTAGGTGGCAAAAACTGCTAAAAATGAAAAAAAAAATAAAAAAATTAATAATGCCAAGAAGCCAGGTTCATCAGCAAAATCCTTTAATTATTCACTTGCTGTAAATCTACCAATCATGACAAAGATTTAAGGGATGAATCTACCTACGTACCTATATAGAGACAGAGGGTTTGGATGTTTTTAAGCTATGTTACAGAATAAATTCTAAATATACAGAGCTAGAAAAGAAACAGATTGGAATAATTCTACTGAAAGAGATTATTTAAAATCATACTCTCCTAAAGCCACTAATTAGCCACATCTTTCTGTCTTGAGCAGTTTTACCAGCAGATGTCAGGATTCTACAAATATCAGCATGAGATTTACCACAGTCTTCCCCTTCAACCATTTTCCTCATTGTTAAAAGCTACAAAATACTACCTTATATGGGTAATCTCCTTCTGCTGTGTTTATATTTTTTAAAATATGTAAAGATACTTTTATGTAATGAGGAATAAGCATGAAGACCAACATGCTTTCAATTTACCCATAACAGCGTCTTATACTGCTGCGGTGAGAACACTGAGCTCTGGCCTATGAGCAGGAAAAAAAAAAAAATGAATTCCATAATAGTTAAATTTCTGTTAAGGTTTCCACTGATGTTTATTTAAATTACCTCAAACAGGTCAGATGGGTCTGGTCATCAAGAAACAAACTGCCTGAATTTCATAGGAAGATTGGTTAAGCAGCGCATCGCTCCACAGGCTATTTGCAGCACCAGCTGACGTGGAATTCAGGATGGAAAAATGCGTCTAATATCCAAATTCAGTGTCACCACAGCACTTTGATTTTATTCCATCCAGTTTTTTGTGAATAAAATCATTTACGTAGAAGAAAGATTCCCTTTGATCTTCAGAGACCTTTTGAAAATTATAATGCTTTAAAAAGAAAGGATAAGTACATTTAGTTTGTTTATTTAGATTTCTCAGTCTGAACAAATTCCTAGAAAGAAATAGAGCTGAGGTGATCATTGCATTTTCAAATATTCATACAGAAAAAAACGTATGACAAAAATAATCAAAACCATCAAAACCAAATGGAGTGCTATTGACAAAGTCTCTCCACTTACAACTCGGAAGAATAAATTAGGTCAGCTGTAAGTATATGACGTCAGGGTCAGGACTGCAGCTGCCAAAAGAAAAATATAGAATAAGTAAAGGTACCTTTCTGCAGGCAAATGAGAATTTTGACAACAGATTTCAAGGCAATATGGTCTGTTATACTGTTGACCATGATCTATGCTTCATAATGGAGAAGAACAGAATAATCTCCGCAACATTTATCAAATTGAAGTGTAACACTGGATTATGTATTTGATGTCCCTGTCTAGCATCCAACAAAAACTCACGAGCAGTAGCCAGAACATTGGATCAAACACAGATTTGTTTTCACTCTGAAGGCTCTCTATGATTTTTTCTTTTCTTTTTTTATATTTTTTTTTTCAGAAAACAAAGCAATAGATTTATTAGAAGGACCATGACCCTAAAACGAGTCTCAAATTATGCAGTTTTCTCAGTTACCTTCCTGGGAAAACCTGTGAGACAGAGTTTAGCTGTAATCTTCTGGAATATAATCAAATTGCCTGCAAGCCTATTCCTAAATACCTGTTCCACAGATCTGGCCCATAAACTCATCCAGGAACTGAGTGGATTTTGTTCTCAAGAATTTAATCCAGTTAAAGAGATTAATGCAGATAACAAACTCTTACCGCTCCCCATGGCACACAGGGAAATGAGGAGACGACTTTCACGGATTGATGGCTCCTTCCATGCACGTGGCTCTTTTGTATTCTAACGAAATTAAATATAAATGGATATATATGAATCTGTGTATTTATTGCCAAAATGCAAAAATATCACATTACCAAACCATTAAAATGCATGTCATTCCTGAATACTGTTAGCCAGTCTTAAATTTTAAATAAGGAGATTTTTTATTCTCTTTTTTTAGTAAACTTTTCTCCTTAGGAAAAATGATTAACACTTTCTATAGTTCACTTAATTATATCGTATAAATTATGGTATGAACTCACATTATTATTTTCAAAGATTTTTCATTAATTTACTGGATTTGGGGGTTTTTTTATTATCAGCTGCTTTGTCCCAGATGAACACTAGACTTAGAAAAATGTTCTTTTGCCTAATATTATTGTTTATGATTTTGTTTGATTTTAAAGAACAACAACAGTAAGTCTTGAATATCAATTGAAAAGCGTTGCATCGCACAAATTTGCATAGGATTTAAAGTACAATGATATTGTATGGATAAATATTACCCTAATTCCTGGTTTTCCGTTATTTTTACTCTAAGAATATGGAAGGCTGATAGAAATCTCTTCAAGGTGCTCAGATTTTTCTCCTTAGTTAACACAGAATCATAGAAGAGTTTGGGTGGGAAGGGACTTTTAAAAGTCCATCTAGTCCAACCCCCCTGCCGTGAGCAGGGACATCTTCAACCAGATCAGGTCACTCTGAGCCCCGTCCAACCTGGCCTAGAATATTTTCAGGGATGGGGCATCGACCACCTCTCTAGGCAACCTGGGCCAGGGGCTTACCACCCTCAGTGTAAAAATATGCCAAATAGCTGAGGAGAAGTACTGGGGCAATAGAAGTGGCAGCTCTTCCATGAGGAAACTTTTTGCTGCTCACCACCTGCAGCAGAAAAATTTTCCCCTGGCTAAAGAATGACTGGGATAAGATGAACTCAAACTAGGAAGGAGGAAGAGGGAGCAGTGTGCGCCAAAAGACAGAGAAGTCCAAAACGACCACCCCTATGACCAGATACTCTGCCTGAGAGCGATGGAGGTGAACGTACAGAATCAGGACCAACCATCCTCAAAGATGACCCAGTCTAGAACCCAGAGTCCAAAAATTGTCTTCCTCCCGTGTAAGAACTGTCTCAGTTATTATCTGTTAACCAATTATTTACCCATACGAGGACTTTCCTATGGCTGAGCAGTCTTAAAATACTTTGGCAAGATACTGTCAAGGGCCTTTTGGATGTCTAAATAAATTGGAAATGAAAGAGACTGCTGATAACCACGTGGCTGCTGACACCCTCAAAAGACTCCCATTTATAAAAGTCATGTCTTCTCAAGTGTATTTGATTTATCCAAGTACCCATTAATTGTATTTTCTACTGTAGTTTCTAAAAAAAAAACACTGTTGAATAAAGATAATGGGCTTTCAGACCTACAGGACATCAGAATACTATTAAAGTCTGCAAGATCTCAGCTGATTCTTCTTCTATAACTGGAATAGTACAATTTCAGACAACAGAGCAGTGATTAACTGTATATTAAAAAACCCCACCCTATACCCACTAGGTATTGTATGCACATGTGTGTATATTTAAAATGCATGAAAAATGCAATCACTTAACTATTACATTGCAAAAAATCATAACGTGTCCCACTTGGCTTTAAGCAAATGATACAAATCCAAGATTTTCCAGACTGCTCAACCTCAAATCCTAATTTTGTTCTCTTCTGTTAGTGAAATACAGACTTGCTTCAGAGGGGTCATAATCATGTGTGTTGTGGTGGTTCCTCTTCTGCATCATCCTCAGAGCTGCTTTAAATGACACAAGCTCCGCGCTGCATTCCATCCTACTACACGTGACGCATCTGCTCTGCCATCGTGTTTCTCATGCTGGGAAGGGAAACCAGGAGGACATGGCCATACCACCAGCAACTTGGTCCTACCATGACAATTAAAGGCATCTAGTGGGAGGTGTCCCTGCCCATTGCAGTCCGTTGGAACTGGGTGATCCTTAAGGTCCCTTCCAACTCCAACCGTTCTATGATTCTGTGACTTGCAGCTACAGGTTTCTCTTGGCCATATGCTCCTTTAAGGAGGAACATGCCTTGGGACTGTCCCAAATCAAGATGTTCCAGGCAGTATTTGCTCTTTGTACCTTGTCAGAAGCTCTCACTACTTCTTGAGCCCATGAGTCCATGCGTCATACCTCTACCTAATTCTTTAATTGAGGTACAGCTCCTGAGCCTAGCTTATTAGCTTGCAGCTAGGGTTACTAGGGAGGCAAAATCTTACATTTCTTTGTCCCCCTCTTGCTCTTTTTCACTGTCTTCATCCCTTTTTCCAGCCATGTGGTACACCACTCATCAGTGAGACCTCCTCTTCTCAGTAGCAGCAAGTTTTACGTTACTTCAGTTCCACTTAAAATTACAGCACAAGGAGCAGCATGTCAAGGAGAAAAAGCAAATCATGAAAGGAGAACAGAGTATGGATTAAATACGTTAATGAGGTATTCCTGCCTAACATATGATTTCACGTGTCACAATGTAAAAAGGTGTCAACAACACGAGCAGTGCAACACTGCTTTCTTGAGGAAGGTTTCAGTCTGCTTATTCATCTCAAACCTGATGCAGCTGACAATTTGCCTCTATGTTTAACCGTGGGATTTAGTGTATCACTCCAAAAGACCAAACTTCTGAGGGTGTGGTTTTACATGCAAACTAAACTGGCTAAATCCTAAAATTCCACGAGTTGGTTTGCATGCTTCAACTGGGACGTGACCTTGTTGAGGATAAGTTTGCTCCCCAATGAGACTGGTTCTTAAAATAGTATTTATCCTTAAGAAAAAAATGGGGTAATGGCTTTAAACTGGAAGAGGGGAGATTGAGATGAGATGTGAGGCAGAAATTGTTTGCTGTGAGGGTGGTGAGCCCCTGGCCCAGGTTGCCCAGAGCAGCTGTGGCTGCCCCATCCCTGGAGGGGTTCAAGGCCAGGTTGGACGGGGCTTGGAGCAACCTGGGCTGGTGGGAGGTGTCCCTGCCCAGGGCAGGGGGTGGCACTGGGGGGGCTTTAAGGTCCCTTCCAACACAAACCAGTCTGTGATTCCATGACTTTTTTTCTAAAATGAAAATTCTCTACCACGAACGAGCTGTCTCTGTACCAGCAGAACCACTTACCTGCTGCCATCATTGCTAATAACTGTTAAATACAGAAGCAACACTCTGCAGGGTTGGGATCCTCCGCAGATATCTGAAAGAAACAGAAACTATTGTTAAAAATCTCAAAATCCAGAAACAGCTGGAGTTCCCCCCTCTTAAAAAATAGAAGTCAGAAGAATTCATGTGGGACAGAAAGAGCTGTTGAATACATTAAGTGCTTTGAGCTTGTTCTTTTCAATTGATATCTACCCAAAATGCAGGCAGTGCTGAAACGTGCTATCACCTGGAGACATAAATCCGTTTGCTGCCTAACGACATCTATTTGCAGGCTTTCTGTGCAACCCAATGGAAATAAAATGTTGCAAGTATTTAAGAGAGAACTTGTATAAACACCACCTTTCCCCTCCTGGCATGAAATGCGTTATAGTCTGCGCTTGTATGACTTAGCTGAATCGAGCCGTGTTCTTCAGAAATGCAGCTGTATTAATACCTGCGGTAACCCCAAACTGAATAATTGAAAAAAGCACGGCGTCTTAACGATGGAAAGAACTCTATAAACTTTTGCCATTGATTATTATAGGAAGCACAGTGCAGAAATGTTCTGTCCAAAAATCTACTCTACCAACTGGAGGTGAATTGCAACCGTGGTCATGTTCAACAAATACTTACGATCAATGCATATGTATTACAATTTAAATAACTGCACCAAGTCAAGACTAATAATGGCGTCTATTATTAAACCCAATGAATTTATAGATACATTTCTGATTACAATAGAAATCCTCATTTTATTTTAGCTCCTGTGACAAAAAAAAAATCATAAACTATTTAGAAACATGAAATTAGCAAATAATTTCAGCGCCTCCTGTTTTTAGCCATATCGCCCAACTAGATGATACATTGGCTTTAGGAATGACGCTGGCTTAAAAATTCTCCTCCTCTCGACCCCTGCTGTGGATGCTCATCCCCATGTCTCCAGTGCACTCCGCTATTGCCTAAATCATGCTGATTAAATGGTTTGTGCGGTTGTGCCGAAAACAGAAACACTGATACGATCCTGCTGAGGGAGAAAATAAGTATGTGCAAAGAAAATGAAGTGATGTGGGTAGGAGAAAAGGGGTGGGAAGGATTTCTAACTCAAGCAGGTTTTGGATCTGTTTTGTAACATGCTCTGAGCACTATTGATGGGCATAGTAAACCATGAAGAAAACATGAAACTGAGTATCTAGGGCTGGAAACTTCTTAAATTGTAATTTTCATGGAAATACACTTTTTTGTGCAGCAAAAACCTGCACTAAAGGGATTGATCTACGATTGGTTTTCTTGTTTCTGAAGAGCTCAATAGCCACAGGTTTAGCACAGACGAGTCTACAGAAATCAAGATCCGCGCAACCTACCTCAGGATAAATCAGCGTAGGCTGTCAACAAACACACAAGAATCTGGAATAAACCAAGTACGTGCAGACGTTGAAGTGAATCAGTCATGACGGGTGTGCTGTGGGAAGCTCCTCTGCTCCCTTGGCTTGTGCTGCTGCTGAAAGGCTTGTTTGCCGTGATGGCACGCGTTCCCATGAGGAGCATACAGAGAGCTGCACAACAGCTAGTTAACCGAGAAACAAACACATTGTGGAACTGACTTTCAATTAATTTTCCTTAGCGATATCATGCTAATTGGCACAGCTATGGATTTCTCTTAGCTATTTAAATGACTTTGCCTGCACATAAGTAACGCAGCATTGTTACCAGTCTCCTCAGCAACACTCAAAGTGGTGCCAGAGCAGCTTCTGTTGAGCTTTTTCCAAATGACACCATGGTCGTGTGCATCTTGCCCAGCTGTAAAAATATAACAAGTATGGCTCATCCTACCTTGCTCTTCCTCGACTATGAAATTCTGCTCTTAGAAGAAAATCTGCTCTCAGAAGAAATTCTGCTCTCATTCATATAACTTTTCTGATACTAAATGCTCATTAAGAGATATATTTGAAGTAACCTGCGCATGGGCAATGACTACGAGTTTTAATTCAGCGGAACAAACTACCCAAAACTGTGTCCCAATTTCTACCCATGGGAAGGCTGTACACTGTACTTTTACCTATGTGTGATCTGTAAAGGTACAGGCCAGAGGAAACTGTGTCACGAAAAGGGATAAGAATATTACTTTTTAGAGTTTGGATTTTTTTTTTTTAATTATTCATCACAATAAGAATTTTTTTGTCACAGATTTGACAAAGACGTATTCTATAGTTAATAGAACGTCTCCACATGATTATTTTTTAAATTTTACTCTTTATTCTCATAATTTCTGCTAAAGGAACTATCTCCTCGAACATCTAAAAGTAGGTTGTACCAAAAAATGCGTACTACCGAGAAGAGTCCTCCAATAGCAAGGACAAGAGAAGGGACAAGATTCTTCCATTTCTGGTTCCAAAGATTTGTCCAGTACAGGCAAAGAAAAAACTACGCAACACGAACAATTAATAAGTACACAAAGTACACAAGTGTGTTTATTACATATTTGCAAGCACTTTGTTCTACATTTCAAAAACGCCACCATCAAGCTGTTGGCACATTTATGTACAAAACAGATTAATTGTAATGCCTGCTACAAAGCATTCTTTGTGAAAATACAAACTCTAATACCAGAGAAGAGCCAAAAGCATTAACATCATTACATGAGTTTAAAAGACATAGTTTTAAAAATCAGCACAAACGTTTGAAGACACAAAACTGAAACACTACAATCAATATAGAATCCAAAAGAGGTTCCTACTACTTTTTGCAGAACTGTAATACCGGTACTGCACATTATCAGAAAACTGTTGACCCCATAGGACAGCCTAAGTGTAAAAAAAAAACAAACAAAAAAACCAAAAAAAACAAACAACAAAAAAACCCCCAAACCCCAAATCAAAAACACAACCAAAAAACCCCCAAAACAAGCAAAAGAAAAGAAAAGAAAAAGAAAAAAATTCAATCAACTAATACTACTTAATGCATTATCATGCCACAAGTAACTATAGTATTACCCTCTACTTACTACAAGAATTGTTAAAAATTACTGATGATGCATGACTAGTAATAGTACAAAGAAGAGTTTTACTCAAGAAGTTTTATTAGAAATGCACTTACACTGAGAGAGAATTCACAATGGTCCAATAAGTGCACAAAACTACCTAAGATTTTTAACACTGACAAAAATGTCTTGTCAGGCTACATCACTTTAAAAGACACTTTACAGCATTCTTGTAGCATTAGAAATAGGCAAAAAGAAAAAAAAAAATCCACCAAATTTGGTCCAATAATACCGACTTTTCTTAAATAGGGTTTTTTGTTTTGTTTTTGATACAGGTAATTCTTTCAAATGAAGATGACCTGTCTTTCTGATAACATTTTCCTATCAAAATAAAGGTTCAAATATATTACTACACTTTCAAATAATAAGCTCTGTAGTGTTTTTCACCTTACTTTAACACAGTACAGGTAAACCAATATGTGTAGGAAAGCTAGGAGCCAAGCTATAACATTTATGGAAGTCTCCTTTAATATATCTTTTACAGTTCAGACAGGTGCAATCCATTTAAATTTTTAAAGCAGGTAAAAAGACATCTGACTCCTACGGTCACTGTATTTTTGATATATTACTTTCATAAATGTAGCTAAGCAGTAATTTCTTACATCGTCACATGAACAGCTCCAATTTAGCATAACCATCATTGAATTAAAGAGAGATCATTCTGTAAAAAACTATGGATAACTATATCATGTAATTAACAATTGTCTATATACCATAACTCTTTAACAGGTAGCCGTGGTATTGAATTCCTTCTAAAGGCAAGTGGCCATGCATTGTTAGCACCACGGTCTGCATGCTCACAATACAAACAGGAATTATCACCCATGGAACTTGGAACAAGAGAATATTCTTTAAAAACATCGATAATAATACAATGTTAACAAAGATAAGAAGCACTTTTTTCTTTTTTTTTCTTTTTTTCTTTTTTTCTCTTTTTTTCTCTTTTTTACTGTTTTTCCTCTTTTTAAAATGTTNTTACCCACTATTACAAATTTAGAAATTGCACCTTTGATTGTTTAAAACGTTCTTAGGACCTTCATTCAAGTCGATCAGGGTCCATCTGGCAAGTTTTCCAAATATAAAGGAAAGTCATCAGAGTGTTTTCTTTATATATTGTACATCATGTACAATGGTCCCTTTGAAGTATACCTGTAGTTAAAGTAGTTATTGAACTCAAAACTAAAAAGTATAAAAAGCTACTTTTTTTTTTCCAAAAACATATAAGAAACAATGCAAAAGGTGTTATGCATAACACATACAAAGTGATTAAAAAAATCAAACACATATTTGTATTTGACAATAGTTTAGTATCCTTGATCTAGCAGAACTAATTAGCTTAAAAGGATTCAGGAAAAGGCTATTTAGGAGCTTTGTGGCAGAGAATGGTCACACAAAGTAAGAACTAATTAAGAAACCAAGTGCTAGACAACCAAGAATTGTACCTGGGTGATGTGTGAGTCACCCAAACTATCTTTTGTGAGAAGCACTTTCAATTGTTTTTAAAATGGTTGGATGGCCTTTAGTTAAACAACAAAGCATTCACATGTTAGAAAGTAAGACAAGGTTTCCCTTATGTGTAAGCATTGAGCCGCTCTTTAGAGCGAGTAGAATGAATGTCATGAAGCTCTTGTTCCTCCTTTGATTTAATATCCTCGTATTTTTGCATTCTGCAAGCATCTTTCACATAGGCCCAGTTGGCAGACAAGACCATGAGATAATGGACCTGTAAGAGAGGTAACATGGAGTTAGGAACCAAGGGAGCTGGGCAGAACAGAGCACGTTCAAACTGGCGAGGTATGGGGTAGAGCTTGGGTTTTCATCAGAAGGAACTGAGCTTTGTCAAGTCATGAAGTACAACAGCAATACGATGTGAAGTTTGAGCTTGAGCTTCTTTAATCCTCAGATAACCCAGCTCACAGATGGTACTCTTACCGTGACTTGCTAGTTGGTAGCAATGGTTGTAAAAAATTTAAAAGAACTGAGAAATCGACACATCATCCCTGCTTTGCTATTTCAGCCAGTCTGCAAATCTACACGGAAAAAACACCTCCTGGTAATCTCTTGCAGACTTTTCCCCATTGAATCATTGTTAAAGTAGCTGCCTAAGACAAAAATATGCTGTAGACACATCTGTCTACGATCAAAAGTGATCAAACTGCGATCAAACGTGATTTGAATTATTTTTAAAGGACAACCTTTGTATATGTCTTGGATGGAGCAGAAACAATGTTCACGGTCCATGTAAATTTTTGAATAATGTAGAAATACTTTTTTTTTTTAAAGAAAACAAATATTTTGAGCTTTCCAAGTATCCCATCCAAAAACAAAATAAAAAATTATCTGAAAATAATAATAATAATAATATTATCACAGAGCCTGTGATTATTATACAACTTATTGGTGAGTATTGGACATTGGACCTGACTCACTTGCAGCCAACATGAATCACTGGGTGAGCTGTGATGATATACACCCAAAGAACTTGGTTTATTTATCTTAGCGAATGGGGAGGACAGAATGTCTATGAATACATCAGAGAATTAAACACCAATTAAAGGATATTGGCAGTATTGTCACATGAACAAATGTTTTTCAGTGGCTTTGAATAAATTTAATCTGAAAGTCAGTGAAAGGTATTTTACCAGTAGAAAAATTACGTTCTGCAAATGTTTTCCATTATAAATAGAGGATGTAAAACACCCTAATTGCATTTGAGATGGATCTTAGCAGTCTATAAAAATTGCATGGTATGGCTGCCCATGACCAAGCTTAACAACTGGTAGCTGTCCTGTCTTCTGAATGGTGGCATTGAAAAATCAAACAAGTGATAAAATTTAATACATCACCAACACAAGGAATGAAGCTGAGTCCTCCAAGGAACTGCTGCCAAAAATACTTTATTCAAATAAAGCTGGTGAGGGGTCTGGAGCACAAGTCTTGTGAGGAGCAGCTGAGGGAGCTGGGGGTGTTCAGCCTGGAGAAAAGGAGGCTGAGGGGAGACCTTCTCGCTCTCTACAGCTCCCTGAAAGGAGGAGGTAGCCAGGGGGGGTCGGGCTCTTCTCCCAAGGAACAGGCCATGAGACAAGAGGAAACGGCCTCAAGTTGCACCAGGGGAGGTTTAGGATGGCTATCAGGAAAAATTTCTTCATGGAAAGGGTTGTCAAGCATTGGAAGAGGCTGCCCAGGGCAGTGGTGGAGTGGCCATCCCTGGAGGTATTTAAAAGCTGGGCAGACGTGGTGCTGAGGGACGTGGGGTAGTGGGGGTTTTGTCAGTGTTAGGTTGATGGTTGGACTCAATGATCTGAAAGGTCCCTCCCAACCTAGACAATTCTATGATTCTATTCTAAATTTCCTCCTTCGGGGGCAGTCATATGGTATCTGCATTCAGTCCCTTTTGGAGTTAGTTTCCTTTGTCTTCATGCTTGTGACCACCTACAGTGTAAAGTCTACTTCGCTGCCTGTTAGAGGAATGAGCTGCTCTCTCGTGTCCACTTCAGCTTCCCAGGTCTGGGCCTTTCAGGACATCTGCAGGCTTTGAAAGCTTTCCTTTTGAAGGTGGACTTCAAATGTCCTACCTTCCGTCTGCTGTATCTGCTTGCAAGGAGCCTCTGACCTTCTTAGGACATGCTCTGCTGGCTCTGTATTCAGCCAGAAAATAAAAATATTCAGTAATGGTATTCAGCTTGTTTATTCCAGGTCTCTCTGGACATTTATTCCTCCCCTAGCAGGCTTTCAGATAATTTCTGATGAGAGCATGTCTTATAGTTAATCGAGTGCCTCAGAGGCCACAGTTAGTTGTCTGAAATCAAAAAGATTCCATCTCTTCCTAAGAAACTGAAAAACTAAACTAGGATTCAAATAGTGGAAAATGGAATAACTCATCTTAAAAACGCCTTGGGATTATGTAAACTCTCCTTTTCGTATTGGACTGTTGTAGATACATGAGCATTTTAGATTCATACTAAATGAACAGAACAAATTTCATAGGTTCTTTCTTTTTTTTGGAAATGCCAGTGTTGTCTTTTTCCACAAATGTTTGCTGGCAATTGTTGCTGATTAGTGCAGGCTAAAGTTCATTTCTTAATCTGGCTAATTAAGATCAAGGTAAATCGTTCTGAAACCCTTCAAAGTAGCACATATTTTTGGTGTCGTCTTTGTCCTGGTGGTTTATGCCAAGCTTTCACCTATTTGGGGAATACAATCTGAGTTGAGGAGCCATAAAATAGGAAGAAGTGTTCAGAGAATCCATCCTCTAGGAAAAAGGCTACAGATAGTAGTATTTCTACGCATCTTTAGGAGTTTCTTAATACATCTAGTACAACCCTCGCAACACAACCTGTGATGGCAGCGCAAGTGCTGGAGATGGCAGCATGTACTGTGTCACCCTGGGACGCGTCCTGGTCGTAATTTAGCACTCAGGAAAAAGAAACGCCTTGTATCTAACTCGGCTGTTCCAAAAGATTTCACTGGAAAAGGCGTTTCTAGATCAAGTGAGAGACACTAACACTGAATCCCCATTCTGATGAATGAAATGCCTTAAAATTCCTCCATGGTAAAACTCCAGAGGAAAATCAAAAGAAACAGGCTGGTAATCCTAAGAATTCTGTCATCTCAGAAAACTGCAATTTGCATCCAATGAAAACACCAGTGCTGGTCCTTTGTGGGTAAGATTTCAATTAAAAAATATAATCTGAACCTCAAACAGATTGTAGACATGAGAGCCCTAGAAGTGGGGGTATCTCAGCAGCGTACTCGCATCTTCCTGATCTTTTAAAACACATCTGCCAGAAAACCCTGCAACTGAAGAATAGGTGATGAAAATGGGACCTTGTCGGCACATTTCTTATTCTCACAAAATATTTGGTAACGACGCATTAAGAGGCAAATTTTAACCTGATGTCTTGCAGTTTGCACTTAGCTTTTTTCTTCTACTAAAAAAAATAGAGAAACTATTCTGAAAGTGCATTGGCCACAGTCTGACCTTCGTTAAACTCCCATTCTTCACCCATGCCTTCCTTCAAAAGTCACAGACCCAAGCTTCTGGAACAACTGTTGAAAACTCTTGGAGTTCACACTCACTGCAAGCAGGACGACTTTCCTGGAAACAACTGCTCTAGCTTTTGTAATGAATATAATCTCAAATACACATCCGTGCTATATAATGGCATATACGTTTAACAGTATCACCACCTTTGTTTTTTTGTGGAACACTAAGTTCCTAGATAACATTGTCACACTAAGGAGGTCATCTCTAAGTGGCTGTCTAATTGCATTTCACACTTCCATGACCTGAGTAGCCTGAAGCCGGTGGGGCCCTGTCACGGCTTATTCAAATTGAAGCAGGGCAGCTTCCACAGTCCGCCTCGGGATGTTTCAATTACAGACATATGCAGGACAGCGCGGGGTCTTTCCATACTCTACGAAACATTCCCGCTTAGATTTCTTCATAAAATGAAATTATGGTTCAGCTTTACAAAACCGTAGAATTGCATCTAAGCTAAGAAGGGGTTTGGTTTTGGTTTTCCTTTCCTTTTGGGACATGTCATTATCTCAGCAGGGCAGAAGTCTAAATAACATTTTTCCCTCCCCTTACCTGCATCTAATATCCTGCAGAAGAGCACAATCATACTGGGGGAGAGGAAGGAGACCACTTACACATTTCCCTTGTCCTTGTTTCGGTAGAATTGATTGTGTCTCCATCTTACAGGACATAGTTTCTGTGAAGGTTCAGGCAGAAGACTAGTGCTCACATGGTAATTTTTGAGATAGGAAACCGTGTATCTCCTAATTCAGTTTTGCTGTAGTGGTTTTGGGAAACATCACGGGCAGGATGCTTACTAGCCTTACAATCACCCTTTGGGATGATAGAGTTTACACTTAAACAAATTCATGTCTTCTGCTTCTACCTGACACAATGTTGAAAACAGTAAAATTAATAGGTATTACTTCATTTCTGTATCCATTTATTACCCATTCAGACTTGAGAAAGAGCAGCAATGCTCAGAATCATACAGAGTCCAAATACCATATGATCCCAAATCCTAGCTTTTCTTTTTCTGTGCTCAAGGCTGACAAAAAGTATCTACAACATAAATAATTCTATCAGGTTTTTTTCATCTTGGGCTGAAGTCTAAAAATGATAAATTTTCAAAACAAACTATTTGACACTTTCGTTTTCTGCAAAATAAAGCTTTTGCTGACATATACTCTAAAAAATATGTGAGTTTTTCTAGACACAATTTTCTGTACACATAGGCCAATTCTCTTTTTGAACCCCAAACCAGAATTCTGCTTTGGAGACTACAGCTAGTGAATTGTGAAAAAATTCCAACATCCGTATACAAATCTGAGACCAAGAGAGAGATTTAAAGTAGTAGATATAGGAAAATTATGACTTGTAACCAAATGGTTTGGAAGTAGTGACAAATTTTTTTGTGGTTTTTGCAATAAATGAGTACATTTTTCTAAAATATATTTTTAAAATACAGCTTAATGAAAAGTATCCTAGTGACAGATGGTCTCAATATTTATGAGTAAGCTAATTTCTTTGGTGAATTTCATGACAAATATTGATATTAAAAGAATTCAAGAACCGTGCACATATTAAATAATCTGGCTCTTGAAAACATCCACAAATCCAGAAGCGAGGATATAATGGAGTATAGCAAAGGCATGACTTAAAATGTCATTTAAAAGAGCAGGAACATAACATCACAATGGTAGCTCAAAATCAATCTAGTTACAAAATTGAAATACAGACAACAGAGTTGCAAACATCTCATAAAGCATACATTTACCAGCATTTGGACACTACACAATTTACTAGCACTTAGATTCTTATATTTCCGTTGAAACAGTGTCATCATGCCTGCTCTGGGCAAAGAATCCAATACAAAGCGTAGATGGGTATGGGTGACCTTTTCTAAATATGTGAATAAATCTGAGCCATCAAAGTGAATTCCTAGTGGATTAGTGCTTGGTGCAACACATCTATGGCACCTTCAATACAGTACTCTGAGCTTTGCAGGTTTTTCTTAAACTTCATCGAAAGTATCATGTATTTAAACTATGTGGCGCAATGTACCTATTTAATTTCCTTCCACTGAAGATGTATTTATTTTCACTGAAAATCTTTTTGGTGGCTATTCTGATTGAAAATTCTTCTTTGAAATGCAGAGTTGTTGTCTGAACAAATTAGCATTTGACAACTACTGTTGCATATACTTCAAAACAACAATGTACTGGACAACTAATGGTCTCTTGGATATACTTTCCTAACACTAATATGTATACTATAATAATTACTATTTAGTCACCATTTTTTCAGATGGAAGCAGAAAATTCTCCATTTGGAAAATCAATTAAATTATTAGTATAAATTATATTCTACTGACGTACTTATTATCTGTGGTCTTGAAACAAAAATTACATTGAAAATATATGTTTTCCATTTAGCTATCTCTGCTGTGTTGGCAGGGAGCCATTTAATACTGAAAAAATGGCAGACAAAAACAAAAAAAAAAATCACTAATGCAACAGGAACACTAGCTTCATTGAATGTTCTCAGATTGTCCTTTTTTATAAACGTAATTCTAAGGAGAACGAAAAATGTATGTCCCTAGGATTCAATGTAAAATTTCTAGTAGCAGTAGAAATAATAATCATCAGCACAAACACTTTTCTTACGGAATGCATCAGTACCAAGTAACAGTCATTTTTCATTTCCCATTCCAGTGTGTGTCATACAAACCCACAGTGGCACAGAATCCCCATTCTAAAAATATCCTACGTTTAAGCAGACACAGCAGACAAGAGGCGGAAGAGCAGGGCACCAGCTCATACACTTTTTTTCCTCAGTGGATCATTTTCATTGGCAAAATGTCACCAAATTCTAAGTAATCTTCATTACATAAAAAAGGCAAAAATTAGTCCTGACAGAAAAACGGACACATTCACAGATATGCACAGAACGAAAAAAAAAAAGGAGTCTGCTCTTAAAATAGCGGCATGGCAAGGCTGTGAATACCCAGAAAGGCGTGGAGCGTAAGGGGATATTACTGCAGTCATGAGAGAGACACCTGAGTTCAGGTGTTTGTCTGAACGCAGTAATAGAATAGTAAAAATTCTAAGCAGGTACTCAAAGGTGCTTTTTTTGTTCAAAAAAATAATCATGATATTCTACTTCAAAGGGAATCCATCAATATATTTTAAAAAAAAAAAAAAGCTAAGAGAGAGTACTGAATTACAGAACTATATTTTAGTAATAGCACTGAGTGATAGCATGGAAATTGAATAACTGACACTGAGTAACGACCGGAATGTGTTAGCAATTCGGAAGACGACTGAGCGTTGGGTGGCTTACCATAGCGATGACTGCTGCGCCAGCTCCAGCGAGAGCCACGATGAACAAGTGGAATGTCATGTTTAGCTGCAAAGGGGGACAAAAAGGGACTTTCATGGCGGTACCGTAAACAGAAACTGAACAAAATAATGTAACGCAAAAGACTACCTTCCTGGTGCTGCCCTTCTACAAAAGTAACAGTTACTACTACTTTTTCCGAAAGATTGACATCACTGCATGACATTGTGCTTGTGCCTGTTTTGTTACAACACTCATATCAGGGATAAAGCATAATCCTATTTAATAATACTGTACTTAAATTACAAAATATTTAAAAAAACCTGATTATTTAAAAATAAACTGTCCAGCACTTTTCTTTTCTGTTTTGTTTTGGGTCCCCACCCGCCCCCGCCCTCCCAGTTACAATACTACTTTACTAGATCTATATATATTTGTGGTGGTTTCTCTAGTGGCAGAGGCAGCCTAAGAAAACCCCGCTCCCCTTTGTTAGCTGTAGCTTTCCATCTTCATATATTGATTTCCTTCCCTTCCAAATTTGCCAAGAAAATCTGTTCACAGTGATAGAATATAAACCAGGTTAAATAACCCCAGTTAACCACCTTCCTCACCCCACCCTAAACCAAATGATTACATTAGTTTTTAATTCCAGCGACCTGGTTTACGGAGCAGCTGCTGAGGTGGGCTGCACAGCAAGGGTTGCGTTTTCTTAGATGGTTTTGGTATAAAGGCAGGCCGTCTACCTTCGCGCTAAGAAGATTTATTCAAACATAGTAAGACCCAGTGAAACATTTATCAAAGCAGCCTCCGACTTCAGAGGGATCAAGATTTTAGCCTGTCCTTTTGTTTGAGAGAGATGTAATTTTGTTTGTCCTGCCTTCATCCCTGATCATTTAAAAACAAACCCCAAAAACCCACACTGCACTGAAATAGGTGGCCTTTGCCTAAGGGAAAAAAAACCACAAAAAACATACTAGGATTTATTATCCCAACACACTGCGAGATTTGGTCAAATCCATTTGAAAGCTCCACTCCCCTGTCACAACAGTAATCATAAGAACTTCAAACAGTGATTCATTGGACAGGCCTATCAAAACCATCCCAGTAAAAATATACATGACAATGGAATTCTTAAAAAAATAAATAAATTCAAGTGTATTTAGAAAACAAACGGCTGGGGAAATTGCGCTGACTAAAACTGGTATGTGGTAAAAGACTAGGAAAAGTACTCGCTGACTGGATTTTCCACTGGGATTTTATTTCATCACCATAGCTAGAATTAGAATATTAAGAGTAAAAAGAAAACACACACCACTTACTACCTACTATAACATATTGTATGGGTTTGCCAAAAATATTGTCATATTTATTCACCTCGTTAGAGTCACACATCTTGATGAAACTTTCTGATGTGGTGCAAACCTTCTTTTCCTCTCCAATAGTTACGATACCTGGAGCAGAAGAAATATTGACAGTGTTTAGTATTCCTAGCACATAGCAACTTACTGCATATGAGCCAGAAAAGCTAAGAAATACAAATTCTTGTCTGCTTTGCAGAATTTTTTTTAATGACAAAATCTGTTTTTTGTTGATACTGGGAGGGCTGGAGCCCCTCTGCTGTGAGGACAGGCTGAGAGAGTTGGGGGGGTTCAGCCTGGAGAAGAGAAGGCTCCGGGGAGACCTTCCAGCCCCTTCCAGTCCCTAAAGGGGCTCCAGGAAAGCTGGGGAGGGACTCTGGATCAGGGAGGGGAGCCATAGGATGAGGGGTAACGGTTTTAAACTGGCAGAGGGGAGATTTAGGTGAGATGTGAGGCAGAAATTCTTTGCTGTGAGGGTGGTGAGCCCCTGGCCCAGGTTGCCCAGAGCAGCTGTGGCTGCCCCATCCCTGGAGGGGTTCAAGGCCAGGTTGGACGGGGCTTGGAGCAACCTGGTCTGGTGGGAGGTGTCCCTGCCCAGGGCAGGGGGTGGCACTGGATGGGCCTTAAGGTCCCTTCCCACCCAAACCATTCTGTGATTCTATGATAATTTCAGCCATCACAAAATTAATCCATCATCATCAACCGTGCAGGTAATAATTTTTCAGCCATTTTTGAAAATACCTTCATTCCAGATTCTTATCGGCACAATAATCAAAACACCAGAAAAATTATTTGCAAGCAGTATGTACACTTACCGTGGTATTCACAAACATTCTCTACCCTCACGTGGAGAAATATGCTGTATATTGTTTTTCAGACATATTGATCTGGTACAAAGCTTCTTTCACAAGTTTTAAAAAAGCATTATGCAAATGTATACTTGATTGTAATAATAGTTTCCCTTTTAGCAAGAATAACCACAATCTGCCACATCGTTTCCTTTAGCTAATGTCCAGATACTAAATCAAAGACTAGCCGGAAAGGAAGTGCTATAACTTGGTTATCATGAAAACTAGTACTGTTCTTTCCTATTAGTAATCAGCAGTTTTTACACTGAATTTACAGGAAATAGGTAGGTTCACAGAATACACATTTTGTATGCTAGTTTTCTATGCACTATTTAAATACAAATACTAATAAAAAATAAGCATGACTATTAGCAAAACAAAAGGCCAGAGAAAGAAGAATTAATACTCTTGATGAGATCTGTACAGATAATTGCCTTCTCAACTCACCTGTCATGCTGGCGGGAAAAAAAAAAGTCAGTAAATTTAAAAAAAGATATATTTTTTCCCCTTGTGAAAACAATGATGTGAAATATTTTGTTTCTGGTTAAGTAAAATGTTCAACTT
This sequence comes from Stercorarius parasiticus, assembly GCA_013396915.1. Lineage (NCBI taxonomy): Eukaryota > Metazoa > Chordata > Aves > Charadriiformes > Stercorariidae > Stercorarius > Stercorarius parasiticus. Next base: position 304,501 of record VWZL01002568.1, on the reverse strand, counting down.
GAACCAAACTGTTTTATTCCCAAGGAATAGAGCATTTTTTATATCTTTAAAAAAAACCCAATTAAAAATATACTGCAATTTTATATTAGGTCAAGGCAACAAGTGAGAGACTCAGGGAACTGCCCAACAAGAGTAAGATGACTCAAAGCTGTGTGGGCTGAGAAACCATCAAGACCAGAGCATCTAGATTCAAGTCAGTCTTGGGGCAGAAAGGAATTGAACTGTCACCACCACCGCAAGAATTCTCAGACTTTTTTAAGATTCCGAATCCCCTTTTCTCCAAATTTCCCATCCCCTCAAAACACACGTATGTGTGTACCCCCGCTTGATTCTCACCCCCGCAGTTCAGGCTGTAGTCCCACTCTCTCTCTCCAGCCTTTTAGACTGGTGGTGTCTGTATTGTTGCTCTTCATGAAAACTGTTGCAAGCAATGAATCTTGTCCTGTCCCGGTTCACCTCTGCAGGGACTGGTGATAACCTAGGATCTCACGTCAACAAATCAGTGTCCTACCACAAGATTAAAGAGTCCTTCTCCAGGTAAGTGACAACTTCAGCATTTTAGACAAGTTCCAGTAATTCCAAAAGAAGTGACTAAACAGAAGCCCTAAGCCAAATTTTCAGTACTCTGGGAAGAGTTGTTGATTCATAGAATCTAGGTTGGAAGGGTTTCCATTGAGTCCAACCATAAATCTAACACTGACAAAACCCCCACTATCCCATGTCCCTCAGCACCACCTCTGCCCGGCTTTTAAATACCTCCAGGGATGGCCACTCCACCACTGCCCTGGGCAGCCTCTTCCAATGCTTGACAGCCCTTTCCGGTAAGAAATTTTTCCTGATAGCCATCCTAAACCTCCCCTGGCGCAACTTGAGGAGGCCGTTTCCTCTTGTCCCATGGCCTGTTCCTTGGGAGAAGAGCCCGACCCCCCCTGGCTACCTCCTCCTTTCAGGGAGCTGTAGAGAGCGAGGAGGTCTCGCCCTGATTCAGTGTTGTCAGGCCTGGAAACGCAGCGCATCTCCAATATACTGCCTTGACGAGTGGGTAAAAGGGTAGAAAGAGATACTTAACAGTTCTTTCAGAAACATTGAAACAGTTCGTTTCAAATACAGGGAAGCAAAGCAACGTGATGCTTTCTTTTGTGAAACTTTCACTTTGTATTTAGTGCTCTTCACTCACGTACCATACTGGCGAAGGTCCAAGCAGAGATTAGCTCCGTCCACGACGGTGGCATTTCGGCAAATGGTCCACAGGTTGAAGTACATGTAAACGGGCAGAGAAGTGAAAGCTGTAACGCCAAGCCAGGCCAACATGAAGATGTATGTCAGCATAATAAACTGCAGCAAAACAGGGAAAAACAAAACTAGTGGTAAGTTAGAAATTAACCAATACTCCATTGCAAAAAAGGAATCGCAGGGAAGTGATGAACAAAAGCATTTCTGACTGGTTTTGCCTGTTTCTGCCCTTATTTAAATTATGGTTTTGGTCTGATAATCAACTCACTATCGGGTCAAAGTGAGTGATGGAGCACCAACACGATGTTTCTGAAGAACAAGCAGTTATGCTTCCACCAGGACAAGCTTTCTCCGCACTCCTGTCCCCCTTGGACCAGGACTGACGCACAGCACCACATCTGCAGTGCAGAGAGCTGTGGGCTTTGCGAAACACGTCTCTCCCATCACCGCTACTCCAGGCAAGAGGCCACATGGTTGTTTTTTCCACTATCAATCATGAGGCAAAAAATTAGAATGAAATACTATAGACTTTGCTCGCTTTTGAAATCTGGGTCTTCATAAAAACGATTAATTGTCCACGGCTGCCACAGAATCTCACCAGCAAATCCATTCTGCATTAAACCAATGAGACAATCTATTTGTCCTTTTCTTACCGTATTTAGACATATTTGGGGTCTACATACAAAGGAATTCATCATTCAGTACAAACTAGGGTGCTTAGTAATAAATGCAGTAAATTTCACGCTTTGCAGCATGTGTTCTCCAAAGGCTACACGTTTTCTTGTTTATTTTATGCTCTCCAGAGAATAGCAATCTGCTTGTAGGAGGCACCAAACTCTACTTGCCGTCAGGGCCGGTGGTTATGGCGGCACATCCAGCTTCTCTAAACACGTAGGCATGCCATGTTACTGCTCCGCTGCTAACCCGAGAGGACTCGCAGAGACACCCGTCAATAACAAATTACCTTTGCATTTTATGCCGTGGAAAGGATTTGAAGATGCTACATGTTTAAATGGGGAAGATAAGTCAGCCTCTAAATGTTGAATCCAAATAGCCCCAAGATTTGATGGCTTCAGAAATGCTGATCAATGTAAACGCATTACTGAAACAACAAAATTTCAGCACACCAACATTTTTCTTGCTGCTTACTACAGAAAACCATTGACTGTGAATAAGAAATAAGAGCTATTTTTGAAGGCTGAATAATCCACAATCTGCTTAAAATTAAACCTTAAAGAGTAAACAAGGGAAAAATGGCAGACATTTTCTACTTCTTCTTTCATGTAAGACCTCTCACTTCAGGTCGTCAAGGAAAATGCCTAATGTAAATACAGATTTTAGTTATGGAAATCAAATAAAGTCAGACTCCAAAAGGGTGTAACTGGTAGTAGGAAGTGTCAGAGCGTGGCTTGTCCGTGTGGACCTGCTAAGGAAAAGCAATTCAAAACAATGAAAGGTTTGAATTTTAGGTGAGGTAATTTTATTACCTTGAAGTTATGGGACGGACATTCTCAAGCAATATTAAAGAGACCTTAATTTGATTTACTGTAACTCACTTCCAAAGAATATTAAATAAAAGCCATTTTAATTCTGAGGAAGCGTATTTACATAGGGATTTAATGTAGTTTAATTAATCCAGTTTAAAATTCAATTCAGATTAATTTTCCTGACTGTCCCTAGGTGGATGAGGCTTTCAGCTGTAGTTTGAAAAACTGGAGAATTTATAGCACTAAAAATAATTATCAGAAGGATGCAGGAAAGTAAAAGGTAAAGTGGAACAAAGAATAGAAATATTCTGTTTAATACTTGGGGTGTCTGCTTTCTGTCCTTTTCTTTATTTAGTACTCAACACTTCAGCTTTACCTGCCCGTTTGTGAGCTATGAGCCATTTTAATGTTTCCCTTAACATCAAACTAGTTTAAAAGGGAAACCGATGTGTCTAATTTACGTTTAAAGATTTTTGAAAACGTATTCATGCAGATAATGGCTGTCTTCCTTTCCAGCTTTTCCCAAAACCACGCTCACTAGAAAATCGACTGATAAAATAGAGAAAGTGATAGCAAGATCTACAATAAATACACACTCTTTAATGTTACGGTAGACTTTTCTGTGTGTCAGTTGCTTTATATAATGGAAATTCTATTCCATCTGTTGCGGAGGAAATAGTCAATACAAGTAAATACTGTTCTGTACACACTCCTATTTATTTTTTCATTATTGCTACTTCACTCTTTTCTCTTTTTCTCTCCACATTACAGTCTTAAAGCTAATGAGACAGCATCTGATTCAACCCCAGGCACTCATTTACAAAGAATTACTTGGAAAATTACTTGGAAATGTAGATTCACTTCAGGGCTATGAATTCCCAACTAAAATGCTATGCCTGATCTTAATTTACTATCAAGCTAAAGAGTTGTACTCAATTTTTCTAAATCAGGAGCAAGAACTAATAAAGAAGGCGCTCTGTGTGTTCTCGGAACAGCCTTTAAATTCCCAGTTTACTGTATTCTAGAAGTATTTTAAAAGTAAAACCAACCTCCTAGCTTATATTCTATGAGTTTGCCAAAACTGGGTAAATTTGAAGCCTTATTTTTGAGCCGCTTGCTAGAATTTCTGAGCTAAATAATATTTAAGAAATTTAGTACATCTTGCAGTGGAGTACATGCATAATAATTTAATGGAGAACTAAATCTTTTATATTAGTTACATTACTGAACTGTAGTAACTGTTTTTAAGACCGGGCTCTGCAAGCATTCGTGAATCTTCCTACTCTGTGATTACCACCAAATGGAGGAAAAACATCAGCCTCACTATGAGCGTTACAATTCCTCTTTAATATCTTTTTATTTTCTGATCTGGAGTAGGGATGCCACTCTCTGTAGCTTTGCTTGCTTGAGAAGCTTGTTTAAAATAAGATAATACAAAGCGTTGGTATAGCAAAGAGGGGAAAACCCAGAGCTTATTAGCCACTAAAGAGATCTGCCTTGGGCATAGAATCAGAGCAGGAGAAATCTGTGGGATGATCGCTGCCCGGAGCCACAAGAGCTGCCTGCTTAGAGAGAATCGCCTGCTTGTTTATGGAAGGGATTCTCTTTTAAAAACACGAACCTGTTCACTTGAGTATCTCAGAAAAAGGCGAATCAAATGCTGATTTCATTTTAAAAACATATTGTAGAAAAGGAAGAACTTTTTTTTTTCCTCTTTCAGTCACTTTTGGCTGAAGAGCCAGTGGCCAAAGGCATGCCCAAATTCATGTCATAACACCAAGAAGACTGGGGGGAATGAAATAGAGAAATGTCATTTGGTTTATGTAAGAATAACTAAAATGCAAAACTTAAATCATGTAGCAGCCATGAGCTGTCCCTGGAAGCTGCTATCAGTGATATCAGCAAAGCAAACCACAAAAATGTGGTCTGGGTCATAAAACACCTTCTGCTGTAGGGGCAGGAAAAAGCGAAAGGTTAACCTTGCACAACAACTTATTAGTTTTTAGCAATAGAAGGCATTAGCTTATAAATTCTTGTTGTAATGGAATGAAATTGTGAATTTATTTTTTTTTTTAAACCACAGGTGACGGACTAAAGTATTATTATTTTTTTTTAATAATTTTCTCTGCTATTACAATCTTCCCTTTCTGCTCTAGAGACCTTACGCGAATTGCTTAAGGAGCCTGTTCATTCCGGGAATTAAATTCAGAACTCAGTCTCCTGAGATTCAAAGGGATCTTCCTCCTTTGAAGTAGCGTTCTGCTAAATGATGAGGCAAAGGTTTACGAAACAGCAGAACAGCATCTTAAAGAGGTATCACAGTTAGTTCTTTTGTATGCTACGTATTGCGTTGGTAGTGAAAATTGTTTTCTCTGATCCGTTCAGTTTTCACTGTAAAAAGACAAAAAACATAAACCCAAAACAAACTGTAAGGGACAGTAAAATTTGTCTACCAAATTGTGAAGATAAAAGTTTACTAATCGATACTTGGTTCACATTGGGAAACGAATCTAAAGAAAGAAAAAAAAATCATAATGATTATTTGAGCAGATCAAATCTTTAACCTTTGTAGCAGTTAATTTCTTGTACCAGCATCATGGCTGGTCAAACCCTCTTGCCGGATTTTATAAGTTTTTCATTGCCAGTAATGGCTTTCCTGAATCACAAATCACCAACCCTTCTGGAAAGACTTTTTTTATATATGTGTATATATAATCTGTTACCCAGACCAATGTCGGCAAGTAGAGATTTCAGAAGACGTTCTGAAATGGTATGTACAGAGTACAACAGCTTTCGTGGTGGTCATTGCTGGTTGAACTCCTGTTTCCGCTGAAAACATTACCCAAATCTATCTATTTTAATAAGATCACGATTTCAGTTACCACTTTCTTTTTAAAATTTATGGGTACTTGTCCCGTGAAAAGCACATTCAATAAATTTCAAACACTGTTCTTCTTTTAGTTTTGTTATAAATATTTTAACACCCCTGAAGAAACATTATATGACTGCTGCTGTGACCCTGGGGACAGAGACAGTGAAAGCATATCTAAAAGGTACTGCTGCTGCAGAGATGGGTGGAAATGAAAAGAAAGCAGACTCCAGGTGTTTTATTGTAGGAGGACACTGCTGCTTACTACAAAAAAATAACAGAGAAATATAGCAAGAAATTCAGCAGTGTCTGAATAAAACTTAACCCCAGAAACCTCACGTTGCCAGGTAATTTTATATTTGTTCCAAACCACTCGGTACTTATATTTACACTTACTCTCAGTCTTGTCATTTACTTATTTTATATGAACTCCCTGACATGAGCTCTCAACCCAGAGAGCTGTAAGGAGACGTACACCTTGTGTTAGTGTATCTCATCTAGATTTATTATCCTATGACACACGCACAAAACTTCACTGTCTACTCTCAACTTGATGATCAAAGAGGTTCCTTCCAAACCTCTTCACAGGCTCAGAAATTCTCATGGGCAGTTTTTGCCAGAGATCAAAACTGCATCTACAGAGACCATGTTTCTCCATCCTGCCAAAAGCCTCTTAGGCTTCACTGTGAAACCCTACCAGTGCAGGTCATCACCTGAAGATGAGCCCAAGAGGAGCCTGGCTGCCTCTAACTGGAATAACTGGGAGGCACCTGCCCTCCACAGTGCGTTGTGTAGTCCTGGTTCCCAACCGCATGCCAGAATAAGGTCCCGAGTGTCATTTGATGGCAACCCAAACCATGAGCAGGAAGATCTTTTCAATTTCTTCCTGAACTGCGCTGTCTCTCTAATAAAACATTCACATTCAGTTTTCTATAGATTTCATTTCAATACGAATAAGAATGTATTTAGCTTTAGCACTTTGCCCAGCTTTAAATTCATAAACGACCTTTGGCTTTCAGGCCTTCTGCCTCAGTCTTGTCCCTCTTTCCTAGGAGAAATTCCTCTGAGCTAACGCTACCATTTCCTTACCCTGTGCACATTCTGCATAAACGCATTTACATACTCTTTTTAAATTATTCACTGCAGTCACCACACATTTTCTCAAGTGCTGAACTTTGTCTGGATGAAGTTGTACTGAGAGCTCTTTCTGCAGTTGACAAGAAGTCAGAGTTAAAGGCACTACACATGTTCCTGCCTCAGACCTATCGCTTATTTGCATTCGATTTTCTATAACGCACGGTTCTGCCTATAGTCTAGCCTCAGCAACCTCCTTTGATCAATACATTTTTTATCATAGTTTAGTGTAAATATTAGATATTTTGTTCCTGTTCATCATCTGTATTCTTACCCTACAGGCGTTTAGTTCTTTTTACTTCTGGAAGGTCCAGAATCCATCCAACAGAATTTTGCGCTTTTAAAGAAGAATCTTTACATAAATACTTCAACCTCTTCCCAATGTTTTTTGCAATGGCGTCTTAAACGTTTAGTTCCCCGTACGCAAATACTAGAGAGAGCAAGTAGAAAACTCACTGAGTTCCTTTAGGAAGGATTTTAACATTGCAGACCTAAACTAGCCTTTTCTGCTTAATTAAAAATGTTAGGTTGTCCAGAACCAGCAATACTATTCTTATTTTTTTAAATCTAAATAAATAATGTTTCCTTAAATGGTGAAATGAGAAATAGAAAAAAAATAAATTATAAAGATGTCTTTAGACTCATTGATATATCAAAACTTAACATGTTACAGATCATCCCTTGCCACCCTAGCCAAGCTCTCATGGTATTCGTACACCCTCTTCTCACACACAGTATGAAATCTAAATAAGTTGAAGAAGGAGTGTTAAGTAACTCTTCTAACATTCTCGTATCTGCGCTGACGAGCACCTCCTACATCCATACCTCATTCCTGGACAGAAGTAAAAGATGAAGCAAAAGTATTTCAACCTATCTCATTTTACATACAATGCTGCTGGGAGAAAGAGACAGATGTTCTGATACTACCACTATATGCACTATAAATCACAGAAAATACACACTTACAAAGTCTTTTCTGCTTGGTCTAAAATATCACTCTCATTGCTAACAATCACTTGTTGGACATTTATTATTGCCTCTCCAAAACACGTTCACCCTATCTTTCTCTCTCTGACATATTATATCCCTAGGCACAGCTCCAAGAGTCTTGTTGAAACATGGATACATTTCATGCTACGCTAGTACTGTCATGTGCCTGATTCTTCTTGGCTTGCGTTCAAGTCAACTGCTTCAACAGGAAAAAAAAAAACCACAAGCCAATATTGGTCCAAATTTCTCTTCATAATGGTACAGACTTCTCAGGTTTGCCTAATTGCAAATTGTCCACATCCTAAGTACTACCTAATGTGTCATTCCTGAGATTGTTAAAATCTGTTACCAGAACATTAAATCCCTGAAATCTTAAATTTTGAAGCATCTGTTTTATAGAACTTCTTTGATTGGTGGGTTTTTTTAATGGTTTTCTTCTACAGACATTTTAGATGATAGATTAAAAAGTGATTTTGACCAAATTAGAACCAATTCTTACTGTTACTTTCTGCTTTTCATCTGCACATACGTTTTTCTAAAATTTCCTTTAAATGGGCTTTTCAAGGTTGAAATATTCTACGCATGAGGTCTATTGCCTTGTAACTATTTAGATGCCTAAAAAAGCAGGTTTACTTTCTGATTTACTCTGAATTGATTTACTGGTAACAGTGGGGGAGGACCACAAACTGTATGAGAAATACAAAAAGAAGATTCCCTAACAAATTGATTCATTTTTTGAAACTTTGCTTTGAAAACAAATCCACTCACTATCAGCACATACTCAGCTTGAAGAAGGTGTCTTTGCATTAATGCAAGACTAGGTTTTCCCTGAAGATTTTAGAATTCATCTTTTCAGTACTTCCTTATAAACCAATTATACTGATTTTTTTTTTATATTTCTGAATCTTCTTTAGAATGTTGATGGTTTTGTAGCATTCTGCTGCTTAACGTTGTTAGCATTCATTATTTTATACGACCTTCAGGCAAGACTATCATTTTTGTAGGCTTCGGAAGTCCTACAGAGAGCATTGGATTTTAGCTGCTATTAAACAGCAGCAGAATTTCCTATTTAATTTTATAATCTTCCAGATAGGAATTACTTTTTCTCAAAATGTATATGCTTATATTTTCACGTTCTCAACATTTTCCTCCTCCGTTTTGTTTTTCTTTTTAGTGGTGTTTCTAACACTTTGATGTACTCTCTGGGAATACAGCAAAGCTATTGGTTTTGTATTTAAATATGATTATAGATAAACTATCTGATTTTAAAAATGCTTTTAAAAGAAATGGAGTAGATATCTTCATTAAATACTACTCCTTCATGGGTTCTTCAGACTGTGTTCATGCCACTTAACTATTCAATTCAAAGACATAAAATATGAAAAACAATCAGTTCTACCATGACCTGCTCCCAGCCAATGTAGGCAGGTCCTAGTAGTAAATCTAGGTCTGAATGAATGGTCTGAAGTTGCAGCAGGGGAGGTTTAGAATTAGCTATTAGGAAGAATTCCTTTCCTGAAAGAGTGGTCAGGCACTGGGACAGCCTGCCTGTTGTGACTTAAGGTTGAGTCACCATCCCTAGAGGTATTTAAGAAACGTGTAGATTTGGCACTTCAGGGCATGCTCTAGTGACAGAGATTGTAGGGGTTTTTTTTGGTTTGGGTTTTTTTGGTTTTTTTTTGCGTGTGTATGGTTTGACTTGATGATCTCAAAGGTCCTTTCCAACCATGAAGATTCTATGATTCTATCTTCCAGGTATTTTGCTTCCAAATTGCTGATAATATATTTATAAAAAAACCACGATCCCTACCATAATGGTTTCCGGTGATGACAAGTTTTCTGTACACAGAAAAAGACAACAGCCAGCTGGGAGACGACTGCGCGATGCAGATTGTTTACGTTTTTCTCATTGCCAAGACTGTGATTTTTGTTTGGGGATTTTGCATGTTCTATCCTTGGGAACAAGGCAGTGAATCTTCAACTAGAAAGCAGAAATAATACTCTTATAACTGCTTTAAAGAGATGTGTCACTCAAATGGAATGCCTGGCTGTCAAAAATAAGAGCATGCACTCTTTCCTGATTTGTCTCAGTGGGGCTTGAGAAGCCTAGGAGAGAATCAAGGGGTGAGGACCTCCCCTTTCGCCTTTGCTGTCCTGCCAAGCAGTGAAAGTCAATAACATGGCTTTTAATCAGTCAGGGGACTCTGAAATGTGACTAGAAATGTTCAAGCTCTTCAACTGAAAGATGTATTGATAAAAAATACTCTGGTTTGCTAAGTCTAACCAGCTAAACTTGAATGCGAATCACCACGCACGAATAAAAGGATACAAGCAGTGAGGGGAAAAAACAAGTTTCCCTTGTTCTTCCTGGGCAAGCAATACCAAAAAAATATTTGCAGTGGTAACTATGAATTGATAAGGCATCAATAGGAAGATGCAGTTGATACGAAGAACAAAAAAGCTGTAAATGGTTTCTGTGGATTTTGGGGATAGTAACTTTAAGTGGGAGAACTGAAAAAATCAAGCAGGCTAGAAACCATTGGGAATGGATAAAGGACACATCTTTGATCATAAAATTGTGAATTTACGGTAATGCCACTGACATTCCCAGGTTTAAATAACTATAAGAAGAGTAAGGTGTCCAGATGCAGGGAAAAAGCATAGGGCAGCCAGGTGAGGACAAGGTTCAGGGAAAACTGTGATCATCTGAGGAAGCATTCAAGTTAAAACTGGGAAGGATTACCTGAACCTGGGGGAAATAAAGCTGTCATCTTGAACTATATGTGGTGCTTCATAATAGAAAGGAAAAGCCCGTGGAGAAGGTGTAATGGCTCCCAGAGTCAAACACACTTCGGAAATGTATGACAGCACATTCTCAGAAAACAGTTTCATTAAAAACAAACCTACTTATTGCCTGAGCTTACACGGCAAGGAAAAATTCTGTCCTCGATGTCAAAGACACACTGACAGCACAATCTGAAGCAAAACCATTTTGTCCAGTTTATCACCAACCATACACATTCCGTCAGCGAGCAGCAAGAGAAGCTGAAAGGCTGACGGCAAGGCACGTTAGGCTGTCTGGCACACGGTGCTATTGAAGGAAGCAATGAACACTGCAGTCAGCAAAAGGGTTGTGTACAAAACACATGGCAAGTTATGTGGGGGGAGGAAAGATCAAGCGAAAGAATGATTTTAGAAGTGTGATATCCCTGAGCGAGAAAATCTGGAAGTATAAAATGAAGAAAAATAAAACCACCTGGCCAGATTGCAGAAATAAGACAGACCAAAAGTAGAGTCAGCATCTAGAAATATATACCAAAACAATTTCTGAGCTCACTGCAAAAGATTTCTAAAAGTATTACAAATAGAGAAAAAAAAAAGGAATCACTTGCATTCTTCTTTCTTTTGAAGAAACCATCTGTATATTAACAATGTAGTTGGGAGAGTAACGGCATAAAGATGAGAGACTGTCTTCACTGCTTGAGTGAGTTCTGAAGTACTGCGAGGGCTTGTCCTTCCTATGTCAAAAGCAATCACAGATTCCACAGAACCCAGCCCACTAAAAAAAAAAATAATCCAACACTGGTCTAGTATCCAGAGATAAGATGACTTCCAGAAACCTATAAAATCATTAACATGTATTATTTTACTTATTAACTCCAGCAGTGTCTGGATAGCAAATGTTACTCACTTAACTCCAGTTAAAGGGACTAAGTAGGATACACCCTACTAAATTTAGGCAGTTTACTGAAGTGCTTAATGTAAAGGACCCAACTTAAAAGACGAGGGTTTTATCCTCTTTGCAGAAAATAGGACAGTCACTTGCAGAAAAATTCATTTTGTCTGAGAAAGACTTGCTAACCTTCTCCGTTAACTACTGAAGGAGCCCTTCTCTGGGCAACCTTAGCACTATTGCTAATTAGGTGGGATACAGCTGTGTGGCAATATAGTCCTTCCGACATTAACTTCTCCATCATTTTCTAGGTCATTTGTGGCAATAATTCCTGACTCTGGATTTTAACTATGTGGTCTGAAAGGTGGTGGACCACCATACGAATCTCACCTTCCCCATTTCCCACCTCAGTGTCTGAAACTACTGAGGGTGTTCGCTACATAACATTTATGGGGACAGGAAGTTTGTTAGATGCTTTCCTTATTTAAGATTGGATTAGGGGATCCCAGCCCCATGAGTGCATCTGCTGCCTTGGAGAGAAGGTTCTTCACTTCTCATAAATGCAGCAGCAGCGGCATGAAGCATCCTGCATTCCTCAGAGGCTGCAGCATCCCATCAGAAGGAAGGTCCTCCTCTCTGTCAGCTCAGCATTTCGCCACCAGAATATCCAGAGATGGTATCTGGCTTGCGGAAATGCGAGCTTCATTTCTAGCACTGAGAAGCGATGCGTCTCTTGTGGGTGGGAAAGCCAGCCGAGCTGGCACTGAGCTCTCTTCCTCCTCTTACACAAAGAATCAAAGGTCAATACAATCCAGTTTCACCGCCTTGGGAATAATTGGTCTGGTACGGGCAAGACACAGAGACAAGCTTACATCCCTCCCAGAGGGTTTTTCAAAACATTTGCAAAGCTTCCATTGTTTTTCTTGCAAAATAAAATCTGGAAATATTTGTGAAAGTTCACACTTTTAGTTTAAGCACCCAAGAAGCAGGGGTCAAAGAGCACATAGGTATTGAGGTAGCCAAAATAGCTTTCAAAGGCAGAAAAATCCCTTTCACTCATTAAAATAAAAGGTTCCTAAATACTAAAGATACAGAAGATATATTAGTCAGTGCCACTTAGAATATAAAACATCTTTCTCTAGAGGTTTAACATGTTTCTTTAAAAGGTAAGATACGAAGAAATAGAAATACAACCGCCAGGATGAAATCTTTATCCAATGTTTTCTGATGAAATAAAAAGAAATGATTTACCATTTCATAGCCTAAAATTTTCACGAGTAAAATTTTTCAAGGAAAAAAAGCCTCATTTGTGTTTCTTTCTTATTATTTTTATTGCCTCCATAAGCAGGCATTTTCAAACAAGGTGTAAATGCACCTTTCCATGACCGAGCTCGCTGACTATAGATAGGAAGGGTATAAAATGGCAAATATACCACCAGTGGCACAGTTGGCTTCAGGCCTGTCTCCCATTCTTCACTAATCACGCTGCAGCACAATTACATATAACTCTTTATCTAATTCTCTAAAAGCATGTTCAGGCGTTGAAAAATGGAGCCTAAAAACCCCACCACCCCTCCTCGAATGTGACTGCAACTGTTATACCCCTTTGGTTCTATTTTTCACAGTAAATTAATCCCAAAAAACGTTGCTGAGGAGCCTCTTCCCGGCCGCTTTCACAGCGCCCCTCTCCCATCCCAGAGGGAATGATCTGCACGATTCCGGATGCCCACAGAGCCCGATTAATCACCTGTACAATCACTGGAAGGCTTAGGTGGAACTAATTCTTTTTCCGTTACTTCAGGGGAAAAAAAAATCCTTTCGCCCACATAGAGCTAGAAAGCGAGTTAGTCAGAGTCAGGGAGGGCACATGAAAAGTTTCTGTAGATGTTGGCTTTCCTTACTAAATGCCTGCTTTTCAAGGAATATTTTAATAAGAAAGAAAAAAAAAAAATGTTACTTTGCAGATTTCCAGTGAGAAATACAGCTTGTCCACACCAAGTTAAAACGAGATTCTCCTCCTTGAAATTTCTTGTTGGTATTTTTTCCTCCCTTTTCCTAATAGGTTTAGTCACAGATTTAATAAATACGCTCATGAAAACTATTAATGAGAAGTAATTGATGACAACGGTAAAGCAGAAGGACTTCATTTTCAGACTTTAACGTACTAACTGGTATTTAGAAAGATATCAGTGAATTTGATGTGAAATCATTGTCACAACTGGATTTTTACAAAGGTATTTTTGGTGTGGAGCCATTTTGCCATTTTTAATTCTTCAAAACAACAAACATCCCGTGTGTTCATTTCTCTTAGTATTAAGGTATTGCTAAAAGAAGCCAGCTCTTTAGTCTTCGACAGCTTAGATTTTAATATTCACAAAATTACTACCTCAAAATTTTATACCAGAAAGTTTTCTTGCAACACGCAGTGTCTGCCAGTCCTCTTCAACAGCATTCTCTCATTTTGGCAACTGTACATCACAGAATTTATGTCAGCAAATTTGCATAGCAATAGAACAATCTGGGCCTGACACCCGAGGATACTGGTTAGGTTCGATTTACCTCTCCACTCATCTTTTTGTTGTTGTTAGAACCTATTTCTTCACATCATTCGCGTGATTTAAGGAACTAGATAAATTATAAACATATCACTGCCGGACTGAAATATTTTCTATTTCCAAATGTCGGGGTTTTTTAATGTAAACTGCTATTTGTCACTTAAGAATTTTAAATACGAAATAAAATAAACCTAGTCAAAAAGGGCCTCAAGCTTTCATTGAAAAAAATGTGGTATATACTGTCGTACTCTCAAACCTCTAAGAGCACAGAAGTTAAAACCAGAATAATAACCCCAAATAGCTCCAGACATTTGCATAGCAACCTTACTGATATATCATCAGAATAAGACAAGCAATCAAACTGAAGATTTTTTGCTTTTCCAGGGAAAAGAAAAAACTTCCACTAACTTCAAGAATAGCAACAACAATGTATTTAACTTAAAATAGTTGATGGCTTATTTTAATTGCGATCATAAATGGTACACGGCCTTAACCTTAGCTGCAAAATGTGAAAGCCAAGGTTTCTTAAAGTAAAAAAAAAATAAATTACAAATTACTGATGAGGAAAGTAAAAGGCTGAAGGAATTAATTTGATGAATAATAACGGTGATATTAACCACAGAATAGATGCTTAACGGCTTGTTTCTTCTAGACACGTAGTACAGAATTACAGTTTATACTGCGAGGGCATCCAAACTGAGAGGATGCAGCTTTGCTCTGCTGCAATACCGAGGACAGGCTTTTATGGGAGCTGTGAAGAAAAAACAATGTTCTGAAAAATGTGCTGCTCTGTACAGAATTTGAAGTAGCTTAGTGGGTTCTCACTGAATATGGATTGGAGTTTTCTTTCCAGGAGATGAAAGCAGTGTTGGTATAAGCAACGATTGTTCCGTCTTTAAAATGTTCCCAGTCTTTATTCATATATTTATTTAAAGCCTTCAAAACAATACTTAGTCGAAGTGCCAAAATCATACAGTGACATCTGACAGGAGTAAAGGAAAAAAAGACGAAAAAGCAACATTACTGTGGAGCATGTTACATGTGTGTAGGGAGGGCATACATGCTGGACTCCCCAGTTTCCAACGTGTAGGTTATCTGTGTCCAGTTTAACCTTAAATGTCAGTTTAACCTTAAAAAACTAGTTTTGATAATCTTAAGTGCGACTGGAAAATATTCTCTATTGCCTAGATTTGTTCCTAGTCAGCAATTTTAGTATGAGAAACCTCCATTTAAGTCCCAGTACAAATCAGATTTTTTTTGAATCTAGCATTTCCATGGTCATAGGTCTCTCCAAACCAAAGATAAGGTAGGAGTAAATAATGGGCTGCTTGCCTTTTAAAATCAAAAGAAAAGCTGATGACAGGTCTCAGCCGAAGAGGAACAGGCAAGATTTCTAAAATAACTGTGAAAATATTAGTAGCCCAGTACCACTGAAGGAATGACACACTTTCAGTCCTGTCCCAAACAGTTTATGTTGCTGAGAGAATAAGCTTTCCCATTCAACTGGTGGAATTAATTGCTCCTAACTGCAAAGAGACTGCTCCTAATCGCATAGAGAACATTTCTAACACTCTATTTGCCTTTTCTATAATTTTTAACCACTAAACTGAAGTATCAGAAAATATTATACTAACAAAAACCAAAAAATAAACATCACAAGGCACTACAAATATTCAAAACGTGTTGGAATTGTCATAAGTACAAAAGCTTTCTTATCCACTTACCCAGGCACTGACACATCTGCCGCAAGTGGTGATTTTGAAATCCCCGTAGAGATCCTTGATGGCACCAGTTGTAAAGAATCCCTCCACCATCAGCAAAATGCCATATACAAAGAAAGCAGCTGCTACACCGTATATCACGTACTTGAAGATGTCAATCCTGTAGAGGAACAGTAAAAATTATTTATCTGCATAAATATTTAAAGCTGACTCTGAAATTTCAGGGTGAGATAATCAGACCTGCTAAGCCTCAAAGTTTCTGCACTGGATTCAACTTAGGAATGAATTTTGGAATAAAAGACCAATTATATAAGGAACACTGGGCTGTGTAATTTCACAAAACATAAAAATGGATCTGTGTAGGGAAGACAGCACAGTTTATCAGAATAATTTAAAAGTCAGTTAATTTTCATTTTATTTTTCCTTTAAATAAATTAGCAAAGAAAAAAAAGAAAAAGGAAAAGGAAACAAGAATCTGACACATCTCCTGAGTAGCACATTGTATCCAGCACTTAGGTTATAGAAAAGGTATTTTGTCACAATCTTCCACAAATCTTTCTACACGTACAGGTAGTTTCCAAGCTGCAGTGCCAATCTGTGCTATCTTCTCCTCATTATTATTTTTCCACTTATTCTCCATTGGACAAAGTGTCTGACACAGAATAATAAAGCCATCAAGAGAGATCCCTAACTTCAAACCGGAAAGATGTTATTAGGGAAGTAATAAGGTCAGATCATCCGACGTTCTTCTATAATGGGGCTTTGAAAACATCATTTCACAGACCTAAAGCTCAAGAAATGGGTGGCTTACAGTGTAACGTGCAGAGCCTGAGAAGGCCAAATTTATTGCAAAGAAGATTACCCGGATTGTCATGTAGTTGTCCTGCCCAGCACTGTCCAGAAGGTCAACGGTGGCTCAAGGAGACTCTGACTGCTGAATGTTCTCTCATGACCAGGTTTTGTGAAAAGCATTTTGAAAGCACCTCTGTGCTGCAAGTGTTTGATCTAAACTTGGAAACGTTCCTAGTGACCATTGCCTTGGGTCAGCAGGTTTCAATGTTTCCTGCTTGGACCTCTCTAAAAAACCAGCCCCAGTAAGCTTCCAGTTTATCAACTTGACACAGCAGGAGTTGCACAACTCTTCATAAAATGGTAATATGCAGGTGTAAGACGTTAGTAAGTTCGTCATATTTAGATGTTTAGATCAAACACTTGCAGCAGAGAGGTGCTTTCAAAGAGCTTTTCACAAAACCTGGTCATGAGAGAACATTCAGCAGTCAGCAGGTCAAAACAGCAACAGCTCACAACAAAGTAGGACAAAAAATAAGCCAGAGATCCATTAGGATCTTCAAGATTAATTTTCACATCTACCAAACCACTACGCAAACTGGATGTTTCTCAAGACATAAAGACTAATAATTTTTTTGTTATTAAAGGAAATATTTAATGATAACATTTCTTTAGGACCTCAGTTTTCATCATCACCCAAAAGACAACTATCAAGACACGTTTTACATGTACAATACAATAATAAAGCTCAAACCCCCATTAAAATATCTTTGAGTTTGGACGGTTTTCAAGAGATTCCAAGTCAGATTCAAGTTTACAGTTGATATTTCAGGTGTATGACTGTGTCTACTGCTTCACTGAATGTATCTTAAGTTTGCATTAGTCTCATAAAAACACAATTAAACTTGTGACTTGATTGGGGGTGGGAGAAGTATTAGAAATGAAGGCTATGGCGCCTGTTGGAGCATTTTTCAGCACGTGATAACTGAAGGGTTGTGGAACGAGACGGGATGTGTTTTTCCCTGGCATTCCAATAACAAAGCCCTGTCAGCTTTCCTCTGCATCACTTTTTCTCTCCTGCTCAAGTGAAAACAAGGGTAAATTGATATCTGTATGGAATAGATACATGAAATATTCACAATGTTGAAACAAATATAACACTACAGGCACTATTGGATGATGCAAAGATGCAATTTATTTTAATAGATAGAATTGCTGATTGCATTGTAAAAATCTCATTTCCCTAATTTTATAGTAATTCAGCCAGTGTAACACTATTTTAACAGGAAAATGATGTTTTGAGCCTATGCGGTCATTATTGATGAAAATAAACTTATAAGAACCCAGCAAACAGAAACTTTGTAATTATTCCCTGAGATCTCTTCCAGATCCAACATTATACACCTTATAAAACTGTGATGTCCACCAGTGGCTGAAGCCTGGGAGCTCTGCCAGCAGCAGCTCCTCACAGACCCCAGTGTACTCGGGGATGGAGAAATGACAAGCTCTCGTTGCCCTAAAGGGATTAAGGCTTTTGGGAAGTCCAGAGACTATTTCAGCCCTTGCAACAGCCCTTTAAACCATCTGTGCTGAACCTCCCACTGAGCCACTTGTATCAAAAGCGTACCAAAAGAGCTCTGCTTTTTCCTCAGCCTTATATGTAACTAAAAGAATAACTTTCACTTAAGCCTTCTACAAGGAAAAAATATATATAGCTATACACTAGCCAAATATAGAAATCAATTTCTTCCTCGTACACCCTCTACAGAGAGAAATAGTAAAATCTCTACCGATCAGACCACATGAGATGAAAAAGCCAGACTTACTCCAAGAAGACAGGATCTTGTAGAATGGAAAGAGTAAAAACAAAAACAAAAACTGTGGAACAATCAATCAACTGCCTCTTTAACCATCAGATAGAATTGTATTGCAATATAACTACATTTAGTGTGTGCTGTATTCAAAGGAAACTTATTACAACAGTAATGTTTTATATACATATAATTTTGAAAATAGTGTTGGTATTAAATTATTCTGCAGTATACAATAAATTTCACATAAACTTTGATTTTCCAACGAAATTAGAATAGATAATAAATGATAGGCCTTGTAAAAGGGAGATTGCCTTTCTTTAAAATAAAAATGTGATTCTTTGGGGACGAACTCACAGAGAATAATTGCCATCTGTGTTTCAGCAAAGTCTCAAATGCTGCAGACAGCACAAGAGCAAGCAGGGCGGTAGAAGGGAATGGCAGACGGGGTGATGAACAGGAGCCAACGGGCGCAATGGGTAAGCACAAAGGAAAAGGACAATTAGGGCTCGCACTTGCATAGGCTGGAATGGGAGGAACGAGGTGGGTACGGAGCAAAGGAAGAAGAGACAAAACTACAAAGATAAATTTTGTACTCCTGAAGTACATTAGGTGAAGACCAAAGCTACCCTAAATGAGAAGAACAATAAGAAATCATAGAATCATAGAAATGTTAGAGCTGTAAGGGACCTTAAAGATCACCTCGTTCCAACCCCCTGCCATGGGCAGGGACACCTCCCACTGGACCAGGTTGTTCAAATCTTGCCTACCTAGTCACTAACTGCAGGTGTCCTATGGATATTTTATAGAGTCATGAAACGTTTCTATTAAAGGCAGTCAATGAAAATTGTGAAGATAAACCTGATTTTAACAAATTCATGTTGATTGTGCAATCTTCACATGTTAACCTAGGTTGCTGGGTAGAATAAGCGGAATGTCTATCTAAATGTAAATTGTGAAAAACATCTTGAAACTAGCAAAAGCCTTTTATTTTTTACAGAATAATCTAAAACTGTCCTAATCTTGTAGAGGCTCCATGGGTTCCAGATCTGATTTTCCTCACAACAGGATTTTCAGAAATGTTAAAACCAGAAACATACTGTTTTCAATTTGCAATTTAAATCAAGCTGATCTTTCAATTTTTAGTTCCTTCTCTGCTGCTGGGACATTAATTACTGCATATTAAGCAGACTTCCTAATTCATTAATCTGAATCTGGAGTCTATCCGACAAGATGAATATTAAAATAGCACTAGAGAAAACACTTTCTTCCTCTGACAGAAGGTACTGATGGAAGCCATCAATGGTACCATCTCCAGGAACAGGTTGTAGCCGAGTACCGAGTAGACTATCCCAGCAGAGACAAGTCAGAGGGGAGTGAAAACATTCTCAGTGAGTCAGATCAATGTTGCAGCTTTCCTACTGTGTATTTTCATGGTGCTTTGGCAAATTCAAGGATTAAAAAAATAAATCAGCAAGCAATAAGATCAATTGTTGAATGATCATGTCTGCGTGTAGCAGGCTTGTTCAAAAAGTGTGTTATAACAAATTAGGTTTTTTTGTTGTTGAGGCTCCTACAATCAACTGAGCTCATAATTATTACACCCTGTTTCAAAATTATTTCAATGTTCATAATTAGCTTCTGTTAACTGTCTAGAAGTAATAATGTTTTGGGCTTGAGGAACTAGTTGCTTCACTGGAGTAAACCAGTACTGTTCCACCATAACACATGCATTTACTACCCCAACAGATAAGCTAAGAAGAACTGTTAACATTGACCCTTTATATTTTATAGTGTCCTAAAAGGAACTACAAATTGTAGGAACCCTGAAGCATTTACACTATTCGGTTTAATCATGGTACACTTCCTGCTCTCCATGTCGAAGGTTGGCACTCAGGTAATGCACACAAATATACCTTCTTCTATCAAAATTATTTAACATTGCTTTGGAACAATATACATACCAGCTAGGGATATTTTCATTTAATTTGGCTAATATAGGCATGCATTGCAGACATTTATTTGCAATTAGCAGCAACAAAAGAAAACACATTAGTTTGCCCTGTGACACGTGATTCTCACGCTGTCCAGAAAATTTTTTTATTTAAATAATGTATGTGTACGCTTCAGCCTGAACAAGACATAAAAGCCTACTGTCACAGAGGCTTTGGCTTCCTAACCCACCAGAGTACTAGGTATTACCGTGGAACTAGTTTTCCAGCATTTATAGTTCATTTATAACATAATTTCTCCAAATATAGATGACATTCAGATACTACAGGTCCTGAATAGCACATCACTCGCAGTGAGCTGTACCTATACCCTCTGAATGCAAGTAGATTCAGGCAATTATCCCTACTTCCAAGCTAAAAAAAACACAGTAAGGAAAATAAAATACCAACCTATCAAAGTAATAAAAAGTTAGATTATCATAGTACAATTCCTAATTAAAAATTGCCTTTTTGTATAGCTGGCATAGACAATTTAGAAAGACGAGAAATGCATGTAATCACTACCATTGGGGTATTTCATTTTGGCCTTTTTGGGTGAGTTGGGTTTTTTCCCATTAATTTATTTTTTTCAATCACAAGGGACTTTGACTAGCTGATGTTTGCATCTCGAGTGTAAAATAATCTCCAAATTACCCTGTAAAACAGCAGTTCTGGCCCCCACGCTGACCCTCTTGCTCTCCATGGGACTGATCCCAAGAGGCTGGTAAGAGGCTGAGATGGCAGCCTGCCCCCTCCAGCTCTCTCAAGCTCGTAGAAACAGGTTTGCAAATGTGTTTTTTTTATGGAGAGACAAGATAAAAGAGGATATTTGCAAGCCCAGTTGCTCGGGGTATGCAAAAGCCACGCCCCGTGGCAGTTTTTAAGAGGTGCTCAGGCTCTCTGCCAAACCAGCTGGGAACGATTCCTTGGTGTAAATTCATGGCATTATTCACTTAAGCAGTTTGAGCAAAGAAGATGTTGGTACCATGAAGCATTGGGGAATTCTTAGCAAAGGGAGGAGTGAAGCAAAGGCAAACTTCAGAAGGAAAACATACAGCCCACAAGGAGAAAGAAGGATTTATTAATAAGCATGTACTAACAGCAAAGTAGGACCAAAAAACTGCAGGTAACAACATAAATGAGGTAAAAGAAACTGAAATATCCTCACT
Organism: Stercorarius parasiticus; assembly: GCA_013396915.1. Classification (NCBI taxonomy): domain Eukaryota; kingdom Metazoa; phylum Chordata; class Aves; order Charadriiformes; family Stercorariidae; genus Stercorarius; species Stercorarius parasiticus. The sequence continues at coordinate 283,079 of VWZL01002568.1, read as the reverse complement.
GTGGAGAAGAGAAAAATGAAACTAGTAATAAAATGTCACACAAGAGGGATTTTTTCTGAGATCAGGTTAATACGGAGTCTAAACTTCTAAATTTCAGGTGGAAAGAAAAGAAAATTGGAGTACAGAATGCTTAATTAATGTTTGTCAGGAAACGATAAAAGGAGGAAGGGTTAACAGTAGAGAAAGGATAAGAGCAACAAAGACCTAAAAGTATTTTTCATTAAAGTAGAGATAAAACATAATAAAAAGAAAACAGAATTCTTATGATCCTGTATTTTGGGAAGAAATTTTGAGTGTAATCATACAAATCATTTGCTCAATTATATAAATTATACAAAGAACAGGTCATCATACTATCACACGTGAGTTACACTCACATTCTCCAGGGGCCAGATTTTGTTGTTCTACTCTGAAGAGCAGCTGTTGTGACATAAGATCCCATGGATTTTAACAGATTGATTTGTGGCATACAACTCTCTACAGATATGCAGAACACAACCTTAAATCATCATCCCCAAAAAGTTTGATGGTTTCTTCCTTCCTAGGAATGGACGGTCGAGCCGAGATTTCTCGGAGCACCTCTCAAAGCAGCAGAGCGTTCCCAAGCAGATGGAAGAGGAGCGAGAGCAGCGCAAACCCCATTTCTGCCCTACGAATCTTGAAACTTTCTTGGAACGGGAAAGGATCCAGTATAAGAATTTAAATAATCTTGGAATGCTTGAGTCCAAACCACAAAATTCTGAGTGTGACATGTGGACGATGCTGCTTCTCAAATTTGTTTCTGATAATCCAGGCTTGTTCTCTCTGCTCACCTGTAGCAAGCCGACTTTCTTAGAAACATTAGTAAAGATGCTAATTACAGAAGAAATCTAGAGCCCTCTTTGCCTGAAGAAAGCCTCAAAAAAATTGGAATTAGTGCACAGTTAACGTGCAGATTTCTAGCAGAGTTATGTGATGGCGTTGTGCACTAAGGATACTGAATTCCCAGGCAACTTTCCATAGCAATAGAGAGCAACAAGAGGTGGCAAAAGCATACGACAGGATTTGCAAGTATTTCATTATTACAGATGTGAACTCGGAGTCACACACAGCAAATACTGATAGTGTAAGACTGGCAACTCGATACTAAAACTCCAGATTGGGATGGGAATAGTTAATTTTACTCTTTTCATTTCTCCTGTGGAAAGGCCAGTCATCTTAGCTGTGCGTGGCACACGAAGCAAGGTTTAACGATATGTATATTCCATAGGAATACGTACTTTCCTTTTCACATGTTTATAAACTAAGACAAAAGAGAAAGATATTTCCTATGAAGATGAACTGACCGATGAGGAAGGTCTACTGCAAATGCTTCAAGTCACAGGCCCGCAGTGATTATAGCCAACCTAAAACTCCAGACGACCAAGAGAGATGCCTAACGCAGGAATAAATAATACAGCTGTTTGCCTAAAAGTAGTGGACTGTATCTGCGCAGATGAAAAAATTCTTTATGTGAGATCATTCTGCTGTTACTCACATGCGCTGTTATCAATTTCCTCGTTGAATTATTTCATGAAATGAGGACCATATTTTTGCAGCTATCTCCCAAATCCTAAATTTTACTTCCATAGATTCTTACTGGTTTTGTTTTTATCACAATACAGGACACTAGGCTACACAATACAGCTGAGCAGGTCGTAAATGTGACTTTTGAGCAGTGTATAATCTTGCAAAGGTCATATTCTCAGGTGCTGGCATGTTTTGTCAAATTTGGTCCATCTACGGAACGATACCAGATCTAAAATGCAGATCTAAAATCTTTAGTGTGCTATATATGTCCAGTTTTACTTTTTATGTGTGACTGAACCATTCCAATGTGATGGAAACTGTTCCCCTTAAGTAAACTCTATTTTTCAAAAATGAAAGATGCATCCTTCAATGATATTGTGCTCTCTCTGGTGGTTCCTGTCAAATTATAATACACAAACAAGAGACATTGGCCCGAGTCAGGCCATCCTTGCAGGGACAACTTCATTTTTCTACACATAGTCAGAACCCAGGTGCAAGAACCCAAAGGGTGCTATTAGTGGGATCTTTAATTTGAGCTCAGTGAACAAACCTGTAATGGTACAGCAGTAGGGATTATGTGTACATCCCTGTCAACGTTTTGGCTCAGGAATGGATTTTTTTTTTATTTATTTATTTTTAAGCAAGTCCCGCAGCTGTCCCCACTTATTGAGATACGGTTTCCATCATGTTTTTCAGAGTGCGCGACATGGATTCCTTTCCAACTCAAGCTCAATGAGAAGCGTGGTTCAGGAGTGCTCCTACTGCCCTCCAGCCACTAACGGATGTTCAGTCCATTGTAGCAGGCAAGACTCAGTCCAAAACAAGTCCCTGAAATAAATCCTGGATGAACAGCGAGTTATTAGCACCGAGTATTTATGTCTACTGCTCAGATTCTATTGTGTTCGCACTGCTTTCTGATGTATACGACTCTTTCGCTCAACTCTGGACTACATCTTCAGCACTTACATCTCATAGAATCATAGAATAGTTCATCATGGAATTCATAGAATCATAGAATCTCAAAAATACCAAGAGAGCAGATTGTCTGCAGATTTCAAAAGAGGGTATGGATAAAGCAAATCTCAGCCCGCTGCTGCCCGTTTTCCATAGCACAAGATGATTATGAGCCTATGCAGCATATACAGTAGGCACAGTCTTACACACCAAGCTAGGATTTCTGCAATGCTTAGGTGAAATAAGGTTCACTGAAAATTGTTCACTGTCGCAGAAGAAACTACACTTAACATTTCTCAATGTAGAAATATTCAGGGATTTTAAGGATAGTTTCCAAACACTGCTAACATTTGTAATTTTTTTCGTACCTATAACTTTTTTCAGATACTTTTAGAGGTATCAAATTGACCTAATGCAACAAGAAAATCTATTATCTGAAAAGCAAACATATTTCTAAGGCAGCATACTTTAAAAATAATTATTTTTTAATATAAAACTATCATTTTATAAAAAGCTTTTAATGCTAAGTTAACACATATAAAGCTAAAAACTTTAGATCATACTCCCTAGATAATATATTAATTTGATGTACAAAGGAAATGTAAACTCTTGTTTAAATAGCAATAGTATCCAAGTTGCTATTTAAACAAGAGTTTACATTTCCTTTATACGGCAAGAGCAAAAACAATCTTTACCAATAGGCAGCGTACACCTCCAAAAAGGCAGCACATCTCCCAGAAAAAAAGACGGCGCCAGCCTGGACGTCAACCACAGGCAGTCTGCCTGGTTTGGTATCTGCAAACTGTGTACATCTCCACTCTTTCCCAACTTCCCCCTGTTCACAGGCTCAGAGAGAACCTTCTCCTTACAGACCCCGTGGGGCTACCTGCCAGGGCTCTTTGGGATGGTTGATGGTTGCTGCTTCCATAGTATCATAGAATCATAGACTGTGTTGGGTTGGAAGGGACCTCTAAAGGCCATCTAGTCCAACCCCCCTGCAGGAAGCAGGGACATCTTCAACTAGATCAGGTTGCTCAGAGACTCATCCAGCCTGGCCTTGAATGTCTCCAGGGATGGGGCTTCCACCCCCTCTCTGGGCAACCTGGGCCAGTGTCTCACCACCCTCAGTGTAAAGAACTTCCTCCTAATGGCTAATCTAAACCCACCGTGCTCTAGTTTAAAACCATTGCCCCTCGTCCTATCGCTTCCAGACATACAAGGACACAGCCCTCGCATAAATTATATGGTCCTTATACTGAGCCCTACGTGTTTTGCTTCCCATAACACAAGTAGTGCTTAAAGCATAATTTAAGTTCGAATTTAAAGAGCGCCAAGCTTTTGTAATAGAACAAACATGCACAGGCAAAACCAGATTAGTACTATTGCGTACAGAGTAGATGACTGAAACGGAATCATCACATGGTCTAACGCAAATATTTATAAATACCATATTTCATATCAGCTAGCCATTACTACAGGTCTCATTGTAATACCTTTCACAGTATTCCATTAATACTAGATATTCCATTAGTAATATTAACAATAACAATAATATTTTTAGTGGTACCAATATTTAACTTGTGATAGCTTCAAAGCCAACAAAAAGAAAGAACAGCAGAACATCAGAATAACATCCATTTATCTACCTCTCAAAACACTGGTTCCAAACACTAAAAAGAGGGATATAAAAGCTTCTACACATGCCCTTTTGCTTTTCCTCAGAAGAAAGAAGTTGCACATACATATGTATATTACTTAATAATATCCTTTTAATAAACAATGACTACAGACAGACCAATGGAGTGGTTATCAGCGAGCATCAAACTTGGACATAACAGCATCTGAAACGCGGGCTTTCACATTTTGAAAGGAAGGAAATTTTGAGCTGTAAGAAGTTGGCTCCAGCAGAGTGTCTGAGACGCTTCCAACAGAGAAGATAGTGACAACAGATTTACAGATTGTAACTTCATTCAGTTTACTATTTGGTTTCACACCTTTAAAAAGAAGTGAATTTACAACGACCTGAATTAGCGCTGACTGCAGTAGGAAAATGTTGTTAATGTTTCTATCAGGAATATTTCTTCATTTTCCACTGTAAGAGCACGGTTCCCTTGTTTTGTGGCCTATATATCGCAAACATGTGACAGATGGCACTAGCTGGCCTTGCATACTAAAGAGAAAGAACTGCGAAAAGACGCTGTTGGGAAATACAGCAAACATACCTCATGCTGCTGATTTCATAGATCACAGAATGGTTTGGGTTGGAAGCAATCTTTATAGGTCATCCAGTCCAACCCCCCTGCAATGAGCAGGGACATCTTCAATTAGACCCGGTTGCTCAGAGCGCCGTCCAACCCAGCCTTGAATGTCTCCAGGGATGGGGCATCAACCACCTCTCTGGGCCAGTGTCTCACCACCCTCACAGTGAGGAATTTCTTCCTTATATCTAATCTAAATCTTCCCTCTTTTAGTTTAGAGCCATTACCCTTTGGACTATCACAACACACCCTGCTAAAAAGTTTGTCCCCAGCTTTCCTAGAGCCCCTTTAGGGACTGGAAGGGAGTTACAAGGTCTCCCTGGAGTCTTCTCTTCTCCAGGCTGAACCCCCCCAGCTCTCTCAGCCTGTCCTCCCAGCAGAGGGGCTCCAGCCTTCCCAGCATCTCCGGGGTCTCCTCTGGCCCCGCTCCAACAGCTCCGTGTCCTTCTGCTGTTGGTGCCCCAGAGCTGGAGGCAGCGCTGCAGGGGGGTCTCCTCAGAGCGGAGCAGAGGGGCAGAATCCACCCCCCTCTCCCTGCTGCCCACGCTGCTGGGGATGCAGCCCAGGCTGCGGGGGGTTTCTGGGCTGTGAGTGCACATTCCCAGCTCATGTCCAGCTTTTCACCCCCCAGTACCCCCAAGTCCTTCTGGGCAGGGCTGTTCTCAATCCCTTCATCTCCCAGCCTGTGCTGATACCAGGGGTTGCTCTGACCCAGGTGCAGGACCCTGCACTTGGCCTTGTTAAACCTCATGAGGTTCACATGGGCCCACTTCTTGAGCCTGTCAAGGTCCATCTGGATGGCATCCTGTCCCTCAGGTGTGTCAACCGCACCACTCAGCTTGGTGTCATCCGCAAACTTGCTGAGGGTGTCCTCAATCCCACTGTCTATGTCATTGAAGAAGATATTAAACAGTGCTGGTCCCAGTACAGATCCCTGAGGGACACCACTTGTTACTGATCTCCATCGGCACATTGAGCCGTTGACCACTACCTTCTGGATGCAACCATCCAACCAATTCCTCATCCACTGAAGAGTCCACCCATCATATCTCTCCAGTGTAGAGAGAAGGATGTTGTGAGGGACCGTGTCAAAGGCCTTACAGAAGTCCAGATAGATGATCTCTGTAGCTCTTCCCTCGTCCACTGATGTAGCCATTCCATCTTAGAAGGCCACTAGGTTGGTGAGGCAGGACTTGACCTTGTTCAAGCCATGCTGGCTGTCCTGAATCACCTCCCTGTCCTCTACGTGCATTGGCATAGCTTCTAGGAGGATCTGCTCCATGATCTTCCCAGGCACAGAGGCTGACAGGGCGGTAGTTCCCAGGGTCCTCCTTTCTACCCTTGATAAAAATGGGTGCAATGTTTCCCGTTTTCCAGTCACCAGGGACCTCACCTGACTGCCATGACTTTTCAACTATCCTGGAGAGTAACTTGGCAGTTTTGTAAAAAACAGCTCCTGGAATTTGTTTCAAACACCAGAAAAATATAAAAATCCATCTCATACAATACACTGTTGATAATTATACATCTACTTCTGCTGACTTCGGAATCTTGTCAAAATCAGTGATTGAGCGAATCTAGTTACACCCAGCACTTTGCAGATATAGTGTTTGCTGCAGTTTATCACGGCATTAGAAGAGCGACTGAATGCCACATCTGCCTCAAGCAGATTACTCAGTTTCAGTGAAGCCTACAGAGCTGTTAAAATAACAAAATAGGCAACATAAACCATTCCCCCCTTACAGTTAAAATATCATAAAGGCAATTTTCAGGATAATTTAAATGACTGTATTTATTTTTTTTTAGGTTTCCTTTGTATCACAAGGATCAAAAAATCACTACTCCACATCCACAGCAGGAATCCACATCCCAGACAACAGGTGATGACTTCTGTTCATTAAATCCCCAAACACGCATTTCTCCACTTGGGGAAAAAAGAGCAGTTAGAGCAGTGATAAAGTCGACAGTGAAGAAATCTGGCACTAGAGGGAATGAAGTTTCACAGAAGTGATTCAGAAAGCAGTATCCTTAGGGGTTAGACCCAATGAAAAGGTCACTCATCGATAATTCCAAATGTTTTTTATAACCGTCCAATTTATTAAATGCTCGTGGCTTTAGAAATGACTGTGTAAAGAGAGATGGGTCTCCCTCATCCAGCTTTGTGATTTTTGAAGACATGCTCTCCCCAGCAGGAACACCTGTCTGTACAGTATGTGTTCTCATGAATTTCAATATATTTGGTTTATTTAAATTTTCCAGACTTTAAAGTATCTGTTTTATCCGTGTCACCCTGAAGAAATTCAAGTTACACCGTAATCCAGTACTTTCAGACTAAATCCTTTAAAAAAAAAAGTCATTGTTATTGTTTATAAACTATTGTTTGTAGTACCCTATTACAGGCCACATTTGTTGGGGGGTTTTCCCCCCTCAAAACAAGAGAATTCTTTACTGTAAGCTTTTTGCTATAAAAGCCCTATCTCTACCCTACCCAGCATCTCTCCAGGATGTCTCCAATACCTCAGAATTATTGGCCATGATATTCCATGTTTTAAAAGAAAGAAAAATCAGAAATTTGAGAGAATCTTTTTAACTGCCTGGCATTGAAAGAATTTTAAAACCAGCTGCAAAACTCGCTCTTCATTTTTAAAATTATAAATACTTACTTCTTGTTAGTATTTCCAAAGCAGATCTGAGCCGCAGCTAGTATAGCTTGTTTTACCTCAGATAAGAGTGTGGGGAGCAGGAATGAGGGACCACATCCACCCTGCAGGGCCAGCACTCAGACCACCTCTTCCATTCCATGGGGCTGCTCCTCTTGGATGAACCCACAAGGGCAGAGACCTCCAAGGGGACTTCGAGGCCAATTGTAGGTTCTTAATTAATTCATCTCCCCCCACCACGTTGGACAAGGGCTTCCCATGGGGCAGCCAGCGCCCACCCCAGCCCCATGGCCTGGTGAGTCCACGGTGAGGGACTGAGAGCCCCACACTGGGCTGAACTGGGGGGTCCTGGACCATGGGCAGGTTGAGGGGAGGCAAGGCAGGGACAGTCAGGGCTGTTTGTTGCCCTCAGGGACATTGATATGGACATTTCTGAATGGCTTTGTTGGACTTAGGTACTTGGCTTTTGTTTTAGGCACTTAAAAAGTGTTTCAGATCCTGTTTATGCCCTCATTAGGCCCTACTTGCTCTACAGGGGTCTGTAGTTTCTTCTAAATCGCAATGAGCAGCTGTATTGACAAAGATATTTATTAGACTAAATCCTTTAAGTTGTGTTATCTGAGTTCAGAACAAACAGAGTTGTGGGCACAGTTAAAAAAAGCCCTTATCTCTTACCACCCACAGAAGAAGCTCTCAGATAGGGATTGATTTTTATTCTGAATGACATTTGAAATCCACTGTGCTAATAAAAATATAGACAGAAACCATAAGCGTGATTAAACAGAATCTAACACACTCCACTGCAGCATCTGCCTATGCATTTATCACAGAAGGATGGACTCCAGGTCAGCATGAGACACTGCACGCCACTAGAAGCATTAAGAGCCAAAATGTCTTAGCCTTAAAAAAGTATAATTTAGTAGGGCACACTGCTAGATTATTTTTTTTAAATGCTTATTATTTCTAATCAGAACAACAAACAAGTAGGTTTTATTTCCATTTCAATATGTATAGTTTTAAGAATGTAGGCACTGCAACTGTTTCTACTTACATATTTTTTTTTCTGCTTTTTGGTCTTTCAAAGTGATATAATTACCATAAGGCTTTTGTACCGGCAACTGTTAATCAACAGTTGTGACAAAATATCAAGCATTTCTTCTCCCTACAAAATTATTTTAAAAAGCAAAGTAATATCTACTTCAGCAGGTAGAAAATTAACGTGTGCAAATTTCTTTGAGAATCACACAGTTTATTCAGCTAAAAGCAATGGCTCATTTGCTTTTAGTCAAAATATTTGCTCCTCTTCCCTTTAAGACATAACTTTAGAGACATCTTTCGCAAATGAATAAATTGAAATTTCGATTCCAGTAGGTTTGCCCAGGAAAGAACTGGGATTAGTACATCTTTAAGTAAAGAACAAACAAACAGAACAAAATGGTACTAGCTAAGCCAAACAATTTAATGCCAAGAAAAAAAAAAAAATCACTTTTACAGTTCCTTAATCATTTCCAGTGAGTTATACGCAGTTGAACTATGGCTCCCGACTGATATTTTCACTTAAGTATTTGACAGAGGGAAGCTGGAAAACTTGCTACAAAGAGAAAGCATCGATTTGCGGCTGTTCTGCACTAATGGCTTCCTAGGGACTAATAAAATAAGTTAGAGCCTAATAAAATGACCGATCTCTCGTTCAGGATAACAATGAACCTTAGCCGCCAAGTCAAGTCAGACCCATTATTCTAAGTGACAAGCCAAAAAAGGCAAAGCAGAAGTCACATACTTCCCATCAACCCAATGTATTATTATACAGGAACTTCTAAATTCCTCGGTCCTCAGAAGAAATTTGGATATGGCATAGCAGTGACATGCTTGTTTGGTACTTTCTCCCTTCCAGTTGCTAATTCCAGAAACAATAGAGCTAGCATTCACAGAGAAGCTTTGGAAAGGGTGTTGATAATACAGCACTACACAAGTTAAGAAATTTAAGATTCTGTTTCTAGCTATCACGAAAGCAGTGGTACCAGGTCATATCAAATATACATCTTGCCCATTTTCCTATCTCAAACAAATGAATATAAAAAAGAAAGAGCAGGCAAGTCAATAGGATAACCCCCATCACTATTGTAGCCTCTGGGACTTCCTGAGCTACATAAGTCTGTATGCCATTAGAAACCATCAATGGATTTGTTTTCCAAGATTATCCAGTCTTCCCTTGAACCCATACAAGCTTTTGGCATCCACAATATGGACCTAGCTTCACAGGTCTGCTACACAACAATCGAGGAACCATCACTTGTTCCTTCTGAACCTGGTGCCTACTAGTTTCCTTGGATACCTCAAACTTCTTGTACTGGAAGAGAAAGACAATTTAACCTTGTGCTCCTCATTCACAAGTGTCAATGTGCAGACCTCTAGCCCAACAGATCTCAATCGCTCACTCTCTTGATTGAAGAGTTCTACCACACTCAATTTTTAACCTTATGGCTTCTGTTCTATAACTCGAATCAACCTTTTTTGCCTTCTTCGGGGCACCAATATTATACATAGTATTAATGATATGGATAAAAGATGGATTAACCCAATGGCATAAGCATGTTCTCTGTTTCTCTGTGATATTCCCAGTAGTTCCTAGTACTTGGTTTGCTTTTTGATCTCTGCTATCATCGAGCTGCCATTATCATGGAACTATCCATCATAGAATCATAGAATGTGTTTGGTTGGAAGGGACCTGTAAAGGCCATCTAGTCCAACCCCCCTGTAGGAAGCAGGGACATCTTCAACTAGATCAGGTTGCTCAGAGCCTCATCCAGCCTGGCCTGGAATGTCTCCAGGGATGGGGCCTCCACCCCCTCTCTGGGCAACCTGGGCCAGTGTCTCACCACCCTCAGTGTAAAGAACTTTTTCCTAATGTCTAATCTAAACCTGCCCTGCTCTAGTTTAAACCATTGCCCCTCGTCCTATTGCTACATGCCCTTGCCAACAGCCCCTCCCCAGCTTTCCTGTAGGCCCCCTTCAGGTGCTGGAAGGGGCTCTAAGGTCTCCCCGGAGCCTTCTCTTCTCCATCATAAGAGCTCAGTGTTTTGGTGGGTGGTCAAATCACTTCACTTCTCCAAGAAACATTCATGAAAGAACAGACTTAGAAATTTGAGGATAGGACTCTTTAGCTTTAGTTACAACCATTATCAGCCATATAAGGATTAGGATTTCAAATGCCTAAGAAAACCAAGAACAAAACAAAGACCTTCCAGAAATAGGTTTTCAGTAGTAAAGAACGAGACCTTCAAAACAGATGAATTCTAGGAAAACAGGAGGCAATAGAGTTCTGACATTTCTGCACAACTCTTCAGCTATGTCTTTATTGCATTTATTCCCAGAACTAGTCTGTTACTTGTTACACACTCCTGCTTTATCTATGTAGAGTATAGATTTTTATTTTTAAAACAACCCACATTTTAACAAAGAAATTATCACAGGATAAAAAGGATAAAAGCAAGCATGTATGGAACGGTTTCATCAATATTACATGAAGCCATGTTTAGTAATAAATTAAATTATAACTGTGGAATATTAAACAGTATTAAAAGTTGCTTGGAAATAGTAAAATTATCAGCTCTGTCAAAACTTCATATGCTGAGCTTATCCAAATTGTTCTCTCTATGATTTTCATTACAACACATTTTCTTGAGTCAAATTTATATGCCCCGTAGAATTTTTCAGCAGTTTTAAAATGAAAGAATTAAAAGAAGCTAGGAACTTACATGGTAAAGACATCAATAACGTCTCCTGCAGCTCTTGTCATCTCAAAGTAGGTTTGCAGAATGTTGACGGTTCCTGAAAGGGCTTCATGTCCACACCCACAGAACAGCGCGACCCCAGCATACAGCAGGATGGTGGCAATCAAAGATGCGTAGGGAATCCCTCCCAGGCATTTGATGCAACACTCGAAGCACCCTACAAGAAAAGAAAGTTGTGCTTTAATGTATTATATCAAGAAAGCAAAAAGAAAGCTCTCACTCTTGAGAAACACTTCTGAAAATTGAAGACTGGAGGCCAAAGAGGGATTAGGTCAAGCATAACAACCCATAATGTCAGAAAAATCAGCAAAAGGACACAGGTTAATTTACCTTCTGGGTTTTCTCAGTTGTGACTTGGCCTACGAAATGTAGACGTGCCATCTGATTAACATGAAATGTTAAACAGTTAATTCCTTGTACAGTTTCACGTTTTTATTCAGAGGTTACAAAGTCAATCCCAGGTTATATTCACAATTCCTGTTGCTCACCTGTCAGATTACTGAAAAGCATCCTCAATAATAGGAAAACCACAAAACGAAGATATTTAGTTCAATTCCTTCCCTCACCACAGGTTTATTCCATTTTTTCATCTGTACAGTGCTGACAACAGGATTGCTCCTGCCCACAGCACCAATTCTTTGTGCATCACTCAAATACCTCACAAGAATAAAAGAAGATATCCAATAGAAAGGCACAGAATTAGAAACAATTCTAGAAGTTGGATTTTATCTTAAGTTTCTTAAGCGAGGGCAACTGCTCTTGAGTTATACAAGGCCAGTCTTTAGTCCAGCCACGATGCCCAGTTCCATCACAAACCCCGTCCCCAGCAAGGATGCTCATGTGCCTGGCACTGCCTTGCCTGGTTTGTCACGTAGCTTCATGAACGCAACATCTCTGACCCTCCCCAGTCTCACCGCTCCCATAAGGACCACCCTGTAGAGCCCTTCCTGATGCCTTCGGGCAGGACAGAGAAGGCAGGAGCCACTGCCTGAGGGAAGGCAAATGTGCATTGACTCAGCAGCCAGAAGCTTTATTTTCTCTTAAGTATGACCAGTTTAGGCCCCGAAGGATTTGGATAGAAAACAATGTAAGGGTTATACATTTTAAATAATTATAAAGACAATAGCCAATTAAAAATTACTTATAAGATACTCAACACGTGTGAGTCATTATATTTTAACGTGCTCCAAAAGTTTTAGGCTATGCTAAATCACAGGAATGCCAGAGATATATTAAAAGAAAGAAGAAAAAAAAGCTACAAAAAAGCCATTCTTTAAAGAAAGTATGCCTACTTTTCTCATATGTAGCCTCTACATGTAATTTCATACTTTGTTCTTTAAGTTAGTAAGTTCTTATTTCCTTTAGCTTGGATAACCAAAGTAGTAATTTGTTCAAACATTCATTTTCTGCTTTTAATGAACAAATATGAATCTGTCATATGTATCTATATGTTTAGCAGCTATCTATACACAAGATTCTCTGAAGAGAACAGTTTAAGCCATTTTCAAATATAAACACATTATAGCTAAATAGAAACCTCCGTTTATATTTTGTAAATACAGGTAGTACAAAAGGCAGTATGTAAATTGATGGATAATTCCTGTAAGAAAAATATAAATGAATATACTAAACATGCACAAGACAGACTCCAAAAAGTTGGGATAATTCCCAACTATGTATGTTAGTTATATGAAAATAGAAAGAAAGATGGGGCTTGAGACTACTTTTATTTAAGGACCAATTACTACATCAGAGCCAACTGTAAAATACCAAATGTAGACATAGTGCTCAGTGACATGGTTTAGTGATCGTCTTTGTCAGAGTTGGGTTGATGGTTGGACTTGATGACCTGAAAGCTCCCTTCCAACCTAGGCATAGAATCATAGAATTGTGATTCTATGATTCTATATATGCAAACTGCTGCCCAAGTCTTACTAAGTAACGTGCCATATGAGTGACCCACCTCCAGCAGCCATCACACCCCTGTGTGGGTGTCACCTTCCATCCTGCCCATACTTGGGTAATGGCATTTTACATTTTTCCCCCTCTCCAAGCCCCCAGGCCACTGGTTGAAGGACACACGCCACCGGTTGAAGGACACACGCCACCGGTTGAAGGACACATCCTTCTCCCAACTCTTGCCAGCCCACTGCGCTGAAGGTAGGTGGCTTCCAGGCACCACTTGGTGTCTTCTTCAGGGACTGCTGGACTATGGGGGTCTAAACCCTAGCAGTCTGTGGGCTTTCCATCAGCAGGAAGCTTTGGGAACAGACTAGGAAAATATACAAATGCTTTGGGAGTAACTAATAATTCTGCATGAAGATAAATAGAGAAAATCCCTTAAAATTCCTTCAGTTCTATTTTCTAAGGTTACCCTCAGTGTTAAAAGCCTATACAAATACTAGAAAATGATCCTTCACTAGGTAATGTATTGTCTAAAATGCATAAAAATAAAAAATATGTATTGAAAAAATATATATATTGAACAAAGACTGCAGGGAAATACACGGCTGCATGATACCAAAGTTTATCACAAAAAGCCCATTGCCATTTTCAGCACGGAATAACAGCAGAAAAAGCCTGAGGAAACCAGTAGGAGGGTACACCTGTCAGCGTTATATGAAAAAGCAAAAAGAGGGGGAGGGACGCCAGGCGAGTGATAATAGGAGTGACGTATGAGGGTCTGTAAAGTCAGAGATAAAAAATATAAGACAGACCTAAATATTTACAGGGACACAGGGGCTGTAGGGAGAGTGTTTCTTAATATCGCAGTAGCCTGAGGCAGGGAGGCGGCAGAGAGAGAGTTAAAGAAATGACAACAGGGAACAAAAATAGCTGATAGTCTGAACTCGAGTGAATTTCATTGAGGTCACACTCAGCTACGAGCGCGGATGTCAATAGCATGGGCATCGGGACCTGGCCGCAGCTGTCTGGGCACCTCCTCCAGAGGATGCTGCTCCTTGCCCACCGGGTCCCGCGGGAGCTCAGCACCACCCCACCTCACACACGGCATCCAAAATCTAGGGGCAATACCCTTACTTTAGCTTTATTATAGTGAAACAGTGTAATATAGCAAAATCCATCATCCAAAATCCAGGGGCAGTGACCTTACTTTAGCTTTATGATAGTGAAATAGCGCAATACAGTAAAATGGCATAACAGAATAAAACCAGCATAATGCAATAAAGTCACATCAGATAAAATAAGATGCAATCCAACAAAAAATTGCATCAGAAAAAACCCCTCCTTTTTCCCCCCAATTGTTTCAAAATTTGAAAAATAACCAAAACAGATCTATGATTTGTGAAGAAAAATTGCTTCTATTCCTCTCTCACACTAAAACTACTCATGCTTATAAACCTTTGAGAGAAGCTTTTAATAGTACTATATTTTACCAAGTCAAGACTTTTTCACTCGGAGAAAAATTATTGGAAAAAAATAATTCCTCCAACCACACGAAATTTTCAAATAATCAGGTATTCTCAAGGCCGCGCTCATTTATTCAGCTCTTCCACGGGCCTCTTACCTTTCTCACTATTTCACAAGTAACTGGAGTTTTCAGTGTTGTCAAACCAACTCAAAACTAAAGAAAATCAGTGAATCAGGACAAAGATTTTTAAATGGGTCCCACACATCACTCATGCCCCACAGAGGGTGATGTGCTGTAGGTAACAATTGCTCCAATTCTTTTCTTTCAGCTGTTCAGAATGTGAAAATAGCTGTTTAATAAGAGAAGAACAAACGCTATTTTAACTTGCCCAATGGAATTGAACCACGGGTGGAGGATGTGAGACAGGCAGGCGTCCCCCACTCCCAACCCACAGCCACAGAAAACATCACCAGGAAAGACAAAAAATGCTCCTCTGATCTTTGTTTTCATCCGCAAATACAGGTTTCAGTATTTTTCAAACAGTTCACTCTGCACAATAACCTCGTGCAATCAAATTCAGATTTGATGCTCTTTTTTTGCTTATGTTCACCAATATTTTCCCCCAAGGAAAAATCTAGATCTGCTGGGACATAAACCACAGGAAGTAATCCAAAATGCCATTCTTCTTTGTAGCTTTCAACATGAAGTACTGTACTGTTCTTTTATTTAATTGTATTATAAATCATTCCACTGAGAAATACATAGAAGATGACAAGACAAGGAATTTTATTTTACATGGATAAAATAAAACTCCAAAACTTCAGTTTTCTAACATGTCTCCAAGTGCACCAGCCAAACATAAGTTGACCTTGTCTGTTTATAGGATCTCTTTCTCTACGTTAAGAAGGCAAAAGATGTAGGTCTTGAGCAGAAGCAGATATTGTCCCTGTGATTTACATGCTCGTTATGCACCCAAATTGCACTACCACAATCAGCTCTTCGTTTGCGTCTTAGCGATACGTGAACTCTTTCTCCTCAGTGCAGGTCAGGACATACAACTGACAAATGAAACACACAACCCATTTCTGGCTGGTGCATTTAAAAAAATAATAAATAATAAAAAAAAGAGATTCAGGATCTACACCTCCTGCCACATAAGTCTGTGGAAGTGAAGTTTAAACCAAATATATCAAAACCGGTTTCAGAATGCAATTATGCTACTGTCTTTTACATAAACCGTTAAGAAAACCCATCCACCCCAGATTCCTGTGGAAAAATTAACATGGAGAAAATAAATATTAAAAAAACCGCCATAAAAAATAAAACATAGAGAATACAAAAGGATTTTCTGCTTTTGCTTTTTTCCTCATTTACAATGCATTTTCAGCTAGAACATCTAGGATGATTAAAACCAGATAACTACATCTCCAATGCATTACTGATTAATCACAGATAATGTGAAGAAGCGCCTCTGAAGATTATATAACATTTTAATTACATTTTTTTCTTCACTTACTTAGTTTTCTTAGCAATTTTTCTATCTAATATCAGGAGCCAGAACAGCAGAGCCCAGGAAAAACGCAACAGAACTACAGAAACTTGAAATGGAAAACAAAATGAGAAAATCTTTCCTGCCTTCCATGCCTGACTAGGCATGCGTTTTTTCATATCTAAATTTGTACCACTTGTCACACAGCTTTCATGGCCAATCAGCTCAAATACAGTTTCACAGACCATCACGAAACACGCAGATTTAGTTCTGAATTTTATTAAGCTAGCCTTAACCTCACGAAGTCAAGCTACTCATGTAATATTTTAATTGATAAATACGCCCATCAAAACACATAGTGCTGTACAAAAAGCAACGCATTTTACTTAGATCTAGTACCAGAAAAACCCCAAATTACAGAACACATGGCATGACTTCCTGATCTGAAACTGTTCTCCCTCCAAGGGATCACAGCAGAGCAACAGGCAGAAGCAATCCGGCTGCCTTGATATTGTCCCAAGTAGAATCAGGATGGTTTGTGTTGGAACGGACCTTAAAGCCCCCCCAGTGCCACCCCCTGCCCTGGGCAGGGACACCTCCCACCAGCCCAGGTTGCTCCAAGCCCCGTCCAACCTGGCCTTGAACCCCTCCAGGGATGGGGCAGCCACAGCTTCTCTGGGCAACCTGGGCCAGGGGCTCACCACCCTCACAGCAAACAATTTCTTCCTAAGATCTAACCTAAATCTCCCCTCTTTCAGTTTAAAATCATTCTCCTCATCCTATCGCTCCTTTTCTTGATCAGAAGTCCCTCCCCAGCTTTCCTGGAGCCCCTTGAGGGACTGGAAGGCCACTAAGTACAGAAGACAGACAAGATATTTGAGAAGTAGTTTAACAAAGCTGCAAATCAAGGGAAGCAACATTTGGGAATTAATCAGCAAAGAACATCCTTGTACTGTGACCTGGACAACCTGTTCCAGACGTGCTGCAAACCCCTCCCACATGATTGTCCTCTAACTGTGTCCCAGGGTCGTTCATGGGACAAATCCCACTCTGCTCCTACCCTCTACCCTTATACAAGGTCTACTGGAGATCAGAAGAAAACTTTATCTCCTTGCTGTTTCAAACACTAACAACTAAAACACCTTTCTTAGTCTTGTTCAGGAGATGACTTCTTTAAATTAGCTTTCTATGAGAATGTTTACTATTACAGAATTACCTATTAAGCAACAAAAAATTACTTTTACTGCAAAATTAATTCTGAGATCCTGGCTGCTAAGACTGCAGTGAGAAAATAAATAAGTAACAGAGTAATTTCATTAAAGTGTTATAAACAACTTGATATGAAGAAGAGCATGAATAATGCCCACAGAAAATTTCAAAAGGATTTTCAGGAAAATGGCCAGTTAATCACAAGAAAATACAAAACAAATATGCAAGTATCTTCTTACAGATTAAATTCTGTATCATTACTGGATCTACTTTGTCTTGTTGTCTTAGTGTGACTGGTTAGCTAATCAGAAATCACCTAATACTGAAAATCAAAATGTTATTCTTTGGGCCTTTACAGTCATTCTGCAGTTAATGTTTGTGGTAAATAATTGCATCAGTTGCTGTGCTCGATATGGGACCAAGGATAAGAGGAATCATAAAAAGACGTTTGCTTATTTAGGTGCAGAATTTCTTGAAATAAATTGAAATACCTAAGATTGTGCATTCTTACAATTACTGTAATGCACGTTTGCTTGGAAGAATCCCACTGGCCAAAATGACAGCTTTAAGCAGTGGGGTTATACTGGATCTTGAAGGCAACTTCCACTAACCCATCCCTTCCTCAGATGGCCACCTTGATATTATCTTGCATTAAAAAATTCTCAGAAACCACCTATGAGCACTGGGTAGGATAACTTTGTTACCCAGGGGAATTATATGAAGGATCTCCTCCTACAGAAACTGATGCATTGGGTGTAGACGAGTGGTGTGTGCAGTGGGTGGGAACTGGCTGATCGAGGGTGGTGGTCAATAGCTCCTTCTCAAACTGGCAACCTGTCACAAGTGGGGTCCCCCAGGGATCAATACTGGACCCAACGCTGTTTAATATCTTCATAAGTGGTGTGGATGATGGGATCAAGCGTACCCTGATGAAGGCTGCTGATGAAACCAAACTGAGTGGGAAAGTGAACATTTCAGAAGGCAGAGTCACCCTGCAGGAAGACTTGGAGAGGTTGGAAGAGTGGGCTAACAAGGACAAGAGTAAGGTCTTGCACCTGGGGAAACATAATCCAGGAGTGCAGCACTGGCTGGGATGTACCCTGCTGGCCAGGATCTCTGTGGAGAGAGACNTGAGAAAAGAAGAAAGCTTAGGGGAGACCTTATCGCCATGTTCCAGTATTTCAAGGGTGACTACAAAGAAGATGGATACCCCCTTTTTTCACGAGGCGTCATAGGTACAAGTTACTCCTGGGGAGATTCCGATTGGGCACAAGAGGACAATTTTTGACAATGAGAACAATCAGCCATTGGAATAATCTCCCTGGGGAATAATCTCCCCAGGGAAGTGGTGGATTCCCCAACATTGGGCACTTTTAAGATTTGGCTGGTCAAAAAAGTAAGCAATCTGGCTTAGTTCAGCTCTGTTCTAACTAGCATTTTTTTCTTAGAAGGCTCACAGAAATAAAATTAAAATAATCAGCTGCCTGTTTACTCTACCCTATAACAATATAAAATTGTTCTGCACTTATACTAGGAAAGTACAGACTTACAGATACATTGTTGTGCAAAGCCTTTTTCTAAACTAAAGTCAATTCTTTGAGAAATTTTAGTTAGAAATTTTAGAATTATAAGACCAGCTTAGGTCAGTAGCGCAATGTGAATTCAAATATCTCATGGAATGCAAGATTATTTTTTTTTTTTAAGCTTGCAAAACCTCTTTGTAGCAGCACCAATATTTGTTAAAATAGAAAATTGCACAGTAAAGCCTTTTTTTTTTTTCCAATGGGAAAACTACTACGACCTTCAAAGACCTGCTTTAAAATTCATTTACGAACACCTTTTTATTCTTAAATACATATACAAATTGCAAAGTTCTTTCTGTTCATGTATGGGGATCCGTAGATTAAATGGCATTGTAATAAAGTACAGTACATGACACAAAATCCCCTTCCCTTACTCATTTTGATACTCTCTTCTTCTGAGTAATGGCTAACAATCACAATTAAACCTGAGCAAGGGCAACAGAATTTGTAATTTTTCTACACTGCTTATAAATTAGCTATAATTTCATCCAGAACTGCCCCTGGTTTTTATTAAGCACATAAAACTCCAGTTCGAATTCTAACGTTTAAAAAACTGCATGCACTAGAGAAAAAACTAGATTCAGCAAGATCAATAATAATCCATCACGGTACCTTCTATATCAGAAATATAATTTAGATTTGCATTTTCATCATATGCATTGAACACATTTCGTGAGTTACATTCAAGGTACTTAAATCTCAAATGGATGGCTTAAATGGGTTCCAAATAATTCAGAGTTTTAATACACAGTGGCAGTAATATGAAATATGCTACTTAGTCAAAGAAAAGAAATATTATTTCAAGAAGCCTGTAACAGAATAACACTGAGCTCTTCAAACAACTATATTTAGCAAATTCAGCTGGCAGAGAGATCTATAATTCCTGTGTTACCATCACCTGGCGTAATAAACTTCCAAAGCCGAATTAAAGACGTATTTTATATCTGTGCTGAATTATATTATAAGAAGTTCTCAACTAAGTTTAAAGACACACCTAACATAAATAAACATGGTTTTAGTTCTCATCAAAGCCCATAGCATGAAACTTAAAACAGCAAGGGAGAGGAAGTCCTCTCTTTCTCCTAGAATCAGAGCCACACATATGTAGTTATTGATCCCATAGGTAACAAACACGCTTCTTTTGTTCCATCCTTCTTAACCACACTGACATCTGGGGGAAAAAAAACAACCAAGGTCTACCTGCAACCCCTTTTCCTGGGTAACTGAAACGCAGCTGGATATAGATAAATGTACATTCTATATACTGCTTTTATAATGTCCAGCCTGGAACAGAATGGATGAAGAATTTATCTATTCAATATATCTAAAAAAAGTAAATCTGAATTAAGCAGCAGACACAATAATTTCACCCTGTCTTTCATTGGTCATGCTTCAGCATTACCCAATGGTGGGAGTACAAAAATTCATATTCTGTCATACTGGACTGTGTTCTTTTATCAAGGATCACAGAGCTTGTTGACTGCCTCTGTTGCACCAAACAATTCTGCTGAAGCATTTGTTGAACCTGGATAACTTTCTAACGAATGATGAGCATTGCTGGATGTCACCCATCACCAGAGGAGCACTGTGAAGCAATCCACCTGGTCGGTACCTTTCAGCAGAATGCTGACCTAAGCTATTGTGAGAGCAGAGAATCGGTGGCTTGGCAGTAATGTCTCATCATGATCAAAGATCTAGAAGTCTCATAGTGATGGTACATTCCAAACTTTGGCAGAGGCTGCACAACATCCCAAAGACCTACTCGCATCTCTTTCCTACTGCATAACTCTGAACAACACAGGGAATCACAGAATGGTCGGGGTTGGAAGGGACCTCTGGAGATCATCTAGTCCCACCCCTGCCAGAGCAGGGTCACCCAGAGCAGGTGGCACAGGAACGCGTCCAGGTGGGTTTGGAATGTCTCCAGAGACGGAGACTCCACCACCTCTCTGGGCAGCCTGTGCCAGGGCTCTGCCACCCTCACAGGAAAGAAGTTCCTCCTCATGTTGAGATGGAACTTCCCGTGTTTCAGTTTGTGCCCATTGCCCCTTGTCCTGTCGCCGGGTACCACCAAGAAGAGCCCAAGAAGCTATCTTGGATTGACTGGAACTACATTTTTAAAGCAAAACGCCTCATTCTCTTTGCCAATCAGACAGGAAACTAGCCTTTTTTTCCCCATCACTTTATTTTCTTCTTCTTCTTCTTTGATGGACAGGTAAATGATCATCCTGTATGCTGTATGCTTCCTTTAAGGCATCAGTGTCACCTTTCCCAGCCCTGCCAATTGTAATTCTAACAAAGACCTAATTTAAGTGAAAGCTCCTGGCTGCACATCTCGCAGCTTGTCAAAGCAATTGGCTCAGTTACTATTTAGGTACCTACACAAGGCTCCTTTTAGTAAAGTATTGAGCCTGTGCTTGACTGCAAACACGTGGCTTGTCTCATCAACTTAAAATCAAATTAACACCGTAACGTCAATACGATATACGGAAGAAGGGGCAGAGAGCCAGAACTAGGTGACATCACACCACAATTATTGCCAAATTGTACAGCCTCACCCTACGCCTGAATTCATTGTTTTCTTGGGTAAACATCTATGAAAAGATTTAACTTCCACTAGTACAACTGAGAGCAAGCAGTAGTAGTTTAGGGATGTTTTTAGGCCACTATCTTTCTTTTTTTAAAGTTTTTTCCTACTTGGTGTGTCAAGCCCCTTGGAAAACATTTCCCATCTCCTTGCCCTTTTGTCCCTGACAGGCCCCACATCTTTGCCACCATCCTTAAGCTTGAATTGTTGGACAGTTGCGTTGTAGAAGTAGCTGCAAAACCTGGTTAGAATCAGACCCTACCTGACTGGCCTAGATAAGGATCAATTCTAAAAGTGGACGCAGTCTGGCTCGGAGTGTTTTTACCCCATTTTACACATCAGTACACATCGCGCCTTCATGGTTTCACATTCCTATAAAAACTTTACATATGCAATATTTATAAGCATCCGTGCTGGTTTTGTTTATCCATGTGCAAGAGGGTAAAGCTTCTGGTGAGAGCAGAACAGATTATTAAGTGAAAACCTTGGAAGGGGGACCTGCACGTGCTTGAGAAGATTCTCTCTTTTTTACAGGTACTGTTATAGCTTGCAATGGAAACTAATGCCACTTTTCCAGCTAATTAATTAAAATATTTTATGTATATACATAAAAACCTACACGTTCACACCTTTAAGAGAAAGTAGGAACACAAATGAACACTCCTACTTGTGGGACGTTGATGACTATGACAATGTACAGAAAACTGCGTTGTGATGAGCTGTTACAGACTCCTCAGTACATTAGGTTTATTGCCGTTTAACGAGACAAATCTTAATCTAGCAGTTAATAAGTATTAAAGCTACTGACACGGAGCAGTCGCTGCCTGAAACACTAATCAGCCAGGCATAACACAGTCAATCTTTGTAACCTTAAAAAAACCGGCTGCTTGATTTAACCCAGACAACACTTGTCAGCTTCAAAATCACGCTAAAGCCAAAGGGACAGGAACGAAACAAACTAACTGCACAGATGTCATACAAATAAAGACGAATTTGGCCAATTAATTCAAATGGTGTACATCTTTGTATACAAATTTGTATGTCATGTATCTATGATTTGTACATTAAATTAATTAAAAAATCATTATTATTACTAAATAGTTTATAGACACGCTATATGTATCAATAATGCATAGGCGATTATTGAAACTATTATAGATATTTGCAATTATGTTTTTCATCTGCTGGAAACAATAAGAGTTTGTAAGAACACTAATTCTAGGCAACATTTAGTACTGTCATTATAAAGCAAATGGCAATGCCGTGGATCATGAAACCAGAAAAGAAATATCCTTTCCATCCCTCTCACCCAGGATTCATCGCATCAACCCCTCAGTCCTTCTCCTCAGCCTTGAACCGAGCTATTTCTCCCAAATGGAAAACTACTATGAGGCACGTACTGAAATGGAATTCTGCAGTAATTTTTCCTCATTCACCAACAGACTGAGTGACACTGGGCTTGGAGCCACAACTTTTTTTTCTTCTTTCAGTGCATTATCCAAAATCTTGCAAAGTCAGAGAACATTCCGCCACGAATCTTCTGCGCGCTCATCTGCTTCATTGGAATGTTCTACAAACCTCTTACATATTTAAAAGGCATTTACGGTTTTAAACCTCCTGATTTTAGAGAAGGTAGCATCCTTCTTTTTTTCAGGCGGTGGAACGGAGGGACAAGCAGGTTATTTGTAAAGTGACTTTTCAGTTTGGTACTCAGAATAACACTAATATGATTTCTCAGAATACTTATGTTTATATAGCTCTTCATATAATCAGAAGACATTTTACTGTTCCCATTTCCAGTTGTGTGTACTCCACACTCAGAAATAGCAAAAAATACCATTCCAGGTAAGTCGTGAATACTTCAGTCTCAGGAAATTTTCCAGCAGCTGTGCAGGACATGCTGGCAAGAAGCATATGAATAAAATACCAAATATTCAGCTGCCTGAATGATCTCTTTTGCCTTACAAATCTTTCCACTACCGAAGTGGATCGAGTGGGGAGGTTGTACAACTCTTAACTCATAGCAGTGGAATTCTAGAACTCAAAAATCACAGGTTCTTGGATATAGTAGCCATTTAAACTTTCTTTTACTTTGCGTTACATAGTCCCTGCTCTTTATTCCACACCACACACAACTTCTGATCCCACGTCCTCCTGTTTTGCATCACTTTTATCTCCAAAGCCTCCCTTCGACATCATCTGCTCCCTTTACCCTCAGGCTGGCTTCATCCTGGCCACTCTTATTCCCTTGAACACCTATTTGCCTGAGAAACAATCAAAGCAGATAATCTTGCTCCTTCTCTTCAAAGCTGGGCGAGAGAAAGCTCATCGCTCTGGGGGATGCGCCGTGGGAACATGGCCCAGGCTCCCTCTTCTCTCCCCATCCTTCTTCTATCCAATTCCACCACTGTCTCCAAGGCTCTGAGAGACTCCCCAGTGAAACACACACGCACAGGTTGTCGTATGCATTTGTTACCCAAAAGGGGAGAATAACTTCAGCCAAAGTAGCAGAAAAAAGAATCATAGAAAGCTTCAGTCTGAAATTTCGAATATTCTGGATATTTCCGTCTGGAATCCATCCAATCTTTTAACAGAAGCATTACGTAACTTTATATTTGACTGTCACTTCAACACCTCAGAAAGAAAAATAGATGAAGAAATAGATGATGATGGGGCAGACAGTGGTTATCCTTCACGATGATCTGAATAATCCAGTCAAGACTAGGTCTGAGGAAGACTGTTCCGTGAAACTAATGAATGCCATCTTGTATGTTTTCCAAAATATATATGTAACTATGTGTAACACTTTAAAATGTCTTATTTAGACTTCTCTATACTGGTGTCCCTGCCCAGGGCAGGGGGTTGGAACTAGATGATCTTTACGGTCCCTTCCAACCCAAACCATCCTATGATTCATTCTATGATGATACAGTAATTAGCCCCTTAATCCCATTTAAAAACACCAACATATGAATCTATCAATAAGCAGTTTTGCAGACATAAATAAAACAGAAATAGACGTGTTTGTTAATGAATTTAGGATAAACAATTTAAAGGTACCACTCAGTGAAAATTTACACGTTCACTTTTTTCATTGATAATAAATTTAAAGATACAGGTCATAAGCAAAGTCTCTGTGGACCAGTACGTTACATACTCTCTCAAGTCTAAAACTAATAATCTCAATGGCACCAAACTGATTTTTTTTTTTTTTTTACTGGAACCGAGTCATTAACTTTCATTCTACCAAGTTCTCAAGTTATGTATTTCTTTTGAACAGAAACATCTGTAGTAGCCATGTTCTATCGGCTTCAAGACGACCATCTATTCAAAACCTAAGCCATCTCCCACCAGAGTTAAACAGCATTTATTACTGACTCCAGCAGGAACGGAAATCTCAGCAAGTATTCGGTGAAGGGACAATCTTTAGAGTAAAGGAATGAATAACTGCATCAAGGAGAACGACTCTCAAACAAACAGGTTAGAATCCAGTGAAAGATCAATCTGCATTAAGCATTTCATTTTCACTCTCTACAGAAAGGGGAAAAATCATTTATTCTTGTATATTAAAATACTAAAAGACATTTACAACTAATATATGAGAGGCAGACAAGAAAATTCCATTTCAAGAACACAGACTCTGAAATCACGTTTCATATTACTCTTACTCAACTGCTGCTTTGCCGTGAAAGACTGTTTTCTTTTTAGTTTCACAAAGGTTCATCTGCAAGGTGCTTAGGCACAATTATTTTCATTGAAGTTTATAGTTTCATCAAAACCCAATCTAGATAGGATGCTGAAAGCCACTTATAAATTTTAATGTCTTTTCTATTTACATTTTCTTCCCCTTTCCCCTTTTGTAGTTTCTTTTGCACTAAGTTATTCTTCAAGGAAAAAAAATAAATTAATTTTTTGGAAGGATGATTGCTGCACGGAATTAGAATCTTCTACTAATCCTGTGCTTTCTTGAACCTTTTAAGCTAGAAGCAAGGCTTATTTTCCCAGCTAAGATAAATTGAAGGGTGAGAAGGTAAGAGGTAACACTGCAAAGAGTTCTTCAGGAGCACAGAACATGAAATATGATTATTATGCACCACAGGCTTTTTCTTCCTCCCAGAAATCTAAGGTTAGGGGACTACTTTTAAGTCAGAAAAAAAAAAATCTGTGAAAGAGCAAAGGTAATAAAAAGTTGGAAACATGCTAAAAAACAAAAGTAAAGCTGCCATTTAACTTTTTTATCCTAATAGTCACATTACAAATATATTTTTTTAATCATGGATTATGAAGTCGAGCAAGACCAACTACAAGAAGCCTATCTACCTCCTATACAACCTACTCCTTGCCTAAAATTGCATTAAGACTGTAACTTACAGTTGAACAGCTTTTTAGAAAGAAATCAAGTATTAATTTACGGATTTCAAATTATTCGGAATGAAACACAGCTACAGGTTATTTGCTCGAAACATGAAATTAGAAGACTGCATGAAATTTAGGAGTGTACTGATAGCCTGAGTAGATCTACTTTCATCCTCCACCAGTTGAATCTTCCGGTGCCCTTCTCTAACTTTTTAAGTGGGAAATGGCTGTAGTAGTTGGGTTCGCTTTATGTTGGCTTTAGTTAAATTTATTATTCTTTTTCCCAAATACCAAGGAAAGGAAACATTATACATGAACTAGAAAGAGTTCAGGCCAATCCTGCGATAAGAAAGCATTGCCCAGGAGCCATGATCCCTGATGACCAGCTCGCATTTATCGTGTCTCTCCCGCTCTGCTGGTTTGCTCTACAGCAGGAGAGCTCTGTAGTTCTTCACAGTTATGGGGTGCTCTCTAACCTCACATTTCACAGCCAGAAATACCCAACCCCTTGTACATTATTTTACTGCAGCAGTTCCAGAGAAAGAGATCAAACAAAACAAAGCAAAAAATCAAGAAGCCGATGTATCAGATTTAGAAAGAAACCATAGATACAATAAAACAAGTTCAAAATAAAAATTCACAAAAGTATTAGGAGTTTGGCAGTGACAAGTGTCTT
Organism: Stercorarius parasiticus; assembly: GCA_013396915.1. Classification (NCBI taxonomy): domain Eukaryota; kingdom Metazoa; phylum Chordata; class Aves; order Charadriiformes; family Stercorariidae; genus Stercorarius; species Stercorarius parasiticus. Next base: position 256,595 of record VWZL01002568.1, on the reverse strand, counting down.
TTAAATTCCATTTATAATATGTAAGATTTATATTGGATTTTCCTCATTTAAAAGATTTGTACTTATTTTATTACGGTTAACAAAAGAAAATTTCCAGGTAGAGGGCTAGTCTGCCTTTGAGATACAGATGCTTTTGCTCATACTCTCAAGAGATTCGAGTCTAAAAGCTTTCTAATGTAATATATTATCAAACATACTGGTGATATAAAGCAAGGTCACTACAGGCAGTGAACAGCGACTACTTTAAGAGCACGTAGTTGTTATTACCATATAAATAACAGACATTTGTCTTTTTTACAGCAGTGATTTTTACTTAACATTGGTCTTATAAGTCCCATGGTGACTACGGTCAAATACTACTTGGTGAATATTAAATTTATTTTCATTTTATTACCTTCAATTTATAAGTCTCCTTACTAATTCAGTAAACATGAACTGAATAGCATTAACTCCTACTTGATAAGGCAGTTTACCTTTATGTATAAATTTATTAAAAAACTTTTTTGTTTTTGTTTCTTCTTTTTTTTTTTTCATTAGAGGAGAGGAAAACACGTACATTTTTACACTGAAATTGAAGTCACATAGTTGTGAACCGCTGTGTTTTTTTTAAAACTTGAAGCTGTCAAAATTAATCCATAGCAGCCTTTGTGCACTAAATTAATTAGGTTAGCGCAGTTATCTCCAGAAGTAAGCCTTTTAGTGTTTAAAAAAGGTCATGGTCTCAGGAAGTCTTAGTGAGCTCCTGCACGGTCTCTTTATTGTAACACTGCTCTAAGAGTGACATATTTTCCTCCTGGGAAATAACAAGAAATACAAAAGCAAAAAGGTCAACAGACAGAAAGCTTTGAGACAAAAAAAATAAAAAAAATCAAAACAAAGAAATTTGAAGAAAAAAAATAATTGTTAACATAAAAGGTGTGTATCTATACCATATCCATACCATACTTATGGATAAGGATTTATATTAACTTAGGCTAAACTCTGCTTTTTTAAAAAAGCAACTGGAGAACTCTTGTGGCCTAACATCATCCACGCAAACTGGAAGTAGAGAATCCTTGTATTTTGCGTGCGACTAGACATCTTTTTGAGGTAGTGGAGGAGCTGCACAGAGCTGTACAGTCTGGCAAGAAGGAATTTTGACTACCTGAAGAGGTGTTTTGAGCAATGCTTTCACCCCCCCACCCCAACCATGCCAGAAAATGTTGTTCAGTAAAACCAATCTGTTGGAAGGGAAATTACGATTTTCACAGGTTTTTTTTTTATTTTTTTGTTTGTTATTTTTTTAAAAATGGTTTAGTATTTTCAAATGGATGTCTGAATTCAAGCTATTTTTCTTTTAAAATTATTTTTATATTAAAGGAGATATAAATAAAGCCAAAATTAAAATAAAATACACATAGAGAAAGCTTTGGATAAAGACAAGTGATTTCTCTGAACTAGCAATTTATAAAAGAGATTGAGATTTCAAAACTTCAGCTGTTTCAGGATAGATAAGTTGTATGCAGAGTGCCCGACTCATGTTCCTTGTATTTTAAGACATTGAGAAAACAAGACAGGGACAGACTTTGGTTTATCAGGTAATTAACAATTGCTGGTTTTCTCTAATGACTTCTAAACAAAGTATCAAATTAAGATAACCTTGCGACTTTGCCTCTTGCATTACCTGTTCTGCCTGGGCGTACTTGAAGAGCACCGACCTTTTCATTTGTAATTACATACTAGCTGGTTCCCAGACAAGCTTCTTCTGTACATGGATTATCTCTTATCTATACTTTGGGGAGGTTTAGATTGGATATTAGGAAAAATTTCTTCACCAAAAGGGTTACAAAGCATTGGAAGAGGCTGCCCAGGGCAGTGGTGGAGTCACCATCACTGGAGAGATTCAAAAGCCGGACAGACGTGGTGCTGAGGGACATGGGGTAGTGGGGGTTTTGTCAGAGTTGGGTTGATGGTTGGACTCGATGATCTGAAAGGTCCCTTCCAACCTAGACCTATGGTTTTCTGAATGTGCAACACAGAAGAAACAACTGAGAGCCCTAAACATCCTATAGGGCTGTTTCGGTAACTCAAGGATCTGAAGAGAGCTGTTTTGCAGACCAAATCCTCAATGCCTGCGAAATGAAATAGACTAAAATATTGAATTTTAGCTCAACTCAACCTATTCTGATTAGCAAAAGCATAGCAACAAGTTGAAGATTAACTGCTTAACTATGTGTAAGAGAAAAATGCAAGTTAATGGCATTCACATTTTGATGAGAGCTTGCAACCAGATGTCATAGAAGACAACACAAACCAGGACGCAAGTTTTCTATTTAATTCTGTGAAACAAGGTTGGTTTGAGAATTTCCATTTTATAAACAGGATATTATCCAACAGGGAAAGTTACAAATTTCTCTGTTTGCTAAGACATATGATACCTGCGTGAACTGCAACCAACTCATGCATAAAATGTTACAATAAAAATATTTGAATTATCCAGACTTTGCTGATAGCACTGTTGGTATGGATTTATAATGCCGTTTCCCTATTTTACTACGGACAACTTCAGTACACGCAGCCAAATCTAACAGTGCCTGAGTGCAGAAGAAGGCATGAACGCTCTCTCCAAAGCCATTGATCTCTTCCCTACGTGAAGATTTCAGCGCCACGTACGCTGCAGGCAAACCTCAGCAGGGAGCACCGTGAAAAACGCTCTAACTGCTATTGTAACAACTCTAATTGACTCTAATTCCACAGGCTGCAGATAAATATCAGGGGGAATCTTCAAAATTATGCTCAGATCACTGTTAGTCACTCCACTGCGTTCTCACAAGAAATAGAATCTGATATTCAATTCCATTTTAATGCAGGGAGCGTATCAGTACATTACATGCAGTCTCAGAAAGGGTTTTGCCAATTGCTTTTCAATCACGGATTAATTGTAATCAGGCTGGGTTACAGCCTCTAGCACAGGGAAGAAGAATGCAGCTGCCTCCAGGGATTTCATCTGCTTCCCGGCCTAGCAGAATTCATCCAAAGCGATGATGGGAAAAAAATAAAAATCAATTTGCAGTAAATGGTTCCCCTGTGCAGCTCCCAACACTCGCTGAACTCTGCGAGTAGAGTCGCTTTTTGGATAACTAGACAAATCCTGGTGGGCAAATCTCCATGTGGGCGCAGGACGCGTGGTCAGGGAGGCAGCTGGGCATTTACTGACTGTATTGAAGTGTAAATATTTAGAATACCAGCAACGCTACAAGACTATCTTAAATATAACACTCAAAAGACTCCAAGCAGACACTACTGACTACCTTCCATGCTCAGCGCACAGACACACACAGAAGCTGGAGGCAACATCTTTCTTTTAAAGTTACAGAATTTCTCATATGCCTTTGCCTATTCTTATTTCAACATTACACACCAAGAGAATGTTTACATAGCCAAAGATATATAATTGAAAAAAATAAATAAATTATTATTTTCCCTTGCTTTTCTGCGTGGGAAACTCTACCAAAACTTATTCATCAGACTTGGAAATCTGAAAATTCGTGCCCCTACCAGTGGACTCGGCTTTACAGACTATTGAAGAGTCTGAGTGAAGCCAAAATCTCACACTATTTCCATAGACCTTTGAAGAGGATTTCAGTACCCAAAGCAGAAACTGTAGGAGTCCTTAAGTAAACCAAGAAACCAGGTGACACAAGATCCAAGGTGATGCAGGCAAAATGGACCCTTAGACTCTATTTTTCCTGTTTTAGGGCATCACCTGCTAGTAATTTTTGAGATTACAAATGTTTCTACTGCAACACAACAGACCAATTTTTTAAACATTTAAAGGCTGTGAATTCAGAATATAAAAATAACTTTGTTGATACGTGTTTGTAAAAAGAGACTCAGAGGAGGGAGGATCTGTGCAAAAGGAGAAAGAACCCCGTTCCTGAAACCAAAGAATTCCGATCCTGCTGTTCAAAGAGATACCGATGGAAAGCGGCCCAATGTCACCTACACTCACACCAAGTGGCCTCCAGACACCCGTTATTAGAATCAGCAGACTCACAACTGGCTTTTTTTGGAAGCTGGCCTACGTTTGGACTCTGAGGCATGGAAAAATGGCTCATATCTAGTAAAAAGCAATTTGCGTGATATGAGTAATTGTGTAGCTTCATGAGAATGAAGTGCCCGTTAAAGGGAAGTTCTTCTTGGAGAGGTAAGCAAAGAAAAAAAATTTCCAGTCTCCATAAATTGCCAAACATAACATACAGAAACTTGTACGTGCTGTCAGTATAGAAACATCCACTTTTTTCTAAACGTTAAGTTCTAAATTAACGGACAGGTTACTCTGCTTACGTTCACCAAAAAATATATATTTCTTATGCTTGAAATGCTGACAAGAGAGAGCTAGCACAGCAGGGCCAAACCAGCATGATGTCCATCAGACCCTCAAAGCAAATAAGCTTTTCTGCAGGTCAGAAAAGCACAAAGGCACGGAAGTTGGCAATACATTTTGCCAACAAGTTCCAGTAAACTGGGTAAAAAACCCAAACCAGTGAATCTGCAAGCGCGTCTCCTCTAATGGCAGAAAACTGCTCACTTCCACAAAGCACAAAAATGTTTATGTGAGCTCATCTCAATGACCTTAAAAGACTTTCTTCTGTTTTCTCAAATTGCATCTTCTGAGGAAAATCACTCTAAAAAGACATGAAAAGGTCAATATAATAGTTTAGATGATGACGATAAGGAACCTAGGAATCCTTCTAAAACTTAGGCATACCTTCAGACAGCAAGAATACTTTTCAGATCCACTCCACTAACATTTAATAAACAAGTTCAAGGCTTCAGAAAGTATCTAATGCGGTAGGGCAAGCGCAACAAAGGAGAACACACGGCAGGGTGCATCTTCAGCCAACGGTACTGCATTCTAGTAAAAATCCATTCCCTTGGAGAGCAGATGGTATTTCAGCATGCACCAATTTGCAGCTCCACTGATGGAAGGTTTTTTGTGGGATTTTTGCTGTGTTTTTAAAATTTATTTCTTTACTTTAAACCTTAGTACAGCTTCAAGGACTCCTACCGCCGGCTTCTGAAGAACGGCGCTGGCTCAAAGGGCTTCAAAATGACACTAAAAAACATGTTAGCTCATTTTCTAGCCGCTCCCACACACCTACAGTTGGGAAAGTTAAGTGTCACCAAAATGTTTGTTCGCGTTCCGCTCCATATACAATTTTTTTTTTGGAGTAAACAGCCAGTACGTTGCCTGGGAGCCTGGTACAATGTTTTGTTTGTGGTGCAGGTTCAAGGTATAGAATCATAGAACGTGTTGGGTTGGAAGGGACCTCTAAAGGCCATCTAGTCCAATCCCCCTGCAGGAAGCAGGGACATCTTCAACTAGATCACATTGCCGGAGCCTCATCAAGCCTGGCCTGGAATGTCTCCGTCTCCAATGCCGTATGCTGTCACACAAACGGATTCCCAGCCTGAAAGGCTTCTCATGGCCATCACACTGGTGTCCAGTGCCAGAGGAACCTCAAAACCACTGAATATATTCCAGTTAACTTTTTGCAAGGCAAAATTTTACTCACATACTTTCCTGCAAAGACAAGGATTATAATTCATCATTAGCAACATACACATATGTTTTATTCTCCTGGAAACAGGAATAAGAAAAAGCTTGTAGATATTATTTCTGGTTTGTGTTCTGGAGACCTCTAGGAATGTCTTTTTTGAGGGATAAAGAAAATCTTCAGTTGACTGTTATCCAGGCGAGACTGGATATTTTAAAGGTCATCGACAACACATTTCAGCCCTCCTGAGAAGCCGGCTATTTCTGCAGTCAGCAGTGCACTCGTCTTGCGAACACAAGACAAATACGAATGCAGAAGTTATGTTAAAATAAGATCAGTAAAACAATGACACCAACTGGAACAAACACAAAGCTAACTTGTCCTAACTCACAGTTTTGAGTGGAGCAGTGTTGAAATTGCAGAATCATCATTATTACTATTTAAAATAACGATTAAAAACAAATTCTATCTTTAAGAGGTTCCAAATATTAAGCAAAGCAACTATGAAAAGCTAACGTGCTGCGAGCTCTCTTGTGTAGAAAAAAAAGTTTTAAGAATCTTCTAGCAAAAACCACACAACATCATTGTCTCAGTAAATGAAAAACAAACTTGCAGCGACATTGGTCACAAAATATGAACTCACCGCTTGTCAAAATCAGTTAAAATGTTAGAACCTATTTTTATTCTGCAGTTTGCATTTCCAGATCCATACTCTCGCCTTTCACTGTGCTGTGTTTTAGCCGTAGGCATCTGTGTGACAACCGTAGGTAAGAATGAGATGTACAGTACTGAAAGTCTCTAGGAGCTGCATAATCTAGATTAGTTTTTAAGTCTCCAGTAATACTCACTTTCATTCTGAAACTCGAGTACTTTATACAACTGTAGGAGCACACTTGCAGATAAACTACCTTAAAAAAAAGATCCTAAAAGAGAAACAAAGGCTAGACAGGTCACCATGATTTTCTCTATTAAAATGTGTCTTCGTGATTTATGCTATGAAAAAAATGTTGTCCCCAAAAGCAGAATTACTTGTCCATGCAGTAGAACAAAGACAGTAATACTGCTCTGGGACTGATCCTCGGCAGCACAGGCACTCCGCTCTTTACCTCCTCCCCAGCCCAGATGTTTTCCAGCTGGGATCCCTTCTTCCCTCTCTCCGACCTTCGTAACTAGATTTGCAGTGCCCAGCTTCTGCAGTACCCCAGTAATCCGCCAGTTATCTCTAACACAAGTTTTTTCTATGGATTACATGTATCCTGAACCAACACACGAAAGAAAAAAAGTAAAAGGGCTGTGAAGAAAGGAAGAGGCAGCCAGGGATGCAGGGAAAACCAACCGCGCTTACATGAGAGGGACATGTAGTGGAGAAAACCATGACAATGTAAGTTAAATCTTATGAAACCTCTTAGGCTACTTTTTTTTTTTTTAATTAAACCCAGTGCTTAAGATCTCATGAGCTTGTATATCTTGCTTTAGACTCAGGAAGGAAAATATCTTAACAAGCTGACAGAACACAGGAAAAATCATGGAAAGGAGGACTCAGAAAAAGATAAGAAAAGATATTCCCAATACTCAGGAATGCATACACTTATTATATGCATTGTACAAAACTTTGTTAGAATATTTAAAACATAATTCCACGTTCTTCCCTGAACATTTTTAGTGCCGAGGCCACTAAATTCAGTCAGGTTAAAGACCCAATGGAGATCCTTTAGTCCTCTTTTATTTCAAAATATAATTTTCAAATTTTAAGTACTTCATATGAATTAATTTTTTCCACAATATTCCATCCCCTGCATCATCCACTGGCACACCTTTATGCTGGGATATCAAAGTGCTTTAACAATTATATTTTTTTCAATTATGCAACATTAACCTACAGCATGCTAAGACAAATTAAATCACCCCAAAATACATAATAATTTAACATCCTTTTCTACTGCTTTGTAGATCAAGAGAACCTCCTGGAATTCTAAATCATACAGATACACACTGCAGTAAGTTCAGGTATGGTCAGCAAAGCAATTGTGTCATTACATACCAACACCAGCTCCGGAACCCACCTGAAGAACCCCCTTCGTTGTTGGGTTCTATTATCTCCAGTGTACACTGATGACAACACCTAAGGACTTTTTTTAATGCATGAAGCAAGATCAGAGATGTCTCCAAGAGCTGTGGCCACGTTTTAACTTCTTATTTCTTCCTCCCTTTAGAAGTACCATCAATTTACAATAGGCCCCCTGGACACATCCAGCAAGTTCTTGTACCATTGTGACAAGGAGATTCTGAATCACCACAAAGTCTTCAGCCCACAGAGCAGGTGGGTCAGCGACGTGGCTCGAATTGAGTTTGATTTTATACACATACACTGCAGCTTTTATACTAAGCTTATTTTCTCTCTCAGCAGGCTTAATAAGCTACAACGGTTTATTTTTCTGGTGCAAGCCTGATAAATAGGTTTTAAACATTTAGACTGGCCAAGGGATAAAGAACTGCATAGGACAAAAATGCTTGCTGCAGTTGGTCTAATTTGAGATGGCCTAGGCACAGAGGAAGGAATGTTTTAAAGGCAAAATACATCTACCATTTCATAAGCAAGGGAGCAGAGATGGTGGCAATCAAAGTAAATGGAAAGTAGTTCACTACAGTATGAAGCTCATCAAATATTTACCTCCCTCAAGGCTACAATATCCATGGAATTGCACAGGCTGAGAATATTTTTCCTATGGTATGGGTTTTTTAGTACACATTCAGCTCTCAAACACAGTTTTGCTATCAGATCTCATGCAGGTAAGTTCTATTTTGCAGTAATGACAAATTTTGATGGTTTACGTTATGTGCAATTAGAACAATGTTCATAAAGTCAAGATATTCAGAATAAAAGAAGAAATAATAAATTTATTTTAAAAAGGAATAAAACTATTGCAATTAAATGACAACTATTTATTCAGTGTTGCTAAGGACAGAAGAATGGCTGCAAAGTGTTAGCTTAAGATTGCTTTCCAGACAAACCCAATCAGTACATAAATTAATAAATAATCGTGTTGGCAAAGTATTTTCCCTTGGAAAGTATAGGATCCAGGGAAGTTCATGAGGAAGCCTGTTCAGGTATAACTCACCATCCTTCCCTACATCACGACTTCCCACCCTTCTTCCTCTTTCTGGATTTCCTACTTCAAGCACTAGGCATTGGGATATTTTTTTTCTATGGAGCCGGATCAACGAGCTCTTTTTTCACTAGTTCTGAATGTTATCTCATCTGCCAAGGTTGCGGAATGATGTGGAATAAATGAACACCTGCTCTTGAAAAGGAAGCTATCTGAACCGCCAGGCTTTGGCAAGAGCAGCAGAGAATACGCGTGTCACCCAGAAAATCTGTTCCAATGGCCACTTGCCAAGGCCTTTGTTCCCAGGGAAGCACAGGTTAGAACTGCTGTCAATAATTTCTCTTTAGAAGACAAAGAATCAAGTAGAACCCAGCCAAAGTAGAATAAACCTCCAACATTCATAAACCAGACATTTGAAAAAAATTTTGCAAAGAAAAAGACTTGAGGTCCTTCTTTCCTACAACTTCTAAACAGTGAGTCATGGGTTCATTATTCTCCTTGGGGAGGAAAAATTGGTCAACGTAGTATGTAACAAACTGACTTTGATGGCAAAAATCTGGTACAAAATCTTCCTTAAAAAAAAATAAACTGTATTTTATAATGAACTTAAAAATACAAAAATATCTATGCAAAGAAGTTTTGACTACTTAAATTATTTGTTGTGTTTTGGAAATGAGACATAGAAGCTTCCTCATCTATTCTGATAGATTTACCCCATCTGAGTAGCACGTAGCTGGAGATTAGTATGAGCTAAGTTGCAAGAAATCTTTGAAAAATCTTAATCCAGAAAATTTCACTAAATAATCTTATATTTTAAGTTGTGAAATTCTGCAAAATTCAAAAAAACCAGTCTTTAGACATTAAAGTATTAGGAGAATCAGCAGCAGGAAAGTGATAATACCGGTTTTGATGTGTGTTAACATTTCAGAAGTTCTAGATGATCCATATTTATGAACAAGTCTTTGAAAATGGAATAAAAATGTCCAGACAACATAGGAGAATTCACTAGTCATTCTCATATATACTCGTGTTTACTTATGTCCCTACGTAAGTTTGCTGTTCCCCCTTTTAATAAGGAGTTTGTGATCTGACCCAATAGGACAAAAAAAGCCCAGGGAGGAAGAAGAAAAAAAAAAAAAAAGTGAAATTCAGTATCAGAAAGAAAAAAGAGAGGTGAAATTTAGAAACAGTAACCTGCAATTATATTTCCATTCTCCAGATGTCTAAAAAAAAGAAAATTGTTTGGGAGTAATTTACTTATGACAAAATATAACACACACATAGCCCATCACAAAATCATTGTCGATAAATTCATGTAGCTGAATTTCATCCTCTCAAGGAGCTGTAAGTTACAGATAATATAAGAGAAGTTCAAGTTTTTTATTTAATCTGAATGTCAGCACGCAAAGAACTGCCTAACCTTAAATTATCAGCTTTAAATAAAGCACTCAGACAAAGTGAGTCCTTACGCGTGGTCATTTCCTGATAGAGCACTGCTAAACATCTTCAAAAGTCTCAAGAATTTGATGGGCTAAAAGTCGAAAACTATTTCTGCAATGAAAAGTAGCGGCCTAACAACTTTCACGAGAATGTTATTTCTAAATTGCAGTTTTGACTGTCAGCGACAACTTAAGCGTTTAACGGGGAAATATATCTTGAGTCAATAAGGTAACTAATCCATAGTTCTCAAAAGCTATGGTTATCAGCATACACTGACTTCACAGCCATGTGCAGTGTGTGTTTGGGAGTCTTATTTTTAAAGGCTTGGATACTTCATCCAAGCAGATTCTATTAATCAAAAGAATTAAAAATTATATGTAAGAACATCATTCGGATGTTTATTCACAAAATAAATGTGTATCTCAGCACAAAATAATGAGTAAAATAATTTTTCCATAAAAATTAAAAAAATAACGGACCTAAAAGGAAATCTAAGAACGGTTATAGCAAAAGCAGGTATCTCTAAGGAATAATTAACTGAGCAACTTTTAAGAAGTGAAAAGACAAATTCATAAAACAAGTATAACAGAGCCACTCTAACAGGATCCTCTACTGCCCCCATATCATCTATGAAATTTCTTCTGGCTTGGTACTTGTTTAAAGACAGAGTCTTCTCTGTCAGCATATTTCAGAAATGCAGCTCTCTTGGAAGTCTGCAAAGAATGTAATCTTCCGGGACCTATTTGGCATCCACAAATGTGACAGAGTCTTAAATTTTGTTCTGGAAACGTCAAAAGGATAGGTATTATTCTTTCCTGTTTATAAAGGACAGTGTTAAATAAAACAGTAACTTTCTTCTAAAGATAGTAATAATTTTTGCTCTTCCACAGCTGATCACAGAAGACTGCTAAGGGCTGGGTTTTTTCTTGATGCTGGCATTTGGCATATTCAAGACTAAACGATGATCTTGCATCTGAGCACCATTTTGTCTTCAGCCAATGGTCTGATACTAAAGCTTTAGCAAAATCCTATCAAATTTTCTCTTTTCTCTTAGTATTATCTCTGTGTATTGGTTTGAGTCTGAGACAGCTCCTTACAAGATTTCTGCTGATTTCTTCCACAAAATATCTGTGTGCTCGATGCCTGCAAAGTCAGGTCATTGCAGAGTTCACGTGAGTGTAAGATGCATCTATCTCCATACTTTTAGGGTGGCTTTTTTTTTTTCCTCCTAAAAATAAAGGGGTTTATTAGAAAAGTTATTCTTCATAAGATTCATTTGCCTTATTGATTATAGACTTCTTTTATTTGCCTTATTTGCATGTCAAATGTCAAAGCCCTGAGGTGAAGCTAGAAGTGGGACTGTAGGACTGACTCCCCATCCAAGGAGAAAGTTCTCTGGGACAACTGGGATGCTTGACAGAATATCCTGCTCTGGCCTCAAATATATGGTGCTCTTAAATAACAGCGTAAATGTCAAGAGAAATTTAATGATATTGTTGAAAACTTTGGCAAGAAAACACCAGAGGGTTTGTTGATAAGTAAAGGCTTCCCCATGTCTGGTTAACAAACTGCTTTGGGGCAACTAATTACACGTGTCCTCCATGATGGAAGTGGAACACTAAATTTCTCAGTAACCATGAGAGGTCAGTAGGGCTGACGTCGATTTTGAAGATAACGGCCTAAAGATATTTCAGGGTTCAGAATTGAGCAATTAGCTCGAATTTCCACTTGTATGGATTTCTTGTTGTAGCAACCTTGCCCCTGCCTCGTAAAGCTGATTTTGTTTTAGCCTTCACAGCACACTTCTATCACACCATAGATTTGAAGATTTTTTTCCTCTGATTTTCCGCTTTTCCAAAGGATGTAACAGCTTACTGCCCAAAACCGTTCTATTGGTCATAACATGGCCTACACAGCTGTAGAGGTCGGGGTTTTTTTCCCCTCTTTTTTCCCAGCCGTAGCAGCTATAAAAGCAAAGAGACTCCTGGCACTTCACAAACTGTGAAGAACAGATTTTGTGCTACTTTTTTTCCTTCTTTTCATGCAATTAAAAGAAACATAGTGACCTACCAAGCTAGCACGGTATACGGGATATTTCCAGTGCTAGCTTAGTGATGACACCAAGTTGTAATGTTCTACTAGATGTCATGAGGCAAGTCTAGAAGGAGTAATGTATGCTGAATTTCCTCCCGCTCCCCCTTTATTCTTTTGTTTGCTTGTTTTAACCCTGAATGGAACAGCAGAATTGTCTGGGACATCTATACCGATTGTGGCATATTTGAGATGTGACAATTTTAATTTCTACCATATGATATAAAACGAGAAAGAAAAGGCCTCCAAGAGCCATCTGGCCATTTCCTACCATCACAGAGAAACCAGTCACACCCAGCACACTTTCATCAATTTTCTGGTATCTTAATCATGAAACCCCTTGCCAATGGATATTCTCTTACTTCTCTTTAAAATGAACCGATGTGGATTAGCTTTTCAGTACATTCTCACCTAACAGCCATCATTATCATCTACTCATTTAACAGCCAACAATGGTATAGGCTCTCTTCTTATTTCCAATTCAAGAAGATAAAAGAAGAGATGAAGAGTCTCCAAAAGTGGAGAAGCTTAATAATAAACAAGGAATAGTTGTGGAAAACAAATCTTCAAAAAAAAAAAAAAAAAAAAAGGCAAGCGAAACAAAAGCCAAATAATTACATTTTTCCCCAAATACAATGAAATACTTATTTGGTTGAGAGTCTGGATCTGGATATAGGTGTATCACCATACTATAAATAATGTATTACGCTATTTTATCATAATTCCTCATGTCTTATAGAATATGAAAATTACTTAAAAAGCCTTTGTTACAATCTCTGTCCTACCTCTTACTGCTGAAGAAAACTCAGAAGTGATATAATTTCATGAGTTCTATGAAATTTAAGATATATCTACATACTATGTAGCAACAAATTGAAATACGAAACTCCTGCGTAGCATGAAAAACACATCAGGAAGATAAAAACCAAAGGTACAGAGACAACATATAGCTTGTTCTCCCACTTCATATGACATCGTTTCATCACTAGCCATTTACTAAGTGAGTCACTAAAGAATTGTAAGATTTAAACCGTTTCTGTATGCATGCAAATATTGTCAGTTGCCAGCATTTCTACGTTCACTAGTTGAGGACATCACTGGTGTGGAAAATTGGGTCCCCAAGATCTTACAAATGAATATAAAACACAATATTTGGGGTAACTACCCTGATCAAAACCACACTCCTTGAAATCCAGGAAAATATTTTCACATTCATAATTTTATATTTTCATGGATGCTTATAGACACACAGCCAGAGTAGTGAAATAACTGATTCTACAGCACAGTTGAAAACAGAACAGCAATACGCCTTCCCTGATTTTATAATGCTAAAGAAAGTTCTGTAGGAATATAATTTCTTCTGAATTAAGCAAGAATGAAGCTAGCACTAGAAAGGTCATTGCTCTTCTGTTATTCTTTACTTGTAAGCCATTGTTACAATAAAAAAAAAAAAAATTCTTTTCCTAAAAGTTTTCCCTACAATTACAGCAGAATGGTATTTGAGGTGCCAAAATATTCCTTCATGTGGTTGGTGCAACATATCTGAAAGCCTTGAAAGCGCTTTGAAGAGGCCCAGAGAGTGGAAAGCTCTTGTGTTCTCCATGTCTGAAGTGTCACAAAGAGATTCCTGACACCTGATTCTTGATACGTCAAATCTCTCTCTCTGCATCAGCTGCCCCTAAGGCAAGATGAGCGGTATAAACTAAAAGAGTCGAGGAAGCATCCTTCTTCACTTCCAAACGGTATGCCGCTAATTTCTGAAGTCGTTAATACCAGTATTAATCTATTGTATTCAGTGAGGTAAGACAGATAAAAGCCAGGTGGTTTTCTGATCTTATTAGTAAATTTGGTTTCTTCTAAAATATCTTATCAATACCTCGCTTGTCAGAACTGAGAGAGGTCCTCACAACGGCCACCTAATAGTGCAGCACGGTGTAATAAATAAATAAATAAAAAATCATCATCACTTTACGTTCCCAAGGTAGGCATATTCTAATAGAGGATTATTAAAGGTGGTACAGCCTCTAATGTCTCCGGAAAGACCCAGGATTCAACTACTGAAACTTTAGCAATAGCTTTGTTTGCAAAAAAAATACACATTAAATGCAAGGCGAGATCTGGAATCATTTCCAGGGGAATTTTCAGAGGGTCACGGGGTGCAGAAAATTTCACTCGCGCAGTCCAAGGAAACGTTCCAATGGAAGAGCTGCTTTATTAAGCTCTCTACAGCTGCAACCTCAAAAAAGGCTTCAATACAAAGGAGAATTCTTTTCCAGCTGTACTCTCATTTTTACTGGGAAATCTGCTGGCAGAATAATGCAAAAATGCATTGCAAAATGCTGAATGAGGAGAAAACCTACACTTCTATTGTTTTGATAGAAGAGGAAGAAACAGAATCCTTCCAGAGGAAGGAAGAGTGTGGGCTGGGTTTTTGCAAGGATCTACTGCTCTTCCTGGGAGGTTTAGAACTCCACCAAAACCACAATAGTGGGTAAACAGTACGGATTTGTACAGGCGGATTTGTACCTCGGGGTGTTAAAAGAAGTTCTTTAGCAGGAGGAATACATGCTAGAAGGAAGTTATATGTACATTTCTTGAGGCTGAAGACTTCAGGCTTCACTCTGTAAAATATAATAATCCACAATACTACCTTCTCTATAGCAAATACACGGCAGGACTTAAGAAAACAGCTCCTGAACAGTCAGAAAAAAAACCTCTACATATTTCCTCTACTCTAGGAACACTGTAATATTTTGGACTATTTTAGTCTGAGGATTTTGAAAGATTTTTTCGCTCCAAAAGCCATCCACTTTGGGTCAAACTCCTTCATTTACTGCCCCATTCTTTTCTACCTAAACTCACATTACACGTATCGAAGTTACAACAGCCAATTGGGCTTGAACCTTTTCATACCAACAGAACGCCTGGTGAATCCCGAAGTGCCCCTTCCATTAATTCAAAGTCGTAGCTATGGGAAAGAGCCCCAGATTGCACTTTCATGACTCAGGGCCGTCTTCTTCTTCTAGAAGCTTTTCGGGTTGAAAAGGAACCTCAGGGCAACAATGGGATTAATCTCTATCTCTAAATACCGAGAAACAGAGAAAAAGAGCCCAATGAAACTAAAACATTTTGCTACTTGATGCCAGTTTCTTCAGCTTCATTCCCAGCCTCAACTGTGCGTGTATGTATATATTTGGCATCATTATACTTCCACAACAAGTTTTTTTATGGAAATAGAGCTTTAAAGAAGTTTCAGAGAATATCAGGTAATAATCCCAGATACTGCCAACAGAAGTTTCCCTGAATATGCTTGTTCCTGCTCCTGTTCCTGCCTGACGCTTGGCATATCATGCAATGAAATGTGCAGGAAAGCAAACCAAAACAAAACCCCTCACGCCAAATTAAACCTTCCAAAGAGTTTACAAATATTTATCTTCACTAGGGACCACCGCAAATAGCAGCAATGAGGAAGAACAACGTTGTAATCAGCAAACTTGGGGATCGTTTTGGGTTTTATTTTGTATTCAGGAATTTGCCTCGTAGTGGTAGTTGTTTTATTGTCCTACATAAAGAGATGCGAACGGTTGTGATGCGTATGGAAATTACTGGTGATCATATTCATTTAACTTCAACCGCCTTTACAAATGGCAAGCTATGATGGAAACTGGAAATGTAGAATCTGTTTTGTATAATACATTAATGAAGAGAAAGACACATCAGAAACCATTTTTGTACTATGCTGATTTTAGTAATTAATATATGGAATAGAAATTCCATGGAAAAATACTTAAGTTCTTCTACTCATATCAATAAAGGCAGGAGACAACGCGAGTTCAGCATCAGTCTTTCAAGTCAGTGAACACCAACCTAAGCATAATTCGGACAAATTCTGGGTCACTGTTAAAATAAATAATTTTTTACTCATTTCTTATGCTCATTTATTCAAATACATCATCCTCCAGTGCTGACATATAAAAATTCAGAAGCAGTAGTTACTACCCTTTATATACAAGTTCTTAATGACCAAATTCATAGACAAGCTGCAACTAACACAGCTTTATTCCTGTAATCATTCCACTGGGTTCGCTTCAGCTGTCACCGGGGATCGTGACCAGAATGCTAATTCTCTTTAACACAACCTACTTGTACCAGCTCTTCCTGTAAGACTATCTTTTCTTGAAATTTAGAATTCAGGAGGTGTGTGATAGTACAGTGGTTTAAAGAAAAAAAAAAAACAAACTTATGAATAAATAGGAGATTCCTAATGAAGTACTACTGACTGCCAAAAATAGGGGCAAAGATCTTACACAGCCACTCGATGTCAGTGGGCTCTGCTGTACAATTCGTTGGACGTCAGCTCTCTTGCTAATGCACCAAAGCATCTATAAATGCACAATATAAAAGCACATTATCAAACACACAAGCATGTGCAGTTACCGAAGTCACAAAGGATGTCTGTGCCATATAAAGACTGCATCTGAGATAAATGAAGATCGCTTACACTAATTCAATGAAAAATACTAGCATACAACCGGTGTTTCATTAAATGTTCACGTTTCTCCCATAATCTGAAAAGAGAAACTCCAACATTTCACTTACAAGCACATTTTTGTATTTACAAGAAACTAGAAAAAATGGGTTTTGGTTATTTTTATTATTCTTACAAAATACATAAAAATTTCCTTTCTTCCTCGACTGTGGCTTAACACAGTGAAAGAAGGAAAAACAAATTGAAATTATAGTTTGATAATAGTGTGAACTATCCAGGTTGTACTTTCTAGGCCAGAGGCATGTGAATGTTTGTGTTTCTTCACTAAAGTGCTTCAGAGCTTCAAGATAAGACAGTTACAGAACACGCTATCAATGAGATTACTGATGGAAATTAATTTCTGCTTCGTCCATTAATGAGGACAAAAATTTTCCTTAATCTTTCATATGCAGTTATTACAAGTCCTATATCATCACCTACTTTTAAAACCCCATTGCACCTTTAGATCGAAGTTCAAAGGAACTTTAGGAGGTGTCATCCCCTCTACTGACCCTACAGAGCACCCAGCTCCAGGGAAGGGCACAGGACGGGGTCAGTCTGCAGCAGCTACAACTGCAGGTCTCTTTGGGGCATCATGTTATAAGCAAAAAAAACCCCCACCTTCCAACTTAAACTGAGAACAATAACAAGTGGCAGAAAATTGGGCGTACGCGCATAGGAGGGTTGAATGTCAGAAACTGACTTTTTGACCTGTCACGCAGAAGTTTGCTCTTTGCCAGCTGCAACAAGTACAGTCCGACTGGAAATTTTTATAACAGCTGGTATAAAAGTGGCATGGCCCAATTCTTCCAATGTGTAGAGATACCAGACAGAACCACCAATTAGGATGCTGATCACACATTGCGCTTCTGCGCACTGGCTGCTTAGATTGGGAAGTCTGGTGCCTTGGGGTTGTGGAAAGGAAAGGACAAGAAGAAGGGAGCCTGGAGAGAAGATGAAGGTGAAGATCCCGGCTGGAGGAAAGATCCTAGAAGTGTGAGAAGATCCAGGAGATCAGACAGCTGGATGGAGACAAATGTTTCCGTCATCCAGGGTCCTTGGCTAATAACGCCCAAGACGGGTAAGTACAAGCAGCACAGGAACCAGTACACCTTTCTGCACAACCATCCTGGGCCAGCAGCATCTCTGTGGTGGGAAACTGTGATCTACTGAACGTTGTGTTGGGGAGACAGAGATGAATGGGACAACGTGAGTGAGAGTGTGAGATAATTGAGTAGGGGAAAAGCTCCAGTCTAGGTGTTTCTTAAATAAATCCTGGTATACAGATCAACTCTGGGTCATTTACAGCATCTCACTTGTGAGAGCACCCAAAAAACTTAGGCATCATATATATTTTATAATTATGGCATAAGTAGTATATCTGTGTATCACTTTCAAGGAAAATGAATGTGGTTTTTTAAATACAAGTAATTCCAACCATGCAAAGCACGTACTCTGATGTGAATTACAAACGGACATAATCAGAATTTTTAAATGACGGAAAAAATGTCCTAAGGTTCTTCTGCCTTACAAACCAGAGAGTTCTACCAAAGTAAATATTGAGCTGTATTTTAGCCCCATACTGCAGCAATCATTTTCCTCCTTACCAGTTTTCCCTTTTCACATTTCAACAAGACAGCAACCACAGAACTTTGGGGAAAAACTCAAATCTGAGTCTTATCAGGATTCTGCTCAAGCACAACGATTGTTGCTCTGCCCCTCTGCTCCCGATTTGCAGATTTTCACAGCTGCAGGAGCTTGGAAGAGCACAGGAATCTGCAATGTACTGCCAGAATACATTGAGAGCCTTCTGGAAAGAACTGGCACAGGCTTCCCAAGATCATGGTTAGGAAAGACGTTTTTATTTCCAGTGATTGTGGCTACTGGGAGGGTCCACTTTCTGCTCCACCAATAAATAGTCATCGCTTCGAGGCTGCAGATTATGGACACTCAATAAATCTGTGCCTAAATGACTTCTGCTTCTGCACGATCTTCAGACAGTGACATCTACATCTCAGTTAGACGGACACTTTCTCTTGTTACTCCAAAAACTCTCCAAACAGGAGTAACAGAGAAACTGTTCCTTTTGGAAATATTTTTACTGGATGAGCCTGGGGACAAAATGCATGCCAGCTAAGAGATCTGGTAGATACCAGTCTGTTCACTTCACCTTTTATTCTGACCAGTCACCACCCCCTCGCTTGGCTCAAACAGCAGGAAATTTAATAGAGAAGAGAATGCCCAGAGAAGCTGTGGCTGCCCCATCCCTGGAGGGGTTCAAGGCCAGGTTGAATGGGGCTTGGAGCAACCTGGTCTGGTGGGAGGTGTCCCTGCCCAGGGCAAGGGGGTGGGTACTAGATGGTCTTTAAGGTGCCTTCCAACCCAAACCATTCTGATTCTATCATAATAGGGAGATGTGACCACAGATTACAGGTGTCTAACGTGACAGGTTTTGCTCAGACCCATGTGCAGAAGACTCTCTGCCCACCTGGAGAAGCTTGCATAACTGACCCTCTACATTTTTACGTGAAAAACATAACAAACATCACATCCAAAACCATAGAGAACGACAGGTATTGCTCAAATACAGAATTTAGCAAGCAAAGACACAAGATTTAAATAGAGCTCCAAAGATGCATCATAGATAATACTATACAAACTTGCAGTCACAAGAATCTTGTTTCAGTCCTAAAAAAGGCTTTCACTTTCAATACCTATCACAATTTGTGAAATCCAGGATATACTGGATATACAGGATTTGTAATATAATTCGAGTGACACTTGCAGTGCAATTAAAAGAACTTTCTCATAGCTTTTAGAGATTAGTTTAATTATCTTTTAAATTTAGATTTAGATGGGGCGAACATCCCATTTAATATTATGAAAGATTGTGAACATCATCTAAACATACAGATAGAGGGTTGGTAAAAATCCAGTTTATAAACTCTGATCTTAAATCCTGGACCAACATTAACTTTGCTTAGTTTTGCCTGCATACAGAAAAAATACCCCAAAGCCTTTGGTGAACTCTTCCATGGTGTCAACATCTACCAAAAATGCACTAAGTAGTTCCTTTGCTCATTGGGAATGAATTTGCCTCAGGGAATAGGGAGGCAAATTTTCAGAGGCAAAGGTTTCATTTCTGGGACTCACTATTGATCGGACTGTTGAGGTTCAGTCCAATCAATACGGTGATGTGAGGAACCGTATCTACCAGATCTTTTCAAGAAACCAGTTGTATTCCGTGTGATCCTGGGGTTGGCTCTTGGTTTCCATCCCAGTCTGAGTGAGCTCAGACTGACTAAAAATCTGCTGGTTGATACTTCAAAGCTTTTGGGAAGGATCCAGGGTAACCCTTTGTCAATGTCAACCCTGTGAGGCTCATGGCATAGATTTCCCAGATTTATACACATGGTGGAGAACGCACCCCATCCAGTAAAAACAGAGCTTTTTAGAGAGAAACTACAATCAAGTTAACACAGAGCTAATTCTGCATGTATTTTCAAGGATAGATATTACAGAAATGCAACTGTTTTGGTCCTCGAGACTTCCCTGATGGCCTCCCTACACAAGAGGTGCACGCCGGCTAAGGGAGAAAGTTGATTCATCCAGAAGAAATCACACTGTGCTGCGACTCCACGTCCTTGACAGATGACAGTCATGCAATCAAGAGAGCCAACAGTCATGCCGTTGGAATAAACTGGAAATTCACTGTGCTTTACATAGAGCTTATATAAATGTAAGTTGCAAAATATTTTGTTTCTAGACCACCTGAAACCATTAGCATCCTGCAGTAGCATCTCAGGATATCAGAATTTTAGGTACACACATGACAAAATCCACCTAAGATTCCTGCATCATCCCTGTCCAGCCAACATAAACCCGTGTTTGTTCCTATCAAGTTGCTTCATGACAAGTCATTGGAATCGGATGGAAATTCAGCTCATCTTTAAGGCCTGCAGCATGTAACACGCAGAACATTAGTGGAGGGTCAGAAATAAAGCAGCAGCTTTGACTCCCCCATTCAGTGATTAATATCTCTCAGAGATAAATTGTTTTCTGTAAACTGCCAAGTGAATTTACAACAGAGGAAAAAAAAAAGACAAATATTCATACAGTGTCTCATTATCTTTGTAGAGTTACAAGGCAAGCAAGAAAGTGAAGAGAAAGACCCATTCTTGAGATGTCTTTTAATACTTCTAAAACAAACAAAAAATAAATCCACTGCTGAGCATCAATTATAAATATTTTTTTAGGCCAAATGTCTCTGACTACTGAGCAACCAGAAAGTAACAGCAGGGGTTTTTGACATTTTTATTTCTACTACCTAAAATTCTTCTGCTGACACTTTTAATCAGTACACCGAGCAATCTATCATGCACACAAAACGAATACTCCTTTACATATCGGGGGGGAAATAATTAGTCTTGGGAAAGCGATGTGATTATTATCATTCTTTTTTTTCACTGAGCAGTGCTACCTACAGATGTCTATGCTTACAAAGATCCATGCCAAAAATACTTCTAGAATCTAAAATATATACCAGAGAGGGAGTTACCAAAACTACAGGTCTATTTATATCACTAGTCAACCAGGAGGCGAAGGTTGTTCTGTGCCACTGGAAATTCTGGTCTATTAAGGGGAGGAAGGAGAAAATCTGTACCTGAGGGAGTGGTGTAAAGACCGTCAGCAGGATGTCTTACCTTGTACTAATGATCTTTCCAAATTAATATTAATACGTTTAACCCACTGCATGTCATCTTGCATTTAATGTCCTACATTCTAAAATTCTTATTTTTATTAATATTAAAATATAAAATTGAAATGTTCATACTATCCACCTGTGTGTAAAGTCAAGATCTTGCCAACCAAAGGACGCAACAAGCGGCCATGTGCCCAAGCGCCAGGAATTTCTCCTGTCCAGCAAGTCCCCAACCCAATGAATTTGGGCACCCGCAGCACCCTAAAGGTGGCTGGGGTTTTGAGGGGACATCCCCAGACAGGGGACATATGGCACAGAGAAACGAGTACGAGGGACTTTGAAAATTCCCTACTGCAACAATGCTACCGGCAGCAAGGTTTTCACCCAAAGTGAGTGGTTTTCACTAACAGTAGGTGGTTTCCAGCAAAGGAAGACTTTGGTGAAAGCCAACTTCCCCATGTCATGCCAAATGACAACCATCTCCCACTGAAGGAAATAAATGAAGGAATTTCAGGAAAAAAAGGTTAAATTGGTCAAGATCCCTGAGAAGACTTGAAAGAGCGGACTGACAATAAAATCTAAACACAAAATGAAAAGGGATGGAAAAATGCGGAAATGATTGCTACCATTTGGTCAAGAAGGAAACAAAGTAAGATGAAGAAAGAAGAGGAAGAGCCTTATCGTACTGCAGCTACATTAATATACTAAGAGCAGGTTTTGTTATGATTCTTTACCTAAGCATCTTATAATAATTTGTAACCATACTGCCTGATTTAAGTGCTATAAATAAATGCTTATGCCTGCACTTTTCATTAATTTGGTTCAAATTAAATATGATTTCAGGGAATAAATAATAGCAAGGAATTCCTCCCAAAGGAGCACGGAGAATTTATAACTTTTGAGGCCTTGGGAAACCTGAACAATGTCCCCAGCACATCCTCCCCTCTATCCAGCAGGTAACAAAGCGGATCCCCACTGGAGGAAAGTTGTGTTTCTGCAAGATCTTCTCCTTTCCTGTTTCTACTGGTTTCCAGTGGTTTGGAACTGGAAGGTGTATACTAGTATAACGAAGGAGAAATCACGGCAATTTCTCACTTTCACCCCTTAAAAATAATAATCCACCCTGTAAAGCTGAGGTGAGGTATCACACACAACTGTTCAGAAAAGCTGATCCTGAACTCGTGCATGGCAACAAACTTCTAGAGCCACTCGCCCAAACATCATCGCCGGAAACCAGCTGTGGCAAATGAAACCCCATCTCTTAAAGCAAGAAAGGAAATCTTTTCCCTCACATGTAACAGCTTCTTCCCCCCCCCGCCCCCTTTCTTTTTTTAAACTTTTATGAGTTATCATCCCTGTGGGAGTTAGTGGAGAAAAGAGAGAAAGGGGAAAATGAAAAAAAATCAAGACTCACTTTTGTTTCAATTTTCAAAAGGACAATAAAAAAAAAAGTCAAGCGATTAAAACCTTAGCATTTGGCACTCAGCCTTTTATCTTTAAAAAACAAAAAATTCATTACTTTTACCTACCCTTCTTAATATTGGTTCGACTTTCTTTTTATCCCTCCATACTTTTCCGAAAGCTTTTCATACGTCCCCTTCCCATTTTACCAAAATGAATTAATTTTTCCTTTTATGCTCTCTTTAATTTTTTCCTTTCCAGTATAACCAAGGCTGAGATTATTCTCATTGTTACTTGGTTTCTTCCCTTTTCTTTTGGGAGCTATTTTTTTTCTCAGCCTTCCATCTTTAACTGTATCATGAAGGCTCTTGGCTTTTTTCCTGGTCCTTTCATTCTGTTCACTTGGAGCCGTGATCAGTCATGCCTTAACCAGGCTGCTTTTTAAGACTGCTCAACTGTGTTCCATTTTGGCAGAATTTGCTTTCTCATTTTTTCCTAACTACATTTCTCCAATACCTTTCAAATTTGCTTTCCCAGATGCTAAAATCCCTGCGTGACTGTGCTCTATCAGAGCGATTGCTTCTAGATTGAACCCAAGAAGGCTGTTAACACAGGTATTAGGTGTCCTAATTTCATATAGCTTCAGATAACTCGTTAACTGCTTATTTTCTGATAATTTTCAATAACCTCCCTGTTATTTACGTTTAATTTTTTTGCAATCAAATCTTCCTATGGCATTTATACTCCCCCCAAGGTACTGTACCTTAGGAAAAACAAATGCTCGGTCATACTACGGATACTCAATCATATGCTGAAAACATGATATAAACTAATAATTGAATGCAAATCCATTTTGATGAAAGTAACAATTAAGAAAGTATGCAAATAAAGAAAAGCATAACGTATCTAAGTATATTTTTTTAATAAACAAAGAAAGAATTCCATTTGTATTTCACAAACTATTCTTTGCAAAAAAAATTATTCAGATAGCCCCATTATTATGCTTGGCACTTTACAGATGTCTTTGAAAATGAGGTCATTGCCTTGAAGAGCTTATAATTAAAACCCCTGTGAATTATATACTGAGTAAGTGAGGATAGTACCTCTCTCTGCCTGTGAGCTACACACACAACATTATTCAGTGTTACATATTACATATTTATATGACTTTGGGTTCCAGTTTGTGTGTTATCCAACATGAAAATAAAAACAAGTAAATGGTGGAAGATTTAAGAAAGAATTCTAGCCAGATTACTGTTTTCTCATTTGCTTTTTCATAGACGTAAGCAAAATGAATGGGTTACCAAGACAACCATTTCATAAAATCAGATTGTCAAAACCTGTTAGGGACCAAGTACTCTATAAAATGAGCCTTTGGCTAAACGAAATCAGCTGATATGATGTAACTCTAAAAATCACCTCCTAATTTCAATTAAAGCGAGTTGCATCCATTTGGGTTGTGAGTGTTGACCGTTACCACAGTCCACAATTGTCATTCCCCAAATTATTAGCACTGAAAAGAAATAGTCCAAAGGGCTATTTTAGGGAACTTATAAGACCGCAGCAGTTCCAACTACCCCTTTTTCCTTCCCTGTTCTCCAAGACTCATTGACATTGTGCTGAGCACCACAACCGAAAGCACGCTTTTGCAGAGCTAGCAGAAAAAAAAGGTTAACATTTTCCCAGCCAGAAAGCTGAACTGAAGAGATTGCTTAGTATTCAGAATATCACCTCTTCTCGCCCGGTCTCGGCAACTGGGCAGTTAGACCCTGCGTCTGTGAACCAAAGAGAACAGTGGGAGAAGAATAAAGAGTTTGCAATTTCCATTTATTTTTTGTCGTGCCCATCTTTGCTTCTCTTTTTCAAGTTTTCACATCTAAAATCAGGATAAACTTTTCACTTGCCCATACGATAAACTTGCAATCGGTATTTCTATCAAATGAATGGTGTGCTGAGAACATCACAAAATCTCCCAGGGAGCTATACCATTTTTGTGACACCAGTCCTGGCTACTGACCCCTTTAGAACTGGGGAAAAAAGAAAAAAAAAAAAAGCTACATTTCAGTTCTGTTTGTTTCTATATTAAATACATGCCTTTTACATGCATGTAAAGAGCAATTTGTATATTAAAACACAGAAATACACATAGAGTTCTTTAAAATGACATGCTGCTTATTTCACAATGCTGAAAGGAGCTTTTCCCTTAAAAAAAAAAAATAAATCTAAGCTTAACTACATCTTCCGAAGCATTCTGAAATTTCTTTTGGTAGAATTTCTGGAATCTCTGGAAAACACTAAGAGCTCCAGATGGAAGAATTTTTTGCAAAGCTTGATTCAAAAGACTTCTGAATTTTGGCAGATAAATGCTGCATATGTTCTGTGGAGGTGATCTCCTGTGGGGGACAGGAAGATGATCTCTTAATGCACATTCACCAACTGTCAGAAGGCTGAAGAGAATATGCATGTGTTGTGCCGAGATACTTATCAAAATTTCAAACCCCTGCTTTTCAGTGCAAAAGCTGAAAGAAGTCCTAAAGGTGAACTGTCATGTTCTTCAGGGGATGAATTAAACATGCTGTTAAGTGTATACACCGTTGGGAAAAAATGTGGTCCTGTTTAACCCCTATTTATATAACTCTCTTTAAAAAATACATTTCCAATAGCACGTTTTATTGGGGGGAAAAAAACAACCCTGAGCATGCAGGCTCACATGCAACAATGCAGTTGATATTTTCAGCCGAAGTGAAGGTACAATTCTAAACTAAAAGAAAAATAACCAGACTAAACTAAATAATTAACTGGGACAAAACGTTAATTCTGTTTAAACAGTGGCAGCAAAATAACCTTTCCATTTAAAAGGTTTTACTGATTTAGATACCTGTGATGCTTTAAAAAGAATTACAGATCTGTGGCCAAAAAGACGTACAAAAAAAATAATAAAAAAATTGATTCTTCATTTCCTGTGGGACTTTTCTACGGCAAAGAATCAGAGAGCTCCCACTGGGACAAAACCATGTTTGGAACTCATTCAGTGGTGCCACTTGTTACTGATACACATAAAGTTCCCTCTTTACCCAGCAGGTCAAACCTCTATACCAGGATGCAATGGAAAGGATATAAGAGTGTTTTGGAGAATATTAATAAACGTGGTTTTCCTTAGAAGCCAATGAATGCTCTTACAGGATGGGGAAGAAGCATGATCCTGATGGCAAGGAGGGATCTTGGTGCTCACAAGGAGAAATTAATTAGTCCCCAGCTGGCCACCTACCTCTCATCTCTGCTCTGTAAACTCTTTTAGCACAGGCATCAAGTCTTTCCCTCTTCTGCAGAGCAGAAGATTGGCAAATAGCTTTTGAAACGCTGAAATCATTGACATTTAACAGAGACAATCCCACCTTACAAATGGCCTGGAAGAAATGGTTTATAACCCAAACAGAGACCAAACACTGACACCTTCGCTAGGCTCAGGCCATACCCTTCTTCCTTAGCAAGGTGAATCATACTCACAACACAACCAAAACATGCAGAAGTTGGAGAGTTCTTATACAGCAACCGAGGTCCCATGAACTGATTTCCAGAAAGCTGCAGAAACTCATTAAGACAAACAGCCTCCATGTTTTCTTTGCATATCACTATTTTATGGAAAGGAAAGCAGGCAGCAAAAGCCACTTTCATCATCAACCATTGGTCTAAAAAATGTATTAAAAACTTCTAGATTACAAATAATATAAATTATTATAGGTAAACAGACATGATTCATGCACATACTGTATCTTCTATGAATGCAAAGAGCACAGAATATGGAAAAATAGGTACCCGTAAGAAAAACTGCTCCTAAGTTTCTGTGAAGTGAATGTAAGGAAAGAAGTGTCAAGTGGGAAGATCCTGACTGCACATATTAAAAATTAATTATTCAAGTTTTAGGTGATGTTTTAGATTATTTTTCACAGATCACAAAGAAAAGATTGTTGCAACAGTAAATGGAATTACTTAACAAGATACTGTCCAAATTTGGAATAAGTATTTATTTGGAAATGAATTTTATGTTACATAGCACCTTGATGAAAGTGGTTGAGGTTTAGTAGCTTTAACACCTTTGATCTGTTATTAAAACTCATTATGAAATCATAGAATCACAGACTGGTTAGATTTGGAAGGGACATTAAAGATAATCTGGTTCCACCCCCTGCCCTGGGCAGGGACACCTCCCACCAGCCCAGGTTGCTCCAAGCCCCGTCCAGCCTGGCCTTGAACCCCTCCAGGGATGGGGCAGCCACAGCTTCTCTGGGCAACCTGGGCCAGGGGCTCACCACCCTCACAGCAAACAATTTCTGCCTCACATCTCATCTCAGTCTCCCCTCTTTCAGTGTAAAACCCTTCCCCCTTGTCCCATGGCTCCCCTCCCTGCTCCAGAGTCCCTCCCCAGCTTTCCTGGAGCCCCTTGAGGGACTGGAAGGGGCTGGAAAGTCTCCCCAGAGCCTTCTCCAGGCTGAACCCCCCCAGCTCTCTCAGCCTGTCCTCACAGCAGAGGGGCTCCAGCCCTCCCAGCGTCATTGTATCCCTGGTGACATGAGCCTGGCCAGCACGTCTTGATGAGGAAACATGAAACAAGTCAGTTTTTGAAAAGAGAGAGGGCCCACACCTGGCAATTGTACTAGAAACGTGAGGTTATGGTGAAGATCCAATGGAAGATACGAGCCATTTACTCCAGAACAGATCTAATATCTACACATTTAAAAACTTCCTGGCAGCTTTAAATGTTACATCACCTAAAACAGTCCCTGCTGTTGTCTTGGCTCCCAAGAAGGCCAGGACAGCTGAAGGACATCCATCATGAGCCACAACTTGTGACCGAGATAAAAAAACACATCCCAAATGACAAAGTTCAGGAAATGCTTCTCGAATGGCTACAAGGCAGTACAAAACCGTATAATGAGGAGCTCTGCTACACTGAAGGCTTTGAGACAAACCAACATCCCTGTCTCCTGGTGCCCAGTATGGGATAAGTGTCTACTATGAGGGACATTGTTCACATAGGAAGGAAGAAATAACCTGGAAAACATAGTTCCACAAATTATCTCTTTCTAGATCCTCATTTTAATATTCACAAGGAAAAAGAATTATAATCAAATAAAAAAACCCAAATGCACCAACGTTTACATAAAATCAAGACCAGTTGACAACTAGGTATATGACACCTTTAGTAAATATAGCAGAATAGGCATTTTTCACTGAATCTTAACTCTTTACTAAGGCACGCCCCATTTAACTATAGCTGAAATGCTGTTTTCTGACTGGGAATCGTGTACATTTAAAATGATTCAAAGGAAATAAATGTAATTTCCTTTAACAACAAATGCCAAGATTATTTTTCAAAGAGCAGAATTCTTTTGTTAAATCATTTAACAATAAAACTTTGTTGCTATGAACTTAATTTCTAAAGCACTTGGGGCCTTTTATACAATTTTTTATAAACGTGAATTATATCCCAATTACAGATTATTTTCAAATTACTAAAAGAGAAACTGAAATAAATCCCTTCACCCAGAGGCCGTTTGATTGGCACATGCACATATTTTTAAACACAAAATTCTGGACTGCTTGCACAAAAACCAAAGCAAGTCAACATTCTATTTATTCAAGAAGATTTTTATGAATGTCCTTGTTTAATTCAGGCCAGAGACCCTATGGCAGGGGCTATACAACTTACTGTTGGCACCTGAAAATGTACAAACATCTTAGAAACAAGGCGAGGACACTTTCCCTTGTTTTGCATGCTTTATACAACGCTAATGAAGAACATCTTCCCGGAGCCACCAGACCCTTTCCCTCCTCCATCCTCCCCGCTCCTCTCCCCAGCCCAAGTGCCTCTGCAAAAGCAGTTCAGAAGAATTTGTCTGTAATGAACTATAAAATGTTTGAAGCAAGAGTAGAGAATTAATGGCATTCATAAAAAAAAAGCATTAAATTGATGGGATTGGGTAATCCTGCCTACATAATTTAAGTTACTGTTAGATATAGGAGTAAAAGGCAACAGTTACTATAGCAACACAGCCATGGATGGAGTATTTCTTGCAAATCCCACTGCTTAACAGAGCAGAGCAGTGTCGTGTGCTTAAGTACACAATAAGAAACAATATCAAAAAGATTTCAAAATTGTATTGTTTCTAAACTATTAATATTAAAAATAGCGGGTTTGAAATATTATCCTTTGAGCCAACGACTGCAATTTACACTTATCTCAAATGAAATCAAAGTATTTGAAAACTATTAATCCCTGAGAGTTGGCCGAAGTCCCTAATGATTGTTCTTCTGAACTTCGAATTATGACCAAATTAATTGCCATGGACTTTTTAAAAT
Organism: Stercorarius parasiticus; assembly: GCA_013396915.1. Classification (NCBI taxonomy): domain Eukaryota; kingdom Metazoa; phylum Chordata; class Aves; order Charadriiformes; family Stercorariidae; genus Stercorarius; species Stercorarius parasiticus. Next base: position 227,426 of record VWZL01002568.1, on the reverse strand, counting down.
GCTTTTAAAGAAGGATATGACTATTTGTTATAGTACTAAATTTAGCAGACCCACTGTAGTATTTATTTTTCAAACAATAGCCAAAAAGACAAAAGAAACCACAAAAAAATAAAAGAAACCCAACCCAGTTGTCACTGAGCTATTTCATTTCAGTATTTGACACTTAATCATCCAATAATACTTTCTTTGACAGACCAACACAGCAAACATACTTATGTGAGTTCTATCTTTTTAGCAGACTTTATCAGTTTTAGTTCCACGGATCAGCTTTCTCAAGTCCTGAAGAGACTATTTAAACAACCAGAATCACAAGCACAGAGCTTTAAGAGCTATAACTAGTGAATACATACCCCCAAGACGCTGTATTAATATTTATTACTTACAGGAATAGAATATTCTCACAAATACATAGAAATGTGCTGCTTTTCATTTCCAACAAGGCATTTTTAAAAATTGGATCCTGTGATGTATCCTGGCTGTCGCCATAAGGTGACAGAAGGTGGGACTAGACAAGATTTCAGGAGGTCACTTGGCCCATCCTCTTGTCTTGAGGCCAGGTGAAGTCAGCCTTTACCTCTTTGTAGCAAATAGATTTATCTCGCTAAAACTATAGTTTTTAAATACATACTGAGATGCTTCCTAAGGCTTTGCTGGTGGATTTTTTAAATAACTATATGAAGTTCTTTTCATCAGAACCTTAAAGATTTTCTGGTCAATTAAGGAAAGTTCCTCAATTAGGAAGAGGCAACCAAAGATGCAAGCACAGAATGATTTTTTGTAATATTTTTGGGTTTATTCCTCCAGAAATTAGTCTGATAGAGACATGCATTGTGTTTAGAAGTAGCTAGAGAAAGCTGAGTACAAAATAAAGTCAAACTTTAATAACCACCTGCGTAAAGACTTCCGATTTATTTTTTAAAACACTTTATTACTTAAAGACAGGGATTATAGGTTATTGCAATGGACATTTACAGAAGTATTTGTCATATATTTATTTGTCCTTTGCATTATCATCTATTCCTTTTATTTACAAGCCAGTGCCCCATTAAGGCCATTTACTTCTGCTATAGTGTCTGGGGACTAGGAAAGGGGGGGATGCAGTTAGCATCACTGCCACTAGATATCTTCAATAAACACCAAAATAAGCTCGGTATCAGCAAATATATTTAAATAAGTATAGTCTTGTATGGCATTCTTCAAATGAAGATCAGCCATGGGGTTTTTTCTGCAGTCAGGCAGTCAGTATCGACTACAGCCCGAGCAAAGCGTAATGTAGTGCCTTATTTTACAAGAAGTGGTAATACAAGTGAAAAAGTAGTAAAACTTCCTCAGGGAAGTTCTAGAATTACAGGTCACTGACTATAGATTATTTAATAAACTTTAGGAATGGTAAATATAAATAAAAATACACTTACTAAAATATTACATTGCATAGCAATTTATAGATGTTTCTCTTTTCCAATTAATTTTTATCAAATCGATATCTAATAGCATTCATATCAAATTCAGTATTTTGGAGACAATTTTCAACAGAGGTTGAGTAAAAAAGTCTTTGTAACCAATTTATGACTTTTCTGATGGTTCAAAATTTTTGGAAATTGCAATTCTGGAAGCAGTGGCCAATAACACTCAGAAAACACATGAACTAATACTTTTATTCCTGGTTATACTGGAATTTTGTATTGACATCAGTGCCTTTAGAAGATTTCAGCTCACTATATAAAATGTTGAAGCCTCCAGTGGAGGGAGGCTCTTTTGCTCAGGACAAAAAAAGGAAATTAGACTGAAACTCACCTTAAAAATAAGATATAAAACTACCACATCTTAGATACTATTAATCTGCTAATTTCTGGCAAAAGTTCCTTTTTCAATAACGATTATATTTTAGTTCAGATAGAAGATATTCCACATGAGTTGAAAATGAAGCCTTCATTAGACAATTGTCACAGCCTTTGGCTCCTGGCTTATTATCTAGCAACGTTTTTTTTTTTTTTTTTTGAACTTAGATGATGGGTTTCCAACAGATATAGACATTCACCTAAAATAAACTGCAGCAGCAACAAAACCGTGAAATCGACAAAGTGAAATGAAATGATATTGTTACCCAAGTCGCAAGGAAAGAAAAAAGCCAGCGAGACTTACAAATCTTGGACTGAAAAGGTGAGACAGTGAGGGAAGAGGTGGAGACTTCTCTACACTCTCACGTCTTTATCAGACAACATGTACATCATGTAGTCATTGTCAGAATAACTGTTATTACAGGACCGCCGTGCACAGGAATTCAGCTCATCAAGAGCACTTGCCTGACACTTTTAAAGACATTTTAACTTGGTTGCTTTCCGAGCATCGAAAGCTTTTTAAAGGTTACACTCATTGGCCAGTGGGAGGGAGGGAAAACCAAAGAACATACTCCATTTAAAATAATCTTCAAACGAATTGAAAGGAAAACTTCAAAGTTAAAAAAAAATATACTGAGTAACTGGTACTGGAAAATCGGTTAATCATTTTTGCACCATAACCACGGGGTAGAAAACAGCTGGCCAAAGGAAAGAACAAGCAGGGACAACACCATAACACATTCAAAATTCAAAGGCAAAAAAACAAATAACCACACAAACCATGAATAAAGATGCACTAAAACGTACCAGAGTCAGTCCAAATATAAATCACAAAGTATATAGGATCACAGAATGGTTTAGGTTAGAAGGGACCTTAAAGATCATCTAGTTCCACCCCCTGCCCTGGGCAGGGACACCTCCCGCTAGACCAGGTTGCTCCAAGCCCTGTCCAGCCCCATACATTAATAACCATCAGATGGTTCTGAAACATTTTCTAAAGTTGGGTTTATTTGCTGAAGTTGAAATTTTCATCAGAAAAATCCTTTTATGGTGATGAACTGGGGTTGCCCACGTGAAGTGGTGAGACAAGCACAGAGCGTGGTATCTTTGTGCATGAACGTTTAGATGCACATAGCTTAGATTTGTACGTCCAGGTAAGTTAATCATTCAGAAGTAATTTCATTTCAAATTCAATTAGGTAGAAATGCTTACAGAAGAAATCACAGTTTTCAGTCAAAACACATTTTGACTTGCTGATCTCAGGAAGCTGCTTGTCTCTGGTCTCTCTGAAGACGGGCAAAATACGAGCAAGTGTTGCAATTTGCACTCCCTAATGAGAATCCAGAGAGGCACAGGCGGTGTTGCCTCCTGGTACCCCGCCAAGAAGTAGAATTCCCTATCACCTACTACTGTGTATTTTAGGAACAACTTACATACTTATAAGACATAAAACCAAATAAAATTTCTCATTCAAGAGGGGATACTCAAGCTTCAGTAAAGCAATGAATAAATTCACTTGCAAAATTCAAACTTAAAATTATATAAAACTAACCTTGAAAGCAACAAAACGTATAGTTAAGGTTTTTTGTTTTTTTTTTTTAAAAACTTTAAGGTTATACATCAGCGTTGGAAAGGAAGCATAAATCTGGGTATCCTTGTGTGTACTTTGGGATGTTCATGTGTGTTTATCTAAAGTACGAACATATTCCTTTTGTTCTCTACAGGTTTTTTACTTTCTGTGGCCAAGCATTGAGTTGACTTAAGTAATATAATGCAAGAATTTTTTTTTTTTTTTAATTAGCTACACCATACTGTGCAAGTTGTGAGAAAATCACGTCACACGTCTTTTTCCTGTAACTCATACAAACTAGGTATTTATCGTGACACTTGGCATGCAAACAGTGACTCAGCTAGTTGGGAACACAAAAGGAGGTGAATCCAGATGAGGCTGGGAAAAAAGAGATAGCGTGACGTGGACTAATTAGCACGGCTCAGAAAATGAAAATTTGGATTGGTTCCAAAAAAAAAAAAAAGTTAGATGTGAGAAAAACATTTCCGCCATGCCTTCATTTAGTTTGTTTATAGTTATTCAGACACTTATGCTGGAAATATTATGAGGATAGGCTTTAAAAAAAAATAGAGAATGAATTATCTGCTCTATTATTCTACAGACAGACTGTCCTTCAAGGGTGAAGTGTGAATAACTTAATTATTCTTCCTATTGCTTTTCCCCCTGGGAACCTCTGAACTGGCCATCAGCATAGGACCAATATAGAGTACGACTAGAGAGTGACACCAATATTCACTTGCAATTTGATGTTTTCACATTTAAATAAGAGGTATATTCGCTGTAACATCTAGAGTCCTGGTATGGCATGGAATCACAGAATGAAAGGGGTTGGAAGAGACCTCTGGAGATCACCCAGTCCAACTCCCTGCCAAAGCAGGGTCACCCAGGGCAGGTGGCACAGGAATGCGTCCAGGCGGGTTTGGAACATCTCCAGAGATGGAGACTCCACCACCTTTCTGGGCAGCCTGTGCCAGGGCTCTGCCACCCTCACAGGAAAGAAGTTCCTCCTCATGTTGAGGTGGAACTTCCTATGGTCAAGTTTGTGCCCGTTGCCCCTTGTCCTGTCACTGGGCACCACTGAAAAGAACTGTGAAATCACAGCTGAGTTGGTTACTGAGGTGTGCAGCTCCTACCTGGGAAGTCAAATGTAGACTTTTATCCCCCTCACAATATTTAGACCTATGTGTTCCACATGCAGATAATTAGTGCTGGGGATGGGGACTTTACCATACGCTTTATTCTGATCACTCAGTTACCATTCCCACACCACCCAATCAGGATACAACTGTGCTTTGCTAATATAATATTTACAAAATCAGAGAATCATATGACAGCTGATTCTAGCAAATTGCTGCCAGTAATTCCTGTATTTTTAAAGAAGTATTTCTAAAAGAGTAACTCCCAGCTGACCAAAAATCTTATGTAAAACTACTTTTTTTTTCTAATGTGTCTAAAAGAGCCGTCCAAGCACACAACTCCAGTAACCCCAACTGGAGCTTTAGAGCACCAAATGGTAGTATTTGCAGAGACAAGTCACCTTTATGAGTCTCAGAAGCATCACTGTAAGAATTATCAACATGAAGAGGCAGCACTTAAAGAATAAGCCATAAGTATAAATTGGTTTTGTCTTGAATGAACCCATACGAAGCTGAATTATATGCAAAATAGTAGCTTTACGATATGCTAATGCAGATGGAGTCCCAGACATGCTAATGCAGAAGACCAGACTAATACTTGACTTTACAGTTCAAATTAAATAGGCAGGATTTAAGTAGATTATATCACGTACTTTGTGCATACAGAATGCCTTCAAAACCTTCGTAGTGTGAAGCCACTTTCATGTAAAAAGTATTCCATTTTACTAGTAAGCCCTGAAAAGTCAATCCAGACAAATATATTCAATAATTTATCATGCCAGGCATTTCTAATACCAACAAATTTAGCACGCACGCACTGAGCAGCTTTGTGTTTCTTCTGAAGCTTTTAATAAGGGCGAAGCCATGCACCTACAAATTCAATATGAAGCAATGTGAAAGTGATAAATACATCACTGTCTACCACAAATAACTGCTACATATGTACTAAACCACAATGCTTGTGAAAACAAGATTTGATTATGAGACCAACCCATGTCCACGAAACACCAGTCCTTGATGAGCAGACTGAACAACGGGCTGTCTCCCATCAGAAGCTGAAATCCATCTCCAACAATCGTATGCATACCCTGCATGTCTGTTTAATTGTGATTAAAAGGGCACGCTGACTGGCTCATCACCAGGGGTTTCACAACACTGTGGTACCCAGAAGGTTTCTAGGAGGAAGATGGTGGATCAATAGAGTTAATTGTGAAAGAGTGTTAGGTACCAGTAAGATCAGCATTTTCATAAACGTTATTTTGCACCTATGAATCTCTTCCACCTCACATCCAGCACGCCCTGAAGGTATTTAAAAGCCGGGTAGACCCAGTGCTTAGAGATATGGTTTAGTGATGGTTTTCGTCAGAGTTAGGTTGATGGTGGGACTCGATGATCTGAAAGGTCCCTTCCAACTGAGGCGATTCTATGATTTTAATCTGATCGTCACTAAACTGAGGCAATTCTAGGATTCTATGATACGTGCATTCTTTGCCTTCATCATCAAATTATTTCCTCCAACTGATTTGTAGGACAACCATTTATCAAAATCTAGAGCTCAAAAATGAAATGTGTTTTCTGGGGTTAAATTCACTTGGAAATGTCTCATAAGGAATGAATGCCCTAATTGTTAATCTATGAAGTCATTTTTCTTTCTTCCTGAAGGAAACCAAAGTGCCTCCTTTTGTTGGCCACTTTGATTCAAATTTGTTACCAAGATAAACTCAACTGTTATGTTAAACTACATTAGTTTAAATAAACTACATTGAAACTATTAATTAGTTTTTATTTAATTAAAACTACAAGCGAAACTGCAGAAATTGCCCCACAACTGAACTGTGTTGAAATGCAACACGCTGCATATTCTATGCCATGATTATTCATATAGTTCCATGATTTTCTTATGTTATCAATATTTAAGTGTCCTGAATAAGTTACACGTAGCACATTTTGAGATATTTCAATACAGAACTATCTCAGGTACAAAAAAACCACAATCAAAGTGAGTCTAAACCGTCCACAAATATATATTTATATGACAGAACAAAGGAGTACGCTCACACTAAATGTGGCTTAAGAAACTTCAGGACAATTTAATTAGTGATTTTTTTTTTTACTGGAAATGAATTGATGGCCACGATCACAAAACTAGAGCAGTTTTGAAGTTAGAAAGAATCACTAACAGTTTAAATAATTGTACTGGCAAGATGCAAAAATATGTTAAATAATACTGTAAATGGAGAAGACCGTATCAGCAGAAAAAGCAACTTAAAGAACCATATTTGATTCTTCCTCTGTAAGTACAGATCAGCAGAGTCCCCACCACATGCAGCGGTTTTGTACTGGTAAGGACTAGAAAGGTATCAGTTGTCAAAAAGACAATCCGAACTTCTTTGAAAAAAAATCCGAAGGTGGAAGTCAGTAGGATATCTCTCTATCAATCACCAGGCCACCATGTCGATGTACATATCAATATGTCTATCACAGCTCTGTAGTGCAAGAACATTTACAGAAAATTAACTTGGATCATATACAACGAAGAGAACTGAATACCAAATAAATAAAATAAAAAATAAAAATGAATAAGAAAGTATCAATAAAGAATGAAATCAGTCTGAGAAAGAATTCCAGGTCCAGGTTTCAGTGAGACGATCAGTTTGAGCTAAAGTATTTTTGAGTAGAAAACCGGGGTTTACTATTTCCAACTTTAGAGAGCAAATTAAAAGTTAATGGACTTGGCTTTGTCCTTCCACAGCAATTGCATAGACGCAAATGGAAACACATTTTTGTTGCACAGATTTGAAAAAAATAAAAGCAAAAGACTTGATTAAGCCACATATTTGTATCTAAACTCTCCAAACAAATCAGTTCCCAACATCTCTATTAGCCTGCTTCGGAGTGATTTGAGTCTATGTCCACAGCTTCATAATGTGGCAGAGAATAAGGTTATTTGCCTGGTGGCTTTTTCAAGTCACTAAAGCCAGAGAAATCAAGGTTCCCTCGTGGGACGCTTCTCCCCAGACTGACAGACTGGGTCAAGGAACGGGTTTGAGACCCCGATGCTCCGACATGATGGAGATGAATTCAATGAGGGAAGTGCGAGGATGGGCTCTGCAGGAACTGAAGGACAGTATGTCTTCCTGCATTACTTTCTCCTATCAGTTAACACAGGTAATTAAGCACTCTGAACCCGGTACCAAAGCATGGCTCAGCTTCAGAAACTGAGAAGAAGAAAGTTAAATTCAGAAATTCCTTTAAAATGAACAAAAAACCCCTAGCCACTGTCATAAGAACTGAATAAGTTCCTGAGAAAAATCCTCGCTTTTGCAATTCTGCTCAATAAAGAAAACAGGACAGTAAACAAAACACCACTGCCGTACTAAAGCTGCATACAAATCTACCAGTAAAGGGGTTAAAGTTACAAATTCCTTAGCAGCTCCTGAAAATTAGTCATAAATTACCCTAACTTCTGTTCAAACAAATGAAACCTAAGTAGGCCTAACTAGTCAAATACTCTTTTGTCAGCGACATGGACAGTGGCATAGAGTGCACCCTCAGCAAGTTTGCCGACGACACCAAGCTGTGTGGGGAGGCTGACACGCTGGAGGGAAGGGATGCCATCCAGAGGGACCTTGGCAAGCTGGAGAGGTGGGCTCAGGCCAACCTCATGAAGCTCAACAAGACCAAGTGCAAGGTCCTCCATCTGGGTCGGGGCAATCCCAAGCACTGATATAGGCTGGGCAGTGACTGGCTTGAGAGCAGCCCTGAAGAAAAGGACGTGAGGGTGCTGGTGGACGAGAGGCTCAACATGAGCCGTCAGTGTGCACTTGCAGCCCAGAAAGCCAATCGTATCCTGGGCTGCATCAGGAGAAGCGTGGCCAGCAGGCCGAGGGAGGTGATTNATGAGGGTGGTGAGACACTGGCCCAGGTTGCCCAGAGAGGTGGTGGAAGCCCCATCCCTGGAAGTTTGGAAGGCCAGGCTGGATGGGGCTCTGAGCAACCTGATCTAGTGGGAGGTGTCCCTGCCCGTGGCAGGTGGGTTGGAACTAGATGATCTTTAAGGTCCCTTCCAACCCTAACAATTCTATGATTCTATGATTCTTTTGAATGATCTAAGCAGTATTTATCTCATCTTCTCGTAAATTTTAGTCTAATAACATATAAATATAATATAACTTCAGCCAGTTTTGATGGTTGCTCACAGTTTTTTGTTTGCTTAAAAGGCCAACTTTTCAGCGGACTTTATTGAACCCTATTGTATTTACATAGAGAACCTTCTAATAACAGCGTCATACATACAGACAAGAAGCAAAGCAAACCAAGGAGATAAATATAGATATAGATATTCATACCATTTTTTTGAATGGGTAAAAGGGGATTTAAAGTCCCCTTTTTATTACCACAAAATGTCTATAATGTAGTTTTCTGTATGAAAGCTGTACTGTAAATACTAGAAAGATGATTTAAAGATGCAAGAGCAAGGCAGTTCGGAAATTTGTGGAGATTACAAGGATGCACATAAGGAATCACAGAGGAACCCAGCCTTTATTCCCAACTATCAGACAAAGGCCGCTGCAGCCAAGTGCTGCCTGTAGCACGCTCACGCCAGCAACGTCAGGTAACACCAGAACAGAAGAGCATAGCCCAATGAAGAGTTGCATAGAAGAGAGACCCAAGTACTGATTAAGAACAAAATTTAAATAACAAAAGGGGAAAATAGAGGTCACTCACACCTATTGTTAATTATGCAGCTTCGTGGGAGACACTGCTTTTGCACAGCTTGTTTGGAAATTCAGTTTCTGGCCATAGAGCCTGGCAGCCACAATCCCATTCAAGCTCATACCCTCTATTTACGATTCTCATTAGACAATTCAATATTAAGCAGACTGAGAACCGATCACTAGTACAATTTAATATTGTTCCTGCTGAGTTAGGTTCAGATATTTGCCGTCAACACATTAAATAAGTCATTTTACACTTAGAAAAATTTGCTTTGTGCCATCTTAATCACATATTTTTTCCTGGCAAACAAAGCATCATCAGTTTGATTAACCTAAAGTATTTTTTCATATTTTCTAGACACTGTCAGTAAAATGTGGGTATATTTTTAAAATTACTGGGTCTATTAATTATTTGGATCAGTGCAGCTGCAGTACCCCGGTCAGGCAGAAGATGAATTCTGACCACAGAAGAGTCATAAACACTGGTATGCACCCAGGTGATGAGTACTATACTGGAATGAGGTAGGTAAATATCTATTCCATCAGAAAATTAATAAGCGTAGTTGTAATAATACAAAAAAGGCATTTAAGATTATCCCCCTCTTGGAGAAAACCAACCATCTTGGCTTCCTCCTTTTGCAGGCTCAGTATGAGTTACTGTGGGCGTTAATTAAGCCATTTGCTTCTCGTCCCCCCACCCCACTTAACACCAGTCACTGCACAGCATCACAAAGAGATTTGGAATCACATAGAACACCAGCGAGACAATGACGGAACAGACAGGAACAATGAAAACTTTACAGAACTTTGTTACTTTATCCCATTTCATAGAATTATTCCAGCCTTTTTTATGGGTACTCCATTTGCTAATGAGATAGAAATAAAAGAACTTCAGACATGGTGGATCTCAGAACAAAGGTTTTCACTGTTTCATTGGCTATGTCTCACTCATTATAGAAGCTTTGTTTTCCCCCCAGCACATTCATCCTAAAATATCTTCCATTAGCTACTATCAACTACTACTTTTTTTTTTTCCTTTCAAAAATCTCAAAGGAAAAAAATATATACAATTTTAATTGCCTAATATTTGCACGGGAAAGTGTCAGCTATGTACTTTATCTTTCATATTTCATTTACAATAACATTTAAGATTCAAGCTGTTTAGGCAAGAGGGTCCATTATTTTTTTTTTTCATATGTTTGGCTAGAACTTACTAGATTGTAAGTGCTCTACTCACATATGCGAAATGTACCCATTAAGGTCTTGAATTCAGTGTCCCACGTATCCCAATGCTATAGAAAGGACTGAAAACAAGCTTGTGTGCTAAATTGAAACATTTTTTGAAGATGTTAAAGGGACAACCACCACAGAAGGTGAGCATCTGAGAGCATCAGCTGTACTTTTAGAGGCCTTTGAACTCATTATACTGCATTAAAAAAAATAAATAAAAATCAGCATACATTTATTATGATAGATAGTGGTTATTATTCCTATGTTAAGACTGAAGGGCTTTTTCATTTAGGTATCTAGTACACACACTGAGGTACAAGTCCAAACTGACCTTGGCATTTTCTCTCTTTTGCAGCACTCAAAAATCTGTAAGATGCCCATTTTCCCTACCCAGGGCAAGGGCAAGAATTACGTGTGTCAGAAAGGAAACGCCGACAGCCCAGCACAATAAGCAAATCTTCGAATTCTTATTTCAATAATTTATTTAGTGGCAGTTTATTTAAAAGATGCACGTAGACACTAGGCTTCATTATTGTGCTCTTTTTTACTGTTGGTTTTTTTTTTTCCTTCTTGTCTCTATTCTACTAAATCCATAATTATTTTCAATAAAATCCAACAGTTTCAGCAGAGAGGGAATGGTCCCCATTTCAACCTGACCTACAGCTTGATTGTTAGGGCGTACTCAGGGACAGAGGAGCTGCGGGTGAGAAGGGAATTGATCCCAAGCACACAGGGTAACCATTAACTTCTCACTCTCCATCTCTGCTGTGCTTTCCAATCACACGTCGCAAGGTGAAGCCTGTACATGAAACAACGCTCTGCACACAGATGAAATACACAAAGATGCGAAACCCACTAAAGCCAGTTACTGACAGCTCCACTTCCAGGATGTGCCTCATGCAACCTAAGTATTTTGGTACCTACACATTTTAGAAGCCACCAGAATTGGGCAAAACCTCATGAGGTTTAGTGACGATCAGATTAAAATCATAGAATCGCCTCAGTTGGAAGGGACCTTTCAGATCATCGAGTCCAACCATCAACCTACCTCTGACAAAAACCGTCACTAAACCATAACTCTAAGCACCACCTCTACCCGTCTTTTAAATCCCTCCAGGGATGGTGACTCCACCACTGCCCTGGGCAGCCTCTTCCAATACTTGACAACCCTTTCCGGGAAGAAATTTTCCCCAATATCCATCTGAAACCTCCCCTGGCATGTCCCATTGCCTATTCCTTGGGAGAGGAGACCAGCTCCCCCTGGCTACCCCCTCCTTTCAGGGAGCTGGAGAGAGCGAGAAGGTCTCCCCTCAGCCTCCTTTTCTCCAGGCTGAACACCCCCAGCTCCCTCAGCCGCTCCTCACCAGACTTGTGCTCCAGACCCCTCCCCAGCTCCGTTGCCCTTCTCTGGACACGCTCCAGCCCCTCAAATGTCTTTTTTGTGGTGAGGGGCCCAAAACTGGACACAGCACTCGAGGTGCACATACCTAAACTCTGAGTCCCTTTTGGATGGATCCTAAGTCTTCCAGTCCTTTTTATGGGCAACTGCAAGAAATTTAGGGTGGGAGCGTGAAAATATAGAGCTACTGTCCATCACAGCCGACATGGAACTGCCATCACAGGTTTCAGGAACCCTCCCTGCCAGTTCGAATGCAATGCTGAGTTGTGGGAGGCTCTCTGGGGACAAGCACCCAGGAAACTTTGGGATATGGGGGAGAGGAGAGGAAAAAAAAAAAAAAAAAGAGGGGAAAAGAGGGGAAGAGAGAAAAAAAAGAAAAAAGAGAAAAAGGGAGAAAAAAAGGAAAAAAAAAAGGAAAAAAAAAAAGGAACCCCCACAAAACCAAATAGCATGGTGAGAACCTTCTAGAACTTCTTGCTGGTATTAGATAGTTTGTATTCCCACACTTGCTTTGGCAAGTAGAGCTAGCTTTTGTTTATTTTAAAACACAGATAGGCTTTAAAATAAGCCTCCTTGGAAGTTCATCGTGTAAAGAGTTGATGCGAACACCCGAGGAGGATTGTTGAATATCTTGTGTCAGAAAATGTCAAAACGTAGAGCCAACATATCTGAGGCTTAAGTTTGCACACATGTTGAAATCGAGTAAATGCTTCATATTTTCTTCTGCAGATGAACTCTGACAAAATTATGGCCAGGTCCCAGCACTTCTACTGCAGAAAGATATCACAATAAGAAAAACTGCTTTTCCTCCCATTCCCTTCATATTTTTCAGCTTCAGCTTTTATTCTGTCCTGCTACAGAAGATAAACCGGGGTGGGGGGGGAAGAAAAAGGAAAAAAGACATCTTTGAGTTTCCAAAGAACCTTTAAAATAAAAGACAACAGCGGGATATGTTACAACAACGCTCTACTATGCAAATAGGAAATGCAGAGAGATGCTTTAGTGGCATTCCATTAACTCTGCAAGATCTTAAAATACAGAGAAACGCAAATAGTCCCTGTGATGTTTCACTCCGTTAGGCTCTGCGCTGTTTCCCCAGGAATGCAGCAGAAGTCACATCCGGCACTTTCAAAATCACCAATCAAACAAAATATAATCGGAAAAGCCTCTGTAAGAAGCTCCACCTTTGCCAGATCTCAGGCAAAAGAAAGATCTTCGCCACACCTCTTTGCAGTACTTTAAATATCTCTGTTTTACCTTCCAATTCTAGTAGGTTATTCAAAAGACACGCCAGCCAGGCCAAGAAAAAGGAGCACATTTCATCTTGACTTAAAGGTAAAATATTTAATCAAAATAATTTCAATATGAAAATGCATTTCTGCTCCTTCTGAAAATCTCATATGTCATTTTATTTAATTATGCAGCAAATCACTTGGCAAAAATCAAAGTGGTAGGGTTTTTAGGCTTATTTGGTTTGGTGGCCCTGGGCATTTTTGATGCGGGAGAAAGTTATTTTTCCTTAACCTCTTGACAATATCCTTATCCCTGACACACTTTGCTGACTGGGAGTTGGCACCAGCTTTGTGTACGCTCACTGCAGTCCATCTGTTAAACCAGATATCCAGTGAGCATTTGAGATAAACCTTGCTACAGGTACTTGCTCTCTCCAAATATGCTGTCTGGAGGAGGAAAGGCCGTCATTGTCGGTGATCACAAATCAGATTCCCAAGTCTCCGGACAATCAAGAGTTCATTTTGGAAAATCTGCAATATGTATTGAAGCTTCCAGTGCCACAAACAGGAACTAAAAGCAGGGGAAGCCGTGAGATTTAAGAGCCTGCCATATGAAATCCACCGCCTTGTGCATCCAATCCACTTGAAAATAAACTCCTTAAGTGCAACCTCCGGAGAGCCCAGTCCCTCCCGCCAAGGGCTGAGCCGGGGCAGATCTGATTTACTGCCCCCACCTTCTTTAAGGTGTTCCGGTGAAATATGATGTATTAAGTCCTGGACCCGAAGAAATTTAAAGCACTGCAGAGGCAGATAATTTAAGATCTGACTGTATAGCAGGGAAGGCTCTACAGGTTTAGCATTAATTTCCATAAAAGCAGCAGTGAGCCCTCAGCCACAAGGATAAGGGTTAGAACCATAGGACTACCGGGGTCAAGTTGACCAGCAGAACATCCAGGTAGGGTGCTCAGAAGAGAGACAGTGAGGAATTATTTAAAAAAAAAAAAAAACAACAAAAAACTACAAGAAACTAAACAACTTCCTTATAGAAAGAAAGAGACAATCCTTTTGTAAAAATAGCAGTGAAAAGCTGGAAAAGTTTTTACACAAGGTTACTTCCCATTTATTCACAGAACAATTAATACTTTCAAAAGGCATGGAGTTTCTCCAAACTCGAACACAAAATGAATGAAAAGGAAAATTTTCTCCGCTCTTTTGAGGAAGAACAAAAATAGACTAGCTAATATATGTGTGCTGGTCTTTAAAAGTGCTTATATACGGTTGGTCTTGCTTTCCTTTCTTATTAAAAGCATACCTTTAATTGCATAGGTAATTATTAAGCAAAGGTGAAAGGTTAAAACAGCCAATTTAACTACTTTAGAAACTGTAATGACTTATTGTTTAAAAAAACAAAACAACCTGTCCTCCCTAAGTCTTTTTTATTAGTAGTAGTATAATAATCAACTATTTTTTTTTTTAATTTCTCCTATGCAAAATTTGGTTTAGTTAAACTATGGAGGCCAAGAATCAGCCAAGGATGGTTTGCAAGAAAAGGAGAGAAGAGCAAGATAACCTATCAAGAATACTAGGAGGACCAAGACTTGTTAACTCCACATTTTTTTCCCCTTTTGCCTAAAATATATAAAAAGCATAACATGGCATTGCACCAGAGCATGAGTTCATCCAGCCTTAGTGTTAGAATTTAATCGTTTTTAAAATTAACTTACCCACCTTCCATTTTCAGCTATTTTGAATTGGAGCTTACCTACTTTTATTCGTCCAGCGTGTCATTGCTTATAAGTGCATACACTTTGGAATATTTTTTAAACCCTTGTGAGATCCCCAAATAGTTTGAATTTTTGTTTATATATAACATGGTTTCCAAACCGTATTTTTTCGGCTACTTCTGAAACATCTGCAGGTCCAAAACATGAAGAGTGAATTGTTGGCCATGCAACGGGAGCTCACTCCTCAGCAGAAGCGATTGCTGTAGATCAGCTGGTGGGGATGGGAAGCTCACGAGTTGTGAAGGTGACAAGAGCTGCGTACAGTATCGGGTCCAGATGTGCAGCGTTATGACATTGGTGTCCCTGGGTTTTTGGACCTCTGTGAAAGACTCCGTGTCAGCAAGAATGGCAAAACAGAGGTGGCTGCTGCTGTCAGAAAATGCATTGTGGCAATCCTGGGCACAAATACAGGTTGGGCGGAGAATGGCTTGAGAGCAGCCCTGAGGAGAAGGACTTGGGGGTGCTGGTGGACGAGAAGCTCAACATAAGCAGGCAATGCGCACGTGTAGCCCAGAAATCCCCCGCACCCTGGGCTGCATCAAAAGAACCATGGCCAGCAGGGCGAGGGAGGCGATTCTGCCCCTCTACTCTGCTCTAGTGAGACCCCACCTGGAGTACTGTGTCCAGCTCTGGAGTCCACACCACAAGAAGGACATGGACCTGTTGGAGCGGGTCCAAAGGAAGACCACAAAGATGATCAGAGGGCCGGAGTCCCTCTGCTGTGAGGACAGGCTGAGTTGGGGGTGTTCAGCCTGGAGAAGAGAAGGCTTCGAGGAAACCTTATAGCGGCCTTCCAGTCCCTAAAGGGGGCTACAGGAAGGGTGGGGAGGGACTCTGGATCAGGGAGTGTAATGATAGGACGCGGGGTAACAGCCTCGAATTGAAAGAGGGTAGATTTAGATTGGATATCAGGAAGAAATTCTTTACTGTAAGAGTGGTGAGGCACTGGAAAAAGTTGCCCAGGGAGGTTATCAGTGCCCCATCCCTGGAGGTGTTCAAGGCCAGGCTGGATGAGGCTTTGAGCAGCCTGGTCTAGTGGGAGGTGTCCCTGCCCAGGGCAGGGGGGTTGGAACTAGATGATCTTTAAGGTCCCTTCTAACCCTAACCATTCTGTGATTCCGTGTGATTCTGTGAATTCCTGCCTGAATATATTTCCTTTTTTAAAAACTTCATAGCTCAGAACACGATATGACCCTCAGCTCCATACAATGCTTTTATTTTACAAAAACAGATGTTTTTACCAATGCCTACCAAGATAACGGTCTAATTATTTCTCTTCCACTCAACTGAGGCAAAGGAACACGTAGCCAAGGAGCAGTGTCACTAACAGAGCTTGGTTTCCTCCAGGTGCAAGGCTTTCACTGATGTCTTGACTTGGTCAGGGGAAAGATTTTAATCTCTATGCAATTATAAAATTCCTTCCTTTTCCCTTCACAGCCCTACTCTTGCAAAGCGCTTTAGTGGTAATGTTCAGGCTTCAGCTTCAACTGTAGAAATCAGTTAATTAGATCAACAGTCATTACTACGAATTGGGGATGTTCAAATTCCAGTTTCCCCTGTGCATGGACTATTTTTCGGGACTGGTATGAATTTAATTGTCACTGATGTCTTTTGACTATTGGATGCCTGGTTTAAAGTAACCTATAGTAAAGATCAAGATAAAATTCCAGTTCTCTCTACTCTGGATTTTTCTGACTAAGTCAAAATACTGAATTTATAGTAACAATATAAATGCTAATAACTGTTGAACTCAAGCGAATGAATAGAAAGTGCTAGTAATTTACATCACGTTTGTGGAAGTTTGGAAACTTCTACCCATTTGAGAAAAGCTACTAAACCAGCCGTGAACAACTCTGCTAATTCCCATCTGCTTTACTTGCAAGTGAAGTTTCCTAATTTATCTCTTCACAAGCATCCGCACTATGCGGAATAAAAGCATTGCCCTTAAATTTCAGCCTGTTTAAATCAGAACAAAATTGGTTCAAGAGATTGTGACAATAACGACAAATCTGAAAGTATGTTTGAAGCCTTCGACTAATGTCACAGGGCTTTTTTCCCCACACTCTTAAATACGGTGGTGGGACCGAGCAGAATTCCCTTTCAATAAAACACAAAGGATTTTCTCTTTCCTCCTTTGAAGTTTTTGTGTAGGCACAAACTCTGAGTTTATTTCACCGGAGGAAAAAATCATACATAGCTCCGCTTGCTTTTAAGTTTCATTGTTATTAATTACGCAGACGTGTAGAGTCCATTTTGTGGGGACTGTAAATAAATCTGTCTTTGCAGAGGTGGTTGTTACTTAACTGGAGTTTTAGTTGCTGTCTGTAAGGGCAGCAAGAATACGCCACTATAAAGACTGAAGATGAGACTTTAATCCCAGCAGCATGACTCACTGCAACTTTGTTTCGAAATGCCATTCCAACATCTGCATATACTGGAGTAAATGACATTTTCAAGATATCTGCAGAGGGTGCATCTACATCGTGCCTTCTTGAGAACGTACTGCAGTATTACTATATCATACTATAATTACTAGTAGTGATATTACTAATATTGCTATTACTATATTATTACTATAGCACTATTTACTATTACCGTTCTCTAGTACAGGACAGTATCCTATGCTATTCCAATGCCTCCATCCCCACTAAGAAAGTTTGACTACCGAGATTACTTTACTTTCAGTGACTTATTTTCCCATCACTTAGAAACTCTAGGTTTGCAAAAGATTTTTAAGCCACTGAGGAGGTGTTTTAATCCAGGAAAAAAAATAAATCCATTAAAGCAAGACCTCTAGAAAGGAAAGACAAGAATCTTGAGAAATTCAGCGATTGCACAAGAGATTATATTAATTTTCTTCTTCCATCATTGTGTGATTTGCCACAACCTAGATCAGACTGAACAAAAAGCAGAAGAACTTGTAGAGTCCCTCTAGCTTGGAAAAAACCAAAGCTCTGGTTTTTCCTCGTCAGCATTTGGTATGCTCCTAGGTGAAACTATCTCCAAATTGCTCATTTTAAACAACCCATGGAAACAGAAAAATTAAGAATACACGATGGACAATGAAACTGACAGACTATGGATTTTTATCCCCCTTTTTGGACCCCCCCAAAATGATGCAAATAAAAAAAACAACCCAGCAGTCAATGAAGAGTGTCCAGTAGTACCCTACACAAGAATTCCAACACAACTGGAATTCTGCTTATTTATGGACGGATGGAATACAGCACTCTACCAGTTGCTTCTGGTGTGTGCAGGAGGGGGAAGAAGAGAATGGCAAATCAGAGCAAGATCTAAAGCACTTATGAAATATTTATCTTTCTTCTGTCATACATTAGAACAAACAGATCTAACTGATGTATAATGTATTCAACCCCCCCAAACTAAAATAACATCCAAAAGACCTAAGGACAAAGCCATAACATGCAGCCTCAATTGCAGTGCATGGCTTCATTTTATGGGTAAGTCTGTATTTCTATCCCTCCTACCACCACCAAAAGACGATATACACATTGAAAAATGGGGAAGAATCGGCATTCCGAGTGGTTTCTCCTGCCTGCCCTCCCATGCGAGCGGCGGAGAGCCCACTCTGCGCATGGTTCCTGGACCACTGCTGTTGCCTTGCCAACGAGGAGGGAGAACTCGGGCTTCCATCGGGCATTTCAATGCGGTGACCCAATTACTGTCTGTCAACAAATTCACTGGGACAATAGCGAGTGTAACACATTACAGAGATTAAATCCCAGAGGCTGAACTACAAAGATGTCTGGAACAAAATCTTAGTCAGTTTGAAAGGCCAGAACGCTATAAACAGAGTTAGCCGTAATATGTGTTAATCCTACACTGTGTTTGTCGCTTTAAAGGAGAAATTTCTACCATAATCATCCACATTCATTATTTGTTTATTTATTTTGTGTTCGCAAACCTAAGTCAATATTGCTGCAAGAGTAATGGGAATTAAATATCTTTTGTGTGTTGCGTTCTGGGCTAGAACTGGGCAGAATTAAAACACAAAACCGTTCTTCCAAGGTATAAGAATGTAATGGTGAATTTAGAATATATTTGTACAGATGGCCATCGTAGGAGCAAATCATTAAAAAATCCCCAGTGATTTCTGCAAGACAGTTACGTCATAGATTTATATTTAAAAATGAACTGTGTGCAGGTTCGTTACAGGTTTCCCATGCTGTTCTGCCCTTTCTCAAATACATTATCACTGGCTCAAAAAACCTCCCCCCGCTCCGTTTCCCAGTTTCCTTCTGTTCTTGTCATTCTCTGTAAATAGATGATTCCAATATAAAATTTTGCTTGAAGAGACTGGCAATTATCAAGAGAACTAAATACACATAATGACATATTACAAATGCAAAAAAAATATGTATTTAATGTACTTTTACCTGCATTCTTTAGTTTCTTAGCAATATTACCCTGTCACTTTAAATGAAAGTCAACAATTTTTTTTAAAAGGCATGTGTCACCAGTTACCAAATGGAATTATCTGAGGAACCATGCAGGGAGCAAAAAATAGCTGCAGCCTTCTGCAGCATCTGTAGAACAGGCTATTTTTTTAAACCACTGAAGTTTTATTTATATGTTTACTCCTAATATTTTGTGTATTTGCATTAGTTGCCTGGCGATAAGAATCCATACTGCAGCAAATTTGGTTTTATCGAAATTCTGAGACTGTTTTTCCATTATCTGCCTCCAGCAGAAATACCTTTCTGATTAACAACGACGAGCGGCCAACACTTCATATCTTCAAACAAATATTTCCAAACCTGATGTGTCTGGCAGGCACCCATAATGCCCATATAACACACCCTTTTTTTTTTTTTTTTTTTTAGTTTATTGTCCGGAGGTGGAGGGGGTGTAAATGTTCCTTATGCTTGGCTGAGATCACTGATGCCGCACAAACTTAAAGGTGAAAACTTTATTCTAGAAAATACGACATCAGTAAGTGGTAAAAATTGCAATTCTAGATGATATATACAACATCCCTACAGCGTTGTCTAGTTCTGCCAGCTTAGAGATGGTGACCCACACGCAACCCTTTTCCTGCCAGCCACCTTTCCCATTCTTTATATCCAACATCACTCAGCACTCGGTCCTTCCTCTGGGTCTGCTAGCTTTAATTTAGGGAAAAAAAACAAATCCCAAATGTGTCATATCTACAAAGTGCTCCCTAGGCCCTCGCTAAAGTAACATAAAGGAACAGTCTCCTTTCTATCTCCCAGGAGGATTACCTTTGTTTATAACCTTGCCTTGTTCCCTATCCAGCAAATTCATCTCTATATTTGCTGTTCAATATATCAGAATATTATAAAATTACATGTTATTAATACTTCACACAATACATAATTTTATCAAACCCATAATCTCTCATTCTTCACAGATGCCACACACCACATACACACCTCTGTTGATTTGCTATTTCCACTTTTTTCCCCCTGTTCCCTCCACTCAACTTCTCTCAGAGGTAGGGACTTCTGTCATCATGCCAATATTTTCCAGTGCAAAAGACTGTTTTTATTTACTCATTTTTCAAAATCAATTATTAAGGATGAAATTGGCCATGCACGGCGTCCCTTTAGGCTGCAATCTCTACAGTTACAGCCAAAAAACCTCCCACTATTCCAAAGAGCGAAGTTAAAGGAAAATACATTAATTTGCCCTCAGAGGTGGGAAATCCAGCAAGCTGTTCTGTGAACAACTTCAGGATTGTTTTTTTTAGGCTTTACAGGAGGGACTTGAAACTGGCAATGGGATAGGTGCAGTCTCAGAGATGTGCTCTTTGAAGCTTTCCTAAAAACTGCTTCGGATTCGGTCCATGAAATTTGCGGTACACGCACACCCACAGCGGAGATTTGCTGTGTCAGTGGAACAAATGGTGTCAGGAGTCCAGTCCCCATGGGCTGGGGCAAAGCACAGCTCCTCCTGCATCTCCGTCAAACAGGACAGCGGAGGAATTATCCTGAACTGACGGCACCATGTGCAAAGCCTACGGTGCCCTGGTCAAGAGGGAATATCTGCTGCTTTACAAAATGCTCACCGTGATTTCCTGTTCTTGGCAATTCTGTAAGAATTAGAATCATAGAATCTTTATGGTTAGAAGAGACCTTAAGATCATCAAGTCCAACCATCAACCTAACTCTGACAAAAACCACCGCTACCCCATGNCCCAAAACTGGACACAGCACTCGAGGTGGGCCCTCACCAGTGCCCAGTGCAGGGGAACCATCACTGCCCTAGTCCTACTCGCCACACTGTTCCTGATACAGGCCAGGATGCAGTTGGCCTTGGCCACCTGGGCACACTGCTGGCTCATATTCAGCCACTGTCGACCAACACTCCCAGGTCCTTTTCCACCGGGCAGCTCTCCAGCCACTCTGCCCCCAGCCTGTGGCGTCCAAGGGGTTGGTGTAACCCAGGAGCAGGACCCGGCACTTGGCCTTGTTGAACCTCACACCATTGGCTTCGACCATGGTCCAGCCTGTCCAGATCCCTCTGCAGAGCTCAGTTTGCTGTTCTTGATTGTAGGACATCAGAAGATTCCAGTTTTCCCCTCCCCAAGTTCATCTGCTTTGCACCTGCCAGTGACTCAAAGGTGCCTGGGTTCCTCCTCAACACATCCTTAAATGAGAATCACTGTGAGAATGATTTCAGAATTTTTTTGCTTCCATGGAAGTGGAGATTTCCAAATATCATTTGGCATCAGTGCGCTTTAGAAGGGAAGAAAATACAACTTCAGCTTTCTCTCCACTTCTCAAATCTCAGCTGGAAGGGAAAAATCAGACTCTACTGTTGCTTTCACTGCTTGGTAGCCCTCCCCTTCCCTACACAAGCCCGGCTTTTCTTCCCAGTTATCAGTTTAGGGAACACTCCCGGCAGATCCCAGTCCAATGCCGCCTACTTCCATGAGAAACAGCGGCAAAATACTTTGAACAGTAAGAAACGCTTCCTGACACTGTGCTGCATTTCCCAGAGCCAAAGGCTGAGGGCAGTAAAAATGAGATAATTCACCCTCTTGTACTAGAGGAACATGTTATGATTGATGCACATGCTGCACTTGGCTTTTGGCAAGTATCACCAGAGAACAGCTTTCGCCCTGGACTACACTAAAGAGTCATCGCTCAAAGCAAAGCAATGCTTTTATAAAAATTAATGTGCACATCCTCCGCAGCACTGTGAGGTATCTAGTGATACAGGGCTGAGAGTTCACAGGAACTCTTCAGCTCGAAGCAGACACAGCATTTTCTGTCTCTCTTCTGGTGTTGCCTGGGGGAAATGATGAAGTCCTCAAGGCTTCCTCCTTGGCTAAAGTCTCAGTGGCAATGCTGACCCTGACCCAGCTTCACACGGATCCAGAGTAACTGCTACAGAAACGCCTTCGAGCCAAAAAACGAGTCTGGTTTTCTTCTCTCAGCTTCTTGCTTCCATAGAAAATAGGAGTAAAATATCGTGCAGATACCATACCACATCCCCTAGACACAGAATAAGAGATGGAGATCCTCCTGTCCTAACAACTCCCTTTCTACACGAAACATTCCCAGTCCATCTAGTTGTCCCATTTGCCAGCCACTGGGAATTCCATCCACAACCCACTCTCCCTCCCCACATACCACCACACAGCCCCGCCAGCCTCTGACCCATTGGATATTCCTCACCATCCAGCTGCTGCAAGAGCAGGTCTTCAAAGAACAGATACAATGACCTTACGTTACACACGCAGTCCCTACCCACCCCTAGACGCAGAGCCTCCAACTAGATCTGCTGAACGTTCTGTTATTACCTGCGTTAGGAGCCAGAAACTCCACGACCCAGGTGAAAGGAAGAGCTAAAGGGCAGATCTCGCCCAAGGAGCAGCTGATGTGGGGTCATCAGGCCTTGCTATTGTAAAATAATTAACTGTGTAAGAGTACATTAATTGCCATAAACTTTACAGACAGGAAAATCAGGCCCCCACCAGCCACTAAAAACAAGTTTGGTTGGGTTTTTTTTTTGGTTTTTTTTTGTTTTTTTTTTTTTTTTTTTTTTTTAAGGGTGCTTGCATTCTTTCACTCATTTTCTGGTTCCTGAGTCTTCAGAACACATCCACTTCACGTTTTCAAGATGCTTCATACATTTATGACATTAAGACTAATATTTTCACTTAATCCCTATTACTTAGTGCCTGGAATTTTTGAAAACATAAGCAGACATGCCACACGACTCCAAGCAGCAGCCACTTTGTGTACTGCATAGCTGCTCAAAAACTGCCTCATGATGGAAGTCCTCCTTACTCTGTTGTTGTTCTTTTGTTCTCTGGTGGTAATGAATAACGGTAATCATTTATTTCTTCCAGACTAATTCACCCCCAGATCTGCTTGGCTTTGCTAAACAGCGGAGCATAAGAAAGCTGCAATCACTTCCCATTTTCCTCTCTCTCAGTTTCACTTGGCAAGGAATATCAACACACAACCGGGCTCTACCCAGGCTGCTAGCACAGGAAGGCTTAGCACTCTGTAGGACTCTGAAATACGATGGCCTAATGCTTGCTTCACAAAGGCGGATATTCTACAAAAAGCAATTTTTCCTCTAAATATTTTTTTGAAGCTCTGTTCAACATAGAATGGTTTGGGTTGGAAGGGACCTTAAAGCTCATCCAGTGCCACCCCCTGCCCTGGGCAGGGACACCTCCCACCAGACCAGGTTGCTCCAAGCCCCGTCCAACCTGGCCTTGAACACCTCCAGGGATGGGGCTTCATCATTTATAGGACTTAGTTTGTTCCACGGAACTGAGAAAACTCAAACTGTTCTGCAAACCTTTTACATGCTGCTGTTCCGGCAACTCCAGTAGAGTTATATTCAAAAAGAACAATAGTTTTTGCACAGTTAGTACAACCTACCAGTAGCCCAAGATTGCAAGCTCACACGTTACATTCAACTCCTGAGCACCTTTTACTACTACTTCACCTGTTTCCATTCAGGATGCAGAAAAGCACTTTTCATGACTAAACCAATCTGCTGTATATTTACAGCCTCTTCCAGCAATACACCTGTCTCCCAGGAATAGCAGCCTTTACGTGTGGACAAAGAGTTTTCTATGCATGTCACGAGAGAAAGAAAGCACTACACTTATATATGGAAAATAATCAAGAAAAAAAAAGAATAAAACTTTCAGCCTTCTCAAGAAACTGCTGTAAGATTAGATAGAATTTTGAAAAGCATAATCTTTTTCCAAAATTTTTGGTTAAACGCAATTTCATAGGTTTGCATCAAATTTGTACAAAATTTATGCGAAACTTCCCTTTGAATACTACTCACTTGAAAAAAAAATCATAAATAATTGGAAATATGGGATTTCCCCTTTCCTTCTTCCTTTTGCACCCCCTTCACCTCCCCCACCCCTCTTTTTGTAGCCGAATCAAGGATCAATTCAGGATACAGACATTTAAATGTCATCGTAATCTATGGGTATAAAACCTCTTCTGGCTACTTTCAGGATATGTTTATCTCTAGGATGTGGAATAT
This sequence comes from Stercorarius parasiticus, assembly GCA_013396915.1. NCBI lineage: Eukaryota > Metazoa > Chordata > Aves > Charadriiformes > Stercorariidae > Stercorarius > Stercorarius parasiticus. Next base: position 203,009 of record VWZL01002568.1, on the reverse strand, counting down.
ATGGCCAAAAAAAAAAAAAAGTATTGTTAAAAAAGAAGCTCAGTTTGTAGAGCTAAAGCTTTTTTTGCAGGAAAACAGTCCCAATAAAGAGAAAAATCCCCCAATGTCAGTTGAGTCTTCTCGGTTGAATCTGTGTAGTGTATGTGGCATATATAATATAACTCGTTGATGAGTATCACTTCGTTACTGAAGGTCATACAGCACGACCTGATAACTTACATTTGGTTTCGCTCTTTGTGAGCGCTGAACCATTCCACGTTCCCAGCAACGGCCCCTTTTGGCTCGCTTTTGGTAACCTCCCTTTGGGTGACAGCAACCTCTGCGCACTTTTCCGACTGCGTACAGGATTTAAACAGGCCTGATCCTTCTACACTCAACTATGTACTGATTCAAAGAGCTCATCCAAAAGCTATTGGATCAAATTTCAGATCATCACTACAAACAGTGAGAAATACACTGATATAATATGACTAACCTGCATTCAGATATTAGATTATAACAAAAACTGAGCCATTCAGGGGTTCTGGGTGGGGTTTATTTTTTTCTGCCCATCATACAAGGAAACAAATTCTTATGGTCTAAGTAAAAATATTACCGAACAAAGGAACCTCGCAGTCCTCATAACACAGTGGTAGGAGAGAAGTTCCAATTCCTTTGCTGAAGGGCTGGGAAATCACTTCCCACAGACACTCTTTAGGACAAATGGCTTAACCTCAGAAACAAAGCCACAGATCTTCCCCCCATCCCCTCGACATACACCTTTAAAAAGCATTTTTGGTTCTCCAAAGCATAAGGAAATAATAGGAGCTGTGTCGCGACTCACGTATCTAATGTGAAAACCATGTTTCCTCAGGGATGCAGTAGACGGGTCAATGCTTCAGTGGACTGAGTTCTCAGCATCATCATTAACCTCTCCTAGCGAGCTCCCCCTGCTATTGCAATTCTTGACTGGATGTTGAAGATAAAGCTCCATCCATTTTTCCTCAACTCCCGTACTAGACAGCCTAACTTATCATAGAATCATAGAATTGTTAGGGTTGGAAGGGACCTTAAAGATCATCTAGTGCCAACCCACCTGCCATGGGCAGGGACACCTCCCACTAGACCAGGTTGCTCAGAGCCCCATCCAGCCTGGCCTTCAAAACTTCCAGGGATGGGGCTTCCACCACCTCTCTGGGCAACCTGGGCCAGTGTCTCACCACCCTCATGGTGAAAAACTTCTTCCTAACGTCCAGTCTGAACCAACCCATCTCTAGTTTTAATCCATTCCCTCTAGTCCTACCATTACCCGACATCCTAAAAAGTCCCTCACCAGCTTTCTTGTAGGCCCCCTTAAGATACTGGTAGGCCACTGTAAGGTCTCCTCAGAGCCTTCTTTTCTCCAGACTGAACCACCCCAACTCTTTCAGTCTGTCCTCACAAGAGAGGTGCTCCAGCCCTCTGATCATCCTCGTGGCCCTTCTCTGGACATGTTCCAGCACATCCAAGACCTTTATGTCTTACACTTCATCTGCTTGATTCGAAATAAATCCTTCCTTCTTATTTTTGTATCTAGGGAAGTTTATAGTAGTTTGACATTGCTTTCAGTCGTTCTAATCTTGGCGTTTCTTGTCTGCAGTCAGACCCCAAGGTGGGCAGAACTGCTCTTCATTGTTATTCAGAACGTTAGTGGCAAAGGCTATGTCCACCATCTGCTCTGACCCTAAAACTAAAATACCAAAGGCCTGAGGGCTACTCTTATTTACCCCAGAATAAGAAAAAAAACCCAACATTTCAAGTTATTTGGAAGCATGGAAATGAGAATGAGGATAGGGCATATGCTGAAAGTGTCACCTGCACATGAGCCTCCACATAACTCATATCCTATCAAGAGGATTCATGACATACGTAATTTTAAGAATAACTTTTTCTTTGAAGTCACGAAGGCCAGAAATTTGCTTTTGTAATGCACCCGCTGAGATTTTGTTCATTATGACATGATTTCAGGAGCTGATATTTAAGAGGACTTCAAACTTCCACCAAAGCGAGGGGAAAGCAGAAGGCAGCCCATTTCGACCACTCATCTGAGCGTACATCTCGCTGGCAGGCAGCAGTGTTAAAGAAAGACCTATATACAACATTTAAACGAGAGCTTAAGTAGCAAAAAATAAGTCTTGCTATACCAGTGCAGAGCTCACCACGGTGTACTCTCTCCACTAAGATAAATGGGATGGTGGTGGTGCTCCTAGTCCTGGGCAGAGACTGGATGGACTGGGACACAGTGGGACCACATCCCACACACCACTGGGGAAGATAGGCAGAGTCTCTCTTTGCATGGGCAGTGCAATAAATGTATCCCAAGGAAGCGGATATATTTAAGAAACAGTCTTTTGAGTATATTTCTATGGAGAGTTAGGTCTGCTAATCTCCTTCCACACTTCAGCCTGAAATTTTCCTTGTATTTGGGAGTTATGTTCCATCGTGTGCTGTTAACACAAAATTTTTGTTTCCGGCTGCCAAAGCCAGAACAAACTTTTCCATCATTTCACTAGATGAAAATGTTGCAGTCACCTTCCTAAAGAAAAACAGCCATTCATCTGAAGAAAATATAGATTATATTTTTTTTAATTTTTTTTTTTTTTAAAAACAAGCAAGCACGCACAGGCCAATTTGCTGCTGTTGGGTATCACTTCCCTACAATGAGTAAAAAGAGACACTGATCCTGAGTGGAATCATATCTGTCCTGAACTTTTCATATCACACGTCTATTATTGCTAAGAGACCCAGTTCTCCTGAAGGGGCTGAAGTTAACAAGTCTCCGAACTGTTCCTTCCTTTGGCACACCGCGCAGACAGCCACCATATGTATATCCCCACATTCTGCCTTCGACTACGGCACTGCTAAAAATCAAAGGTCTATCACTCTTCATTTTAACAACACATATGCCATGTGCATAACGATTGCAACTCCTTTAGTTTTGCTCATTTAAATAAAATATTTTGTTAGAAACTAAAGTGGGACAGAGAGGATACTTTGATTACCCTGTATTCCACCTTTAATAGCAAAGGACATCTAATGGCTGCAATTTATTTATTTACAAATCAGCCAGTATTCCCTGGCATATTTCATCTTTCTTTACTATCTACAGCTGAGATGAGATTCCCATTGTAGAAATGTAAAGACTATGACCTACTGAAGCAATAAACAAGTCACAGAACGGGTGGAAGAAGTAAAAGCTTATGTATGTCCTACATGGCTTTTCACAGATGGGAAACCAAGACACAGAGAGTTCGAGTAAGGTTTTTTCAAAGGCACAAACAATTTTGTAGTAATTTCTGTAGGTCAAACTGAAAAACGTAAAGGATACAGATAATCAGTTTCAGATCTCAGTCCAGAATCCTAAATGGTATTCTAATAATTTTCAGAAAACGTGATCTTTAAAACAGTAACTTAAAAATTACTGGCAGAAAGAAGAACTTAGTTTTTAACCCAATAATATGCATTTTGTTACCTTCACTATTTCACAACAATTTAATTCCTCAGAATTACCAAGCGTGGTGGAAATTATTGCTGTGACATTCTTTTTTTTTTAACTGTGGACTCTTACTGAGAATTCATACATTGGGCAAAGGTCCAGTCTTTGTACCCGCTGAAGCCGTGCTGCTGGAACCACCTTGGGAAGGTCTGTGATGGGATTTTTGTTTTGGCGGTTTTACCCTATTTGTTGAAAGGTTTTCCTGGTATTTGGTAATGTTATTACAACAAAGCAGTTATTTTTACAACCAGTTTATACAAGTGTTCTGCCTCACACAACCAGGGGTATGGTGTACGTTCATTAAGAAATTTGTTTCCTATCCCCTGCAGGTTGACTTTCACCCACATTAACATTTTTATGCTTCTGTTGCAGGAGCTTCATATCCCAGTTTCACAAACTGAAAACTCTCATCTCAGTGCTGCGGTTTCTAAGTGGTAAAAGAGATTAAGATGAGCTGGGAGAGCTCGCTAAATATGAATATAATCTCATGAATTCTGGCTGCATATTCCACCTCATTTACAAATCGTGAGACGGTCTCCCAGGTATATATTGAATACGAATTATCCAACTTCTTACTTTTATGGCACATTATCACTACAGCTGCAAACATTCTGACTATCTACCCACCTTAGCAACTGACATAGAACAAATAACTGAATGAAAGCACATTGTCCTGTGAGGAATACAGCTGAAGGATCTGTTTCCTCCCCCCTCCAATATCGCTTTGAAAAAAATCTTGAAAATACTTATAATTGTGTGATTTTTGGAGTTTGTTTTCTCCCAAATACAATTAGAAAGCTCCAGAATAGCAGAGCATTGTTGCTTACCTAACACCAACATCAGCTGTAATTAAAGTTGTAAGACGGCAATTGGAAGACACCGCCAGAGGCTAGTTGTATTAATAGATACTGCAAAGATTGTATATTTAATTCAAAATCATTAAAATATATAACATACCCAGTCTTCTCTGTCTTGATAACATCTTATGTCTTTCAACTGGACAAAATTAGGCTCATCATTTAGCTTTTTGACAGCAACAAATTATTCAGATAGAGCAAATCAGCTGAGGTCCTCAGCGCACCAACAGTACCAAAAAGGTGGCCACTATGAGGAAGACAAGTTTATTGTAAACTAGGGAGAAGGGAAATAATGAGCAATTAAACACGCGGAACGATGCTCCGGGCTAGAGAAACTGAGCTGATGGACCTTGAACCGCTGTCAGGAGCTCAGAGCCCACTAGGGTACGTCACTGGGACCATTCTGGCCCCCAAGGTGCTTTTCTCCTCTGCCAGAGCCTGGATTTCATTCATTTCCCAGCCCCACAGCTCACCAGCATGGAAAATTAAGAGCGGACCAGAGATAATAAGCCAAAAGACAGTATTTCGCCAGTTGATAGCAACAAAATAAACAAGGCCTATGCTTCTGCCCCACCCTGGTACCAAGGAACCTATGAAGTTTCATTTAACGTTCTTTTTCCTGTATATTTGTCCTTAAATAAGAATAGCATTGAAACAGCAGAAAATGATGTTTTAAAGAATCTGTCCTGAGGCATTATATTTTGCCAGTATGAAAAACAGCTCCAGAACTAGACTGTTAAGAGGATTTCTTTAATAATATCGTTATCACTACTTTGAATATTCATACCTATTTTTGCACTTCCCTGCACTGCTCATTAGCAAGACCCGCTGAATACATCTGCAAGCAACTGAGATGCGCGGTACTTATTACACCATTGCTACTAAGGATCTAAAAAGACTTAACTGACACCAGCTCCAAATACACACTATCCAACCGGCTCCATAAGCTGCCTTCAAAAATTTCTAAGATGTCAGACATTAGAGTAGATATTTATCCTCTGCGTATACATAAGCCCCCAATTCTGCCTCTATTGAATACCTTAGATTTACAATGGCTTTGTTGGAATGCACAAGAAATATACGACTGGGTAACAGAAATGCGGATATTTTATTAGCTATAGTCATAAAATTGTACACCGCCACGAGTATTTGTCAAGCATTATGTCATAGAGAAATCCAGTTTCAGTTTTAAAGCAAACGACTGCACGTTCTGAAATGAGAGCCCCCGGAATTAGTCATTTCCATTAAAACTATGAAGTAGAATTGCCTAGCAACCAAGAAAATTAATTCAGAGATTAAAATAAACACCGTGGCACCGACAGAGCAACTGCTATTCTCTCCCGACAGCCATAGAGACACTTCGAAAAGAGGCTATTGCTTCCTTAATTTTTCCTAACAAAGGAAAAACAAACAGTTTCATGAAATGAGTCATAGTGGACAAAGAATAAAAACAAACCATCGAAGCGACTGCATAAAGCAAATGCAAGTAACTGCCGTCTTTTTACATAACATCATTAAAATGAAAAATATAGAAAGTTTTCATATTCTGACAACCGTGCACAGATAGCTGCGGAGGTTTCTAACACGCTTTCCCACTTACAAAGAGCAAATTCGTTTCGTTACATTCACTCCATGCAATTATTCTATATTTCAGTACTTACTAGCTTAATTTATGACAGAATTTATGACCGTGCCTACCTGAAAAAACTCTGCAGCATGATTACCCACTACTACCCCTCATCAAATTATTCCCCGTCACATTTCTGTAGGGAAGCTTTTAAATTATACAGTTTATCACACTGAGGTTGTTACGGAAAAGGAAAAAAAGGTAACAGATTAAGGACAGTAAGGATGGCTGCGATAATTTAGTTTAATGACTGCTACTCTTATATTGCTTGTTCCATCTGGGCCATTGTGTAATTCATCGTCCCTGAAGGGCTACAAAAGGCCTAGTAAAATTACCCCTTTCGAAATAAAACAACGACGTTCTGTAGCAACATTGAAGTCTATCACCTTGGCAGGATCTTAGATTAGAGGAATGATTACAGATCAACGATTCCCGAGAGCAGCACTTTCAGACCTCAACTGCAGACAGTCCATCTTTCCAGCTTGAGGTGCAGTTTGTACGCACTCAAAAAAAATCAGGAATTATGAGGGCAAGGTTAACCGAAAGAGGACAAAAAATGAGATCCCAGAGGACATCACCAGATTTAGCGACTGCAGCAGCTACATCAAATCTAGTTGAGTCTACGTTAAGAGATAATAATACAAATAAAACAATATGAGAAATAAATCAAGACAGAGAAGTAGGAATAAATGTGCGTTAGAGGGTAAATCCCCAGGCGTGGAGATAACTGGACCTCTTCTATCAGGAGAGAACAGTAGATTTCAGCCCTTTGGTTTTGTGTAATAGTCACAAAATACACCCCCAGCTAGTTCCATTCCTGGAGATGTTTAAAAGCCGGGTAGACATAGTGCTTAGAGATAAGGTTTAGTGATGGCTTTTGTCAGAGTTGGGTTGATGGTTGGACTCGATGATCTGAAAGGTCCCTTCCAACCTAGGTGATTCTGTGATTCTACAGGTACTTTAAAGTCTGGAAATCTGCATATTCTAATCACATTCAAGAAAGGCAGAGGTGCCTGAACTGGATTTTAGAAGTTAAGGCTGACAATAAATATGTGATAGAGTACTAAAATACATGTTTTCATCTTCTAGCAGGGGATATGGCAGGTAACAACGGAAGGATATCTGCTGGAAGGACAGGCAATGCAGATGGCATGGGCATGTGTAACAGACCAAAATGAAGAAAATATTAACAGCAGAAGTCCCCCATATGCAAACACATCCATAAAGCCGATAAAAGACCCCAAATGTCCATAACAGGTTCCCCTGTGTCTTAAATATTTAATGAATGTACCAGATGGAGAGAGGGGAGAAAAATATCATCTGAACCATTAGCATAAACACAGCTGACCTAAAAGGACCTACTCACCGTTAGGTTGTAATTACTCCAGTGTTTTCACGAGTGAACAACATTCATAAATCGAGAATAATTTGGAGAGATGACATCTTTGACAAACGGTAGCCTCCATATGCTGTTGAGCAGCAGAAATAAATTTAGTTTTCATTTTCTGGCCTGTGTGCTGGGTGTGGTTGTAGCACATGCATTTTACTGAAGTCTTAAGATAGTCACAGTGATAAGCACCTTTTCTTGCTTAATTTTATCTGTATCACGGAATGGTTATAATTTATGATAGAAGATACTCCTGCAAACTCTACACATAGCTGACAATAGTGTCTTTTTTCCCCCCCTCTAAGATTTTAAACAGCACAAATGGCAAAAATCTCAGAAAGAAATGGCCGTTTTCTGTGTTCACACTAGACATCGTAAGAGTCCAGTATCTTGTAATACCAGAAAGCCTTGTGATAGCCCCTCAGCTCAGAAGGATTCACTAAGTATCTTCCCCACTCTACCCCACAAAACACAGGCAAGTCACCAACACGCTGCTTCAGACCTGCATTAAAAGACCAAAAGCCTCACCTATAGTTCGTTAGAAGAGGACAGCGAGAAGGATAACACCACTCTCAGCCCTTGCAGTAGCAGCAGGAATTTAATGAAATTAATCTCCCAGATAATCTTAGAAAGCAGACCATGACCATGTTGCAGAGAAAAGGTAAAAAGAAGGTCACTGGTAGCCTGCCTTGGGGAAAATTCCATCTGCACAGAAAATTTGATGGTAGGCTTGGCTTCAGCATGTGAACAAGACGCACTAGCAAAGAAGTTCAGTAGCACTAGAAGGTCCAGTATACCTTGCCCAAGAGTGAATCCAAATTCCAGTAATTCAGAGGAAGAACACAAACAAAACCCCTTAAAAATGAGAACAGCCAAGAAGAAAAGAATAATAATTTCTTAGAACCTGCAGACAGCCACAGGAGACCTCAAAGCATATTAATCTACTGTAATACCATGCAAAACAAACAGAAAAAAAACCAACCTGCTGATAAACAAACTCCATTCAATCTTCCTTCCAGTCTCCTCTCAGACCCTATTAAATTGCATCACCGTATCCTCTCACAGATTTCCTGCCAAGAACCCGACAGCTACATGCAAATTCCTCATGGCGTTGTTAGGTCTTAATCTTAAAGGCTGTGCATGTGCTTCCTTTTTTGTTTACCTGAGTAATTGGAATAAACCCAATGGGATTACTCGCAGTGCATGACATCAAATACGTACATATTTGCAGGATCAGAGCCTTGGTCATTGAGTTTCCAAATTTTGAAGGTACTTATGTCCATAATTTTAGAAGCATTATATTACCCCGAAATCAAGGGCAATATATGCATTTACAAGCAAATCCTACTCATTTCTACAACACTGGTGAGTAATGTGAATGAAAGTGGTCCTTAATAGTCTAAGACTATACATTTTCCAGCAAAAGGGAAGTATTATGTAGCAAATAGAGTCAAGGCTAAATAGAAGGAAAGTTTTATGGCTCAGAGGAGTAGATCTCAAGCTAATTATGAACACTTGGAAAGCAAGATATTATTTTGTTTCAATCTGGTTCGGCCATATAGTTAATTAACATGGCAATGAGATGCTTTTGAGTAGCGTGAGAAGCACAAAGAGAATCTGCAGGTGTTTATAAGGAACTGCAACCTCCTACTGAGAGGGCAGGCAGGGGGAAAGCATGGTTAGGCTTATTTATAATGTTAAAAGTGTATGGTGACCAGGAGTCAACATCTCCGCAAGGAACTAGAAGGCTGAGAAAGTCTCTGAAGACAATTGTACTGCTATATTGAAGCATCACAACAAATAGGAAAGGCTTTGTATATCTCCAACATACTCAGACTATTTCATGAGACAGTAAATCACTGTATTTGCATCATTCAGCTAGAAACGTGAGTTCCTTTTCTATCTAGGAGTGGTTTATCAACAAGTCATGAACAACAGCAAGCCATGTTAAGGGGGAAGCATTTCACGCTAAAGCTACTCAGTTTAAAAATCAATAATGCAACATTCAATAATATAATTGAATACCTTTATGAACACCACAGTGGCCAGCAGTCAATGGTCCCTTTCTCAAGGCAATTTCAGCCATTTGCTTTCACCCTCAGTTATGCATATTGAGTAACTGTTTACAGTGACTTAGAAGCCTACTGCCCCCATAAGCTCAAGTACATGCTCTTTATTGCTATACAATCTTTATGAAAAATACCTCCCTTTTGTTCTTTTGTGCCACATGCAGAATTGAAAATGTTATTGATTTTACCATTATCAGCAAAAAAACCAAATTGGTTCATGGACATCTGCTCAGTTATAGTTTTTCACAATGGACCAACAGCCAGAGAGGTGGAATTTGGGCTCATTGTGCCCAATAGCAGCTACCACATCCCCTTTCTTCTACTGGAGCTACTGACCTGTTTAACATTGTACTCAGGTAGGGCACAGAAGCATTTGTCTGCACCTTCTACTCAGTTGTTCCCCACCTCCTCCATTGAAAAGAGAGCATATCAAAAGTAAACATCCCAGAGACCGGATCCAGCCTCCGAGTTGCACCATGAACATGGCAAATGAATGATGCAGAAAGATGTAGTTGGAAACAATCTTCATCATAGAGGTCACAAAACAAACAGGCGAGTAAAGAGCATGAAGTTGCTGAATATAAATCACTTTGTACATATGACATGATGACACAATATGGTATTTCACTGGTAAAAGGCAAGGATTACTTTCCTGGAAAGGTTAAGGGAAACTTTAACTTGTCTATTGCCATTCACTAACAGGGAAGGCAATCCTCTGTTGAATAACTTCACAGTTAGTTAGGTAACCCACAATCCCCATCAGATCCCTCTTGACCTTTCAGGAGTATGCCTCCCTCTGGAACAGATGTCCTTCTACCTGCCTAATAAGTAAATGTTAATTCTCTTGTATTTTGTAAGGCAAGCCTCTTTGGGGCTTTATATGCCACCATAATATCTAGAGTCTGGGTGTTTATTTTTTTTCAAAAGGTATCAGGAAGAAAACCACCCAAACCTGCAAATGCTTACTCATGTGAAATGTTAGAGAACAGTCTTAAGATTTAGGACTGTTGTTCCTGATAGAACAGGAACAACAGAACTAGAAACAGTGCTAAATTTTCCATGGCCTTCCACTTCTAGTCCAGGCTTGGAGGATTCATCCTCAGCAGCCTGCACAATGTCTTGCCCACCACAGTCCAGATTCTCCTTGACATTCTAGAGGAACCTACCACAGCATCAGCTTCTGCATGAAGATTCTAGCCTGTAAGCATTAAGATGTCCCAAAGCAGTCAAGGTACTGTTAGTAACTCCCGTATATCAGAACAGAAGATCTTCTGAAGGTGGAGGGTTTTTTTGAAGTGAAATATGTAAGAGAAGGGTAGAAGAAATGCGGAGCAAACAATTTGTCAGATGGAAATAGAAGATGACAAAATGTATGTATTCACTTTCTTCTGGAGAGATGAGAATCAGACTCGGTGCCATCCAAGCAGAAATGAGTACCTGGCTTGGATAGGTTTCCTCATCTAACCACTGAGATACCAATCAAAACCATGACACCAGAAGCTCAGGATCTACTCCTGTATAAAAATATGCAAGCCCGAGTCCTTAGCTATGGCCAAACAGGTCCTCAGCTTGAGACCTGCAAAGAGACAACCCAAGCTCTTCCCATGGTTGTTTTCTAAAGGTTTTTAAATTGATTCCAAATTATATCAGCTGCTTACTATTGCATATAGCTTAGTAGAGTAAGAGAAGATTTGGTGGGGAACCATGATGGGGGTGGTAGACTTTGACGAACTACATAGAATCATCATGGTTGGAAAGGACCTTGGAGATCATCGAGTCCAACCATACACACAGGAGCAGAGGGTGCCACTACACTGTGGAGCCTCCCACACTGCCTCCATCACCTTGCTGGGCAAGGGCACTGCCTTCACCAGAGAAACTGGGCCAACAGCTCAGCTGCCACCACCCTTTTCCATGAACATGACGTGATACACTTTCCAACTAAGAGAGTCTGTCCTGCCTCTCATGGCTTTAACATAAAACCAAATGTTTTATTTACCAACATTAATCTGCAAATATTAACCTCATATCAGTGTTCAGATTACTCATGGTTTGGTTGGGGTTTTTTAAGTTTAAAATTATTGAACTTTATCATTACATCAACAAAATAAGAGATTTTAACTAGAGAGAGACTAAAACAAAGGTTTGGAAGCCATTTAAAAAAACCTCTACCTTAAAAGGCACATTTTATTTACAAAGAAACTCCTAAAATTTCCATCAAGGCTCTCTATAGGTTTTGTCTGAAAGACCAAACGTTTCATTCAAAGACCAATCTTTCATTCTTTTAACTCTAATATTGTCTCCCTCTATTTCCATATCAATCGCAAACTTGTGAACCCCTCCAAAGGTCTTCGAAGTTATATTGCTTATTCCTTTCTTCTCTTCATAATATTCCCTCTCTTCAACCTCTACCAGCACAATCATCCCTACTTTTTTCCCCCCATCGTGTCTTAATGCAAAGCAATGCTTAATCGCTTACTGTGATTACCTGCTTAATTACTTCACTATGCTACTATACTCTTCCTTCAAATTCCTCCTTCTTGTCCATTTTTACCTATAGAAAATCGTCCTGCTGCAGATTGAAAAGTGGGATGTGACCAGCTATGACTTAATTAATAAACATGCGGCACTTGACATCTTACATTGCACCTTCCCAGAAGAAATTAAAAAAAGGTGTAGAATTTCATTTCTGTCCCTCACAGATGCTAAAAAGAAAGTGTTTCCATAGAAAAATGAAAAGCAAGACAGCTGTCAAAGAGGTAGGGATGGGTTTGGGTTTTTTGGTTTGTTTGTTTGTTTTGGGTTTTTTTCTTTTTCTTTTTTTAGGAAGAGGGAGAAAACAAAAAACCACTCTTTGGGTACAGATGGGAAGATACTGAGAAGTGAGAAACACTTACTGGAACTGCATATACCATGTTTTATTTGAGTTTATTTAGACTCTGGGAGTAGCACCTTCCTGCAAAGCTCATATACCAGAAGTGCAGCAAATGCACCTTTTGCTGAAGTCTAGTTTTATACCAGAATTGCAGAAAGTGCACTGCTCTCTTCATACCACTATTAAAAAGACAGATTTTTCTTAAAATTGACAGTAAATTGATTGTGATATTCATTTGCCGTACAGTTGTATTGCTATCACTGCTGGGAAAAAAAAAAAATAAAGAAGCAACTTTCACTATGTGACCTAAATAAAAATTCCTCAAAAACTGTCCATGTGCAAATATCAGAGATATTATAAATGTAAAGAGAGGAGTAATCCTTGCACTTAGTAGTAGTTAATGGTATTTTAGCAACTGTTATTTGGAACAACGTTGTCCCAGATGGTTGCACTATAAATTTTGGGAGGACTACTGAAGTCCTACGTGATGACCAGCAAAAAGAAGATTAATATATTGGGGCGGGGAGAATATTTAGGTTTCTTGGGGCTAGCATATTGTAGTATGAGAGTGGGCAAGGACAAGCTAACAGAATACCTCAGCCATTTTTTGTGTCAGATAAGATATCAGCGGGAATCCTGCGTTTTAGTTGGATGAATTGGCTGAAAATTCTTCTGAAATACAATTGTCAACCAGAATATTAACTAACAAAGTATCTGATCTAGGATCAACACTCACCTTTGCCTCCTCAAAATTCTTATTTTTCAATGGCCATCTGGTGCTTTATGGTTTTCATAAAGTCATACACAGTGTCTACAATCTGAAGCAGAACAGCCCAAAAACATGTAATTTTTTTTTTTTTCCTTATTTTCTACTTAATCCTTCTTATAAAACAATTAGGAGGAAAGAGCATATTCTCGCCTGTTTATACAGGGACAATTAACGTTTCCAAACTATCGTATCAAGAAAGCAGACATTGTCGTTATGTGAGGCCAGCAGCATTCCATCCATCTTCCATCTTGAATTCTAGTGCAATTCAAACAGGTTAAAAATGGCATTGCCAAAATTGTTTGAGGTATTTATCAGAAATAATTGCATAGTCACAATGTAAAATGAATAATTTTTAGAGATATGAGAAATATTAATCCCTCCCCATAAGGAGCATAACCACTAAGTTGAATCAAATTTATTTTTGCTATATCTGCAGTACTGTCATTACTAAATGCTTATTTTTTCGGAGTTTTAAAACCCAAAATACCCCTTTTCTCCCCCAAAGGGAGCCTTGACTTTCACAAACTGTAGAAAAAGCTTTGTATAAATTTATATTGCTGGTTTGATGCAGTATTTTTTCAAGAATTTGTATAAATTAATACTTTTCCTTATATTTAATGCTGGTTTTTAAGCATTTATATCTCTTACTTAAAAAACGCCTTATTTCTAAAATAGCTTATTTATGAAATTGACACACAAGTGTCAAAATTACCATGAAGACTTAAATTCTCACACGTTGAACTGAGGATTTCATCTGCCTCAGGGCAGTTGGAACACTTTTTGCCCTGAAAGAATATATATAAAAGTATTATTAGGTCCTATTAATGCTGGATTTTCATGCCTACGACTAGTATGATGTTAAGCTTGTAAGAAATAAAGTTTTCTACTATTAACAGAGACATTTCAATGTTAAAGATTAAATAAGCAAGCAAGACTAAATTTATTTATATCATTATCTGCGAATAAAAGCCTAATGTATTGAATAATAACATATATTCAAATTACAGCTCTGGAACTCGCTTCTCCAAATGTAAGGATATTAAGTAAGGTAGTCTGTAGTCACTACATAAAGGAGAATAACTTAAAGTAATAGAACAATTAACTTCAAATTCATATTGAATGTTACTGCGTTTTTCTTTAATAAGCCTCATTGATTAACTACTGAAGAGTATTACGCAGGAAATACAGTGAGATACTTTGCCAGATACTAAAATTTACTTCCATATTCAGCATTGATTGTGAAGGAGAATTATTTACTGCTAGCGACTTTGTGATTGTCAGGTGAGTATTTTACCTGACACTTACTATATGCACACTTTTAAGAAGAGGCAGCAATAAACACGATGGAAGTTAAGACCATTCTGCTCTGAAGCAACTCATAAAAATCCAATTTGAACACAAGCCTGGGAACTAAGAGTAGAATTGACAATATATTCCCAAGGGAAACAGGGATTGACCTCTGCCCATCGTGTTTGCTTTAAGAATCAAGAAGTGCAAACCCAGGTTTTGTATGAAGAACATCAGCCAGCAAATGTCTGCTCCTTCCTACTTATAAGGCCAAATTTCAAACCTGTTTCCAAATTACTCGCAAAAGTGATTGTACTTCAGAGGTCCTACAAGACTAGACAGAGGGCAAACAGCATAAAACCATTCTAACTGAAGAGAGAAGCATGGCTCACACTGACATTAAAGAACAGTGAATAACTCCTCGGCTTTATTTGCAAGTCGTATTTATATGCAAGACACAGATTTATAGTCACCCAACTGAATCAAAGTGCAAAATACTGAGATTTGCTCATTTTTATTTTAACCAACTTTCTAACAACAGTCAAATGAGAAACTGGGCAACATTTCTCTTTTAGATGTAAACAAAAAATTTAGCAGACTAACTTGCAGAGGATGCCAGCAATGGTTTGACTATCTGGCTGTTGGTTTATTTCTTAATATGAAATAAAAATCACCACTTTCCTCTAGTCTAGAGTACCCTACTAACACAGGGTCTGCCATTTTCCAAAAAGGACTGAGGTAAGAGGCAGCAATTCAGCCTCTCATAGTCCTGACAGCATCCTGCACTCCTTAGGACTTTCTTCTAAAACTCTGCTTACAGCTCTCCTTTTCTGGCATGCTGTGGAACAAAAAAAAAAGCTTTGATAACGGTGCAGATCCTCTTAAATCGCTCATACAGACCAAATTATTTAAAAAAAAATAAATCACTAATTCAGACCTCGTTATTTATTTTCTAGCATTCAACCATCTCTTGTCATAATAACTTTTTTTTTTTTTTTTGCTATCTTACTAGTGGAAGCTTATCTATGTTTGTTAGATACGCTGCAGCCAAGAGAGCTCAAGCAAAATTAGCCCTTCCTCATGGCTGCTGCTGAACAAACACAGATGCTCCATCCATTCCCAAGAGCTTTTTTTACAAAGGAATTCAAACCACAAAATGAAGTTATGGATGAACCATAAAAAAAAAAAAAAAGGCAAATTTATCTTCAATTTAGTGCAAGTGGTACGTCTTGCTTTCTTTTTTCTGAAATAGGTACGTGGTGAGGATAATCCTGAACTCCACCAAGCCAAGTCCCACCCAATGCAAAAATTACAGTCCCTGCCCTTGGAAGAGTTTTCCCTTGGGGTGAAGGAGTGGGGCTGGGGACACCTTTGCTATCTTGGTGCTCTGAGGGAGGGAAGACGGGCTCTGCAGGAGCAGGACCGATATCTTCTTCCAGCCAGAGCTAAGAGTTTGACGTCATTGTCTTTCAAACGCCGGCAGTTGAGACCTGCCACTGACACATGCAAATTTATGCATGAGGTTTTCAAAATTAGCATGCATCCCCAAAGACATCAGCGAAACTTCGGCTTCTAAGCGGAGTTGAGCATTCTGAAATAATAAACCAATCAAATAAATTACAGGTTTTAGTTATCCCGGGCTTTCCAGACAGCACATTTGCAATCACAGCTCTCAGTGTGGTACAGTCGGAAGCATGTAGCACAACGTCAGGGTGAGGGAAATTGTGAACAAGCTGATATTTCTGAGATGTTATGACTTTTTCCTTTGTTAGAATGTATTTTAGCATTCTGACATTTCAGCTAGACTTTCGGCACACTTTCAGTTCTTGGGCAGCTACAGCCAAGGTGCAAACACCTCTGAAACCTCCTCCCCTGCCTGCACCGGCTTGAGAGAGAAGAAAATGTGGGATCAAGGAAAAAAAAGGGGGGGAAAACAAGTCTTCTCATGCTTTAAAACTGAAAATTAATGAATACAAATTATTCCTGGTTTCAGTTTTTACAGCTTTACATCTGAAAACTGCTGGACAACAACATTATCTCAATTTACCATATTAAGGGGAGCGATGCCAAGAAGAAACCACCTTCCAAGGCCAAGAGAAAGAAAACATTGAGGGAAGGCGGGGAGACAGGGGGTGATGACACACATCCATTTGTGTTTTCCAATCATTGCTTTGAACTATACGCTTTCTAGTAATTCATTATTTTCAGAACACGAAATGACCTGAACATGATATATTTCCCTGCTGACAATTTTCCAAGACACAGCCATAAAGAAGTCCCAAGTGTTAAACACCAGAACGTAGAGAGATCGTGTCAGGCAGAAGGTCATTATTTGGAACCACAATGGTAAGAACTACATTTGCATTTATCAATGTCTTATGGCATAAAACTCTCTAAAATAACAATCCTTCCAAGTCGGCAAGCCTCTAATTAGAGCTATCTTTACTGTATTTATGAAATGCATGGAAATGGAACTGCTCCCGTCCATCATGGCTGCGAGCAAGACGTAATGCTGCTCAGTGGGAGGTGGGAAGCATCTGCTGGGAAGAGCACGGGAGTTGATAAGCGGTGACAATTTATACTCCCATGGATTTTGCAGAAAGCAGAGGGAAGGCAGGAAGGAAGAAAGAAAGAGTTCCACTCAAGATGGATGGCAGGAGGACCAAAATTAGAATATATGAATTACAATGAAAGTTGCTGGGACACTACAGTTAGAAGAACTAAAGCAGATGTCCTGGAACTATACTATGTATGTCAGTTAAACACATAATAGATAGATCATGCTAAAGGAAAGCAAAAAGCCCAGAAACTATGAAAGAGGTATGAAGTCATACTAGTAACAGTCAGTATTTTTCAAGTGCAAACCTTGAGGAGATCCATGATTTCATAATCACCCCTATACTTCACTATAATTCCAACATCTGCATTCAAGCACCCCTGAAAACTCAAAAATTTTTGTTTTCATTTTCCTCCTGAATTGCAAATTTTCTTCCAACTCTAACTACATTTTACAAATTGTCGTAATCCGAAGTGGGAACAGGGCAGTTGACACGCCAGGTCTGCAGGTACGGTGACAGCAAGGAAGCAGCAGCCCCTTCCACACCAAGAAGGGAAAATATATGTAATTTAGGAGCTCTTAACATTCTCCTGTCCCTGTCTGCGATGACAGCTGGGGACCACTAAAGGGAAAAAAGGCTGAACACATGGCATTGGAAACGGGGGTGGGGGGTAAGTAGTGTTAGCTGTTGTAATCACACTATTAATCACACCATTTTGAGTGGCTATTGGTCATTCATCTGCTTATCATATGAACGAGGACACAGTTTATCAATAACAACATGTTCTTTTAATATACAAAGTGATGCACGTTTTTTCTCCAATTTTTTTTTTTTTTCCTAAGAAGAATTTAGAGATTTTGAATTTCATACTGTTTCTTCAGGCAATATCGTTCAGTGAGAATGAAGAATTTTGATTCAGTGGCCAAACAGTTCAATCCACTTGTTTTAAGCAGGCGGGGAAAAAAAAAAAAAAATGCATTTCAGACTTTTAAAAAAGCACGTCTTCAATTTTAAAATGTAAAGCGCAGTAAATAATTTGACCATAAAGTAAAAGTATTGATCTTACCTTCAGCAAAAAAAAGAAAAAAACACAACCAGCCCTGAACTGTCTTGTATTTTCCCATTATTTCTGCTGTCTGCAAATAATAAAATTCAACTGAAGAAACTGCTGAAATCACCGACCAGATACTGATCTATTTAGCTATAAAGATAAGTATGTACACACACAGCGGGGGGAACATACATCCTCCTTTAGTCTTCTCATGACTACCCCGCATCTAGATCAAGCCAAGACCATAAAGAATTGAAAGCTGCATTCTGCCTAAATGGGTCATTTATAATGAGAAAGGCTGACATTTACATGGGGAAAGCAGATTGATCAGGGAGCGGAAAAAAAAAACAACAAAAAAACCCAAAAACCAGAATGTGGCATCAGCGCAGAAAAATATGCCTTTGCAGGCAATTTGTCTTAAATTAGACAAGTTCCTAAATCTTCCCACAAATGGAAGTGAATTCCAAAATAAATGCAAAATGAAAAGTATACGTGATTTAACGTGGTAAATAGTCACTAGGATTAGCCTTTGTGCTTGCGTTAAGTGAAGAAACCTTGGTTCCTTTCCCTGCCGTCGTGTCGCTTGTACAGGATAACACTGAAGACTAAAAGCACCGCATTTCTCACATATTCCCAAATTAATAAGCAGCCTGCAATAATTTTAAATTGCACCTTTAAGCGCCAGCACATCCCAGCACATCCAGTTAATTTGAGCCTGGCCAGCAGCAGTGGAAGAGAAATGCTCTATGTGCGCCGGGCGCATCTTGCTAAAGCCATTTCAGCTCCAACCTGCAAAATGCATCCCAGCAAAACGCAAAATCTGTACCCTGCGAAGAGGAGAACCGCGGCGAGGCTGCTGCAAGACATGGCAAAACGGTGGGGGGAGGCAGAGGGAAATTTCCATGCTACCTAAATACATACAAAATATCCCCCCGTGCCTTTGTTCAGCCCGGACTCTCATTCGAGGTGTAAATACTGGTTGCATTGTTAAATATCCAAGCGCAAGCAGCTCGGAATATTGTGGGAGCAGCTCTCCCCTCGCTCACACCAGCCTCCCCTGACCCAGCTTGACAAGCGTGAAAACACAAAATAAATGAAGGTTAACAAAGACCCGTCTGGCAAGCAGGCTGCATTAAATGCTCGCAATATCAGGCTACATTAAATGCTTGCAATATTAGTAGGATCGATGTAAAATTCGCTGTTTAGGTCCTTTTAATACTAGACATCAGACGGTAGTCACTGTATTAATGGTAGGTGCTATTGCAGAGAGACAAATGGCATGAAAAAATGAGAAATCTTTCCCCATCTGCCACATGAGGCTCGTCGCTAACCTTACGGCACGCTGCGAAAGCAAAGAAGGAACTGCAAAATAATTTTCTCCTTGCACAGAGAAAACGATTTCATCACAGTACCTTTCTGCGTTTGCCCCTCTTCCATATTCTCTTCCATGGCTACCTTTCTTCGCTAGAAACAGCTACGGAGAATTAATCAAACGCTTCAGTCAGATGTAGGAAAAAGTGTGGATTTTTTTTTTTTTTTTTCTTCTCTCCCTGGGAAGCTCCAAGAGCAGAGGCTTAGGCAAGTCCTCCCAGCTTAGCTAAGGCTCCCTCGCTTTCCTTGTTTGCTTGGAGACGGGCTGTCAAGTGTAATTTCATTCAAATTACTCTTCCGTGAAGATTATCAATTTTTCTTCTCAAAGCTGCCCATTGTGTCCCCACCGTAAGCAGGTATTCAAACAAACAGCCTGCGAATTTTGGGGGGAAAGGCGGTCTGAGCCCTTCTGGCAACGGCAGCGCTGCATAAGCCTCGCTTTGCATNCAATTAGAACATAAGTCCAGTTTCTCTTTACGGTTTTCCCTTCTTATCCTTCTGGGGAAAAAAGTGACTAAAACTTACCCACAAATAAAAACTACCATGGCTGAAAAATCATATTTACATTTAAATGGTAAATAGCTCATCTATTTACTTCATGCTATCTAAAGAGATTGACCTACTGCTGCCTNAAATAAATAAATAAATAAAAATGGAGAAAAGAAAATTGAGGTTTGGATTGAAAGCCCTGTTTTAAATTGGCAACGGGCTGCGCTGAAAGCAGATGGAGGGGTGTCCTCCTAAGGGGAAGCAGACCACCAACCCGTAATTCCCCCTCTTCGCTCCCGAAATGGGAAAACCCAGATGCCTGGGGGTTCTTTATGCTGAATTATTTGCCTCCCCCCCTTCTTCCCCCTCCTCCCGGATCAACACATTTAAGAAGAATACGACTCTTCGCTTGCCTCCTCCTCATATATCTGTATCATCTGGAACTGACAACAAATGCACACTATTACCCGTCTAATATTCTAGAAAACATCTTTCTAACAGTCCCATTTTGTGTGTTTATTCACACATACCAGTGCAATTCAATACGCGACATTAATTTCTGCAAAATATACGCACCCTACACGTTATCTGTCAGTGCCACAGTGAACAGGAATTCGGGGGCAGTTCAGAGATGTAAAACAGTACTTGCATCAATTATTATTTTTTTTTTTTTATGATTATCCAAATGGATGATACCCAAAAGTCAGCTGCACGCTTCAGACCCCTATTCAATAAACCGGACCTTCTTAAAACGGTGAAGCGCCAAAGGTGGCTGGGGGTCG